>JAWWEU010000081.1:44107350-44165322 GCA_035583155.1 Acropternis orthonyx | reverse complement strand
GCTTCTGGAGCTCCTGCTTACGAGATACTACCACCACAAAAGGGAACAGCTAAGGGCAAGCAGTACAGAACCAAGTTTTCTGCTGGAAAAGACTGGTCCAAGGGTTTCTAGCTGCTGATGGGTCAATATGATTCTGCTCAACCCACTAGACCTTTTTGTCCATGGTCTCTTCCTCAGGATGCTCCACAGCACTCTAAAGAGAGGTCTGTGAAGGTACTGAAAACTTGCCTCTCTCTGGGCAGGAGAAAATAGGTTTGCTTTCCAATGACACTGTGCACACATCTGGCATGGCTGCTCTGCCCTCTCCAAACACACAGATATCCAGCTCTCCATCTGTACCATTTCTAGCTGCTACCTCTTCCATTCCATGTTGTCCTAAGTACAACTTCGATACTATTTAAAAGCCACAAAACAGTTTCTTACTCTCACACATCACACACTCCCCACCTTCCCCGTGTAAAAAGTGAATCTAACACAAGTCCATGTTGTTTGACATGTACACACACATAACCCTGACACCCTGAATACACATACTACTGAATGAAACAAAAATACTTACAGTGCAGACATGGGGAGAAAACCCCAGTTAAGATCACTTTTGCAAATGACTCAAATCCTGGCCCCACTCTAAAAATTTATTGAAAGCTACAGCAAACACAGGGAACTTTTGAACAGGCTCACTGTACAATCAGCCTGCTCTCCAGGTAAGAGCCAAAGTGAAATGAAAACAAATAGTAAATAAAACTAAACAAAACACTAAAAGTTCTGTGTCTCAATTGAAAATATCTATTGAAACAAGCCTGCCTTTTCTAGTGAAGCCATTACTTTATGGTGACTGCTAGAATATGCTTTGGCCTTATTCAAAGCATTTTTCTATCTAGATGATCATGTCCAAAAAGCATCTCAGGCCAGCTGCACCCTGAGATCATGACACAGGAACACTTCAGGATGCTGGGCATGTAAAAGTGCAACTGTTCTCCTGACATATAAAGGCTTCTATTAGATTAAGGTGGGTTTGTAATTAAACAGTGAGATGAGGCTGTATATGGTACACTAGGAATATGAGGATGCTGGGTATACTCTATGTCTCCTTAGCAGTTCTCCACATCTAGCATGACAGTGCCCATCCCACAGAGCTGTTCGCCCTTCTTTCCTGAGAGGTGATGGAAAACACTAAAAATGCCCTTTAAGGGGTTATGGCCATCCAATTTAATCAGAAAGGTGGATTTCAAACTACAAGGTCACCAACCAGTTTGCTCTCAACACAGTGGCTGTGTACCAAAACACTGCTTTCAACAACCCCTGTTCTTGTTCTTGCTTTTCAGCCCTGCTGAAGCAGTGCAGGTTATTTGTTATATCCTCCTGAATGACAAGATCTCCATCACTACCAGCATCAACAACTGCCACTCAAGCAGACTCTACGCCAAGGCACACACCATTCAGTGTTCAGGGTGTGAACAGACCAGAACAAAGTCAATGGTACAAGAAATGAAGTTACAATACGATGGTGGGTCACACTTGAGGGAGGATTAAGGGGTAAGCAGGGAATGAATTTAATCCTTACATTTCTTCTCTTGTACTAGAAGTTTGCTTACTTGACTTAATAGTGTATGTATTTTTCCAAGTAGAACCATACTATTGTCAACTCCATGCCACTTCATAAGGATTTTGTAAACTAAGAATTACTGCTGCGTAATTTTCCAACCTGACAAATATGGATAACTAAGATGAACTGCAACCAAAAGGGTCAAGTGATTTCCTAGTTGAGATTTTCTTTATTTCTCAGTGATGTCGGCAACAATTGGAGGAAGGAAAGGCTAAGGCATGACATTTCAGAAGTCAGAAGCTGCTCTTGTAAGGCAGAAGAACAGTATAATTCAAAACCAGGAAAGCCACGTATAATTACAGGTCAAAAAGTTGAAAACATTAAGGGCGAGGGGGGGGGCGGGGGGAGGGGGTGGGCAGGGAGAGAAGGAATCAAAACATTAAGAGTCTAAAAGACTAACAAAATAGCATAAGCAACTAGAACAAATATATGTATATAAGCAGAAAGAGCAGAAAAATCATTAAATTAATGGAAATCTGACAGGGCATCAAAACACTAGGATAAAGGAACAAGAGTATTGAAATGGTTCAATTTTTTTTTTCTTTTAGGAAATAAGTATGTCAGTTTTCAACTTTAAAAAAGAAAAATTAAAAAAATTTGCAGTCTTTTTTTTAACAGTATTTATGGTTTAATTAATATAACTTGGCAAGCCAGTGGGCTATCTGTTCCAATCAGTGATTCACTGAACAAGACTAATTATTCTTAAAATACCACTGTTACATTTTTAAAAGCTTTATCAGTGGAAAGTGCTATCATTTCTAGACTATTTGAAAGATTACAGGGCATATATTGAAGGTTGCAGGAACTGCAGAATGAAAATAAATACCAACTAGTTCAGTCTTACGTACAAGTAAAAAAGACATAACTACAAGACACCCACATTTATTCAGGAGAGGGCAGACCCTTCTGCTGTTTGAAACAGTGTACAGTTTTTATGTCTGGTACAAAGGGCTGGATTATTCACAATAGTAGGTCTCCTTTAATTCCCTTTCGGAAGAGACTCCACCTCTCTAACAGGCATGTCAATGAGACTTTCAATTTCCTTCTCTTAACTTCCCAGCAACTAATTGCTCACTTCTTTAGCAACTAATTAATCTAACATACTGCAGTATGTATCAATCAAGTTACTTTAAACTGAAACATCCACATAAAAATATACTGAAGTCATGCTATGAAACAAAACTAAACAATATCAAATACAGACCTTCAGGATTTCAGAACAGACTGGATTTTCTCAAGGAGAAGATGCAAACAGTGCAAAAGACATTGAGCTTTTACTAGGCTACAGCTAGCCAGAAATATGGACCTAATAATTTGGTACACGCAGTACAAAGTTGTACAATGTTTCATAATTATGCTTATTAAGAACATGCAGACATCATCAATAACTAGGCCACATATTTGGAAATGGGGATAATCAGTTGAAATCTTTGTAAAAACTTAAAAAGTAAAGCCTACAAAAAATAAGATTACAGTGAAACACAGTACTGGCACAACAGCTACTACAAAGATTAAAAAAAGAGTAAACAATTGGGCCTTTGGCAGAAACACATCGATATGTAACACACACACACTTTCGTGGAGACAAGGTGTCACTAGAAGAACCAGGTACAGATGCAAGAAAATCTGCATTCTAAAGAAATGCTTTTCCTTTGTTTAAACTATGCAGCTATATGTAATTTGTATGTTTATTGAATGCATGGGAATTTCCACAACTTGGTTATTTGAGAAGTTCAGGCAGCAGGGCAAGTGAAGATGACAGACAGGGTTTTTTTGGACACACAGGGCTTTCTTTAGACTACTCTGATTATAACAGCTGTGACTCTTAGTGCATGAAGGATATAACCTCTTCCTACAGACCTTACCTTCCTTTTTTTTTTTTTCTGTAGACAATCTTGACTGCACTGCCAAGACAAGCAGGTTAAGGTCTTTGAAGGAAAAAAAGTCATTGGTTTGTTCATTCACTTGCTGTTTTTAAATAATCTGTTTCCTCCCTATTCAACCAACTACTTTCACTCACACCATTAATGCAAAATGCTGAAAACAAAGTCTATATTCACACTTTACTACACTTACAACTGAAAAAACCTACTTTATCTACCCCCATACAGCTCGTTCCTTTGCTAAGTTGAGAAGTTTCAGTCCTCAGACAGAAAATATTTTAACAAACATGACAACCTTTGCTATACATTACTACTGTTGTAATATTTTAAAGCTAACTATAATGTCAGAGAAGTGCATAGTAGTAAGAAGTGGATGTGGTACAGATTCATACATTCACACAAGTTTTCTGATTTTTTTTTCTCTTTACTACTATATTGTCAACATCCTTTTAGATTAAACAGTTCAGTATCACTGAGTACTAAACCATTTCCTAAAACACGAGTCCTTTTCGGCAGCAGCTGATTTACTAATTTGAAGATTAAGGTCTTTAAGGGGTTTTTCCCTCTTAGCCATATACATTGCTTGTACTTACCAAAGTTTAACTCCATTTGCATTTAGTTACTCAAATTAGAGTCCCCACAGAAGTTTTCATAGTTGCTTTTGATTCACAAAAATCATTTCCCATAATGAAAAGGTGGTAACTTATTGCAACCTCCTTCTAATATTTCCATGGGGGAAACAGTCTTGAGTTTTTCAGACATGAACTCCAATGAAAAAATATTTAAATTAGCTGTGCTGCAATCACATTATCCAGCAGAAGTGGCTCCTGTTATCCTAAAAATTATCAGCTCTACTGATTCTCTGGCAAGTTTTTTTCTTGCTGATTATATATTTATTAATAGTTGCTGTGCACTTAGCAATTTGGCTTTGAAATATTTTTTTTTTGGTTAGTTTGTCTTTAAAATGTCAGAGTTTACATTCTTTTAAATTTTCTTCCATGGATAATGCTTTTACTTTTTAAAGGATGTATTTTTATTTCTAACAGATCTTTCATTCTGCTTTTTGATGCCTTTTTTTTTTCCTTTTCAGACTTTATCCTTTAACTGGGACACATTTACTTGAGCCTCTACCTTTCAACATTATTAATCCCAACTCCAAGCACCATCCCTTTTAGCTATTCCTTTTTTTTTTTTAAATTGAAATCCTTTTTGCATCTCAAAACATTAGACAAGACAAAAGCAAACCAAGGGTACAGCACTGTGCCACTACCTCCTCTGATGAAATTGCTCTGCAAAGAATAAAAGACTTTTATGTTCACAGCCATTGTTCCTCAGTCTCAGGCAAAAGACACAAGATCTAGTCCAAAAAAAGAAAAGTTTTAAAAACTCAGGGGCACTGCTCAATTAGTGACATAACTATGAAGACAAAACTTGCTTAGTCTTACCACTGAATGCAAGTTAAACACAATTGTGTGCTCATAACACAACTATTGGAGGATATGCCAAGCATTTCTATGCTTTATTAAGATTACTTGAAATTTCAAGCTTTTTTCTCCCCTTTCCCCCCACTAAAGAATTTCACACAATGCGCCTCTACAGCTAAGTTTGCCAAGTCACCCCCTCTAAAGAAGAGAATAAACTTTTTCAAGGCCAAGTTGCAAGGTCCTGCACATGATTGGGGCAATTCCAAGCCCAAACACAAGCTGGGTGGAGAATGGACTCAGAGCAGCCCTGAGGAGAAGGACTTAGGGGTGTTGGTGGATGAGAGGCTGGACATGAGTCAGCAAGGTGCACTTGCAGCCCAGAAAGCCAATTGTATCCTGGGCTGCATCCAAAGCAGCGTGGCCAGCAGGTTGGGGGAGGTGATTCTGACCCTCTCCTCTGTCCTCCTGAGACCCCACCCTGGAGTGCTGCAGCCAGCTCTGGAGCCTCCAGCGTATGAAGGACATGGACCTGTTGGAGGAAGTTCAGAGAAAGACCAGGAAGATGATCAGAGGGCTGGAGCACCTCTGTTACAAAGGCTGAGAGAGTTGGGGCTGTTCAGGGAGACCTTATAGCACCTTCCAGTATCTAAAAGGGGCTACAAAAGAGCTGAAGAGGGACTTTTTACAAGGGCATGTAGTGACAGGACAAGCGGGAATGGCTTTAAACCTGACAGACATTGGTAAGCAATTCTTTTCTGTGAGAGTGGTGAGGCACTGCAACAGGTTGCCCAGAGAGGCTGCAGATGCCCCATCCTTGGCAGTGTTCAAGGCCAAGTTGGGTGGGGGCCCTGAGCAACCTGGTCTAGTGGGAGATGTCCCTGCCCATGGCAGCAGGGCTGGAACAAGGTGATTTTTAAGGTCCCTTCCAATCCAAGCCATTCTATGATTCTTAAGTTATTACAGAATTGGAATCATTGAGTGAAGAAAAAAACCAAACAAGCACAACAAACATACATAGGCTTGATGTTGTTTTGCTAAATACGTAAAACATACAAGAGCATTTTCTATACTCTAATAGTTTTCTTATTTATTAAAGGTTTGTAACGATATCTATAGGGCTATTACTTAATTCTTCATTTTGATGAAAATACACAATTTGAAAGCTTCTACCTTGTTCACCCTTCTTGCTGCTACTTCAGTGATTTCTAAGGCTCAGTCTTGCCACAAACTCCGTCCCATTACTTGTCTGGCATAAATAGTTCTGCTAGATCATAAAAGACTGAGCTCCCAAAAGACAGTTCTTTTGACACACAGTGAAACATAACTGCTTTTCTGCCAAGAAAAGATAAATTACAGAAGTTAAAATAACCAGTAACTTCAGTATAGAAACACAGTTGGTTAGCAAGAAATAACCACCAAACCAACAAGAAACAATTCAACCCAATCCAAACTTGAGAAAAGAATTTTCATTTTCTTTCAATAAGAAAGAAATGCTTTTGCAGTAGATCTTTCAGACACAATGAATTAGTATTCCAGGATGACTTGCTTCAAGTCAGCCTCGCATAAGTGATCATTTATATTTAGAGAAAATTGATTATATGCAGTTGAAGCAAGCTGCTCCAGCTAAAATGCTGGGGTTCTATAAATGAAAAAAGCCAGTATAAACTGACTTGCACTGACTGACTAGCGCAACATACGCCTAAGGTACCTTCACAACATCTTTTAACATTCTGCTCCCTATAAATAAGAATATAACAATTAATTAGGCCTAAACCCTACTTATATGACTGTTCTGAATCATTTAAGCATTTTTCACAACTGGTTGCTCTGAAGAAGACTGTGCTGTTATATGCAGAGGATTAGGATGTCACGTTGGAAGTGATCAGGAGCAGATGGATTTACAAGAACCACTGATCTGCTTTTATGGGAAAGACACAGTCATATCTTCTCATACACTTTCCAGAATGCAGTAGCAAGATTATTTGCTATTATTGATTATTTTTAAATAAAACTTTCAAAAAAGTACAGAACAAAACACAAAGAGAGGGTAACAAGGATATGCCACTATTGAAAATCTCAGAGTAGTTCAGAAAACCAAACTTACTGAATCCTTCTTCAGCAAAGAGTTCACATGCAGGCTGTGCTTACAAGATGCGCCTTCATTTAATCCTCACATAACAGTATATAGTATTGCAGAGCCAAATGACCCCTTCCACACCTATCCTTAGAAGCACAATTCAAAAGCAATAAGCGTTCACCCAGATCAAAAGCACACTCATAGCTATCTATGACAGAACTAGTCCCAAGCAGCTCTGCAGACATGAAGGTTTTGGTTTAGAAGAGCCAAGAAGTTTAGGTTGATAGTAGTTTTACTCTGACTTCTTAAAGCTTGCCACTTGAGGCACTTTATGAAATGGACTGACTTTCACCTTTAGAGTATGAAAAAGTAAATATAAAAAAAATGTTAAGAAATTAGAAATAAGCTGGAAAGTACTGTGGCCCGCTTTCCCTGCCCCACACTTTCCTTCTCTCCAACCCCCTACTTAGTACATTTTTCTTTGGAATTAAGTCCTCAGTAAAAGGGGCAAATTATGCGCTGGCAGCTTTCCTTTTTCCTCAGTCATTTTCATGTGATAACTTAGTAATTAGCATCTTTCTTCAAGGAACATCTCTGTCATCACTCCTGAAAAGTCAGCCTGCCTGCACACCCACAGAGGAGCTGCCATCTTGTCAGTGGGACTGTCTGTCCAGAGATGCACAATACAAGTCATGTCTCTGACACCTAATGGGACTGGCTTCTTATGAAGGGAAGAAAAAGCCCTACAAGAGACTGAGGCATTGTCATACGTCAATCACGTCATCTACTAGCTATTGTGCAAAAAATGTGGGCATCAGACCTTGAAACAAATGGGGTGTTCACAATACCCATAAGAAACTGTCAGTTCCAGGCTTTCAGTACAAGTGAGAGATGGACATACTGAGGAATTCAGCAAAGCCCCACTAAGACTATTTAGGGACTAGGGCACCTCTCCTGTGAGGAGAGCTGAGAGACCTGGGACTGTTCAGACTGGAGAAGACAAGGCTCAGGGGGGAATCTTACCAATTTTCCATAAATACCTGAAAGGAGGGAACAACCCAAGACAGCACCAGGCTCTTTTCAGTGGTCCCCAGTGACAGGATCATAGGTGCTGGGTACAAACTGAAACACGGGAGGTTACCCCTGAACATCAGAAGACAGCAGTCACCTCCATGATAAAGAGAGAGCAATGGCATAAGTTGCGCGGGAAAGTGGCAGAGTTTTTCTTGGATAAATTCAAAAGCCACCCGAGCATGGCCCCAGGAAACTGGCTCTAGGTGGTCCTGCTTGAGCAGGAGTGTTGGACAAGATGACCTCCAGAGGTCCCTTCCAACCATGCTATGATTTTGTGAACATCAACTAAGTAAGAAAGAGGCATTGCAATTTCTCATTTTCAGACTAAACCACACTCTAAATTGCACACGCTTTTCAAACCTCAGCAATGTCATTAAATGTTGAGCTGTAGCTCTCATCAATGCAGCACTCTAAAACATGGCTCAGTAAGTACAGATTGGGAAAATTCTGAATAGGTATCACTGTTGGACCAATACTTTAATTAGAACAGACGAAATTACATTTCAAAATTACTTTTAGCAGTAATAAGGCAACAAATTCCTGCTTTCTTACTATGCTTTGATATTAAATATAAATCACAGCAGTTAATAAGCCTCTGGCAAGGTTAATTAATAAGGCAATATCAATCAAATAGAAAGTTCTCATGGGACAGATGCTACCCATGGCAAAAACGGAGAACAAGAAGAGATGTTCATCAAAAACTAAAAGCCAGGTAAAGACCACATTGTTTCCGAAATAAGATCCTGAACTGGACAAGCATAGCACAAAGACAACACTTTTTTACATTACTTGAATGCATCACCTAACACAATAACCCTAATGCATCAATTTTCACATTCAACTGCATCTGAATGGAAATACCCATCTACAGTGTGCCAAGTAAAATATCATTGGGTTTTCCCCATCACAGATTTAAAGTCATCAATTATTGATTTCCCATGGAATAAAAATCTGGAAACAAATATATGAAAACATATTCCCTGATGCCCCAAGGCATTCAATCAAAACTTTTGGAACAGCCCCACAGCAGTTCTAGGCTTCACATGAAACGAATCACCAATTGAGTTTCACCACCCAAAAACATCTTGCTTAGGCTCAGACTCATCAGCTCTATTATCCATCTCTATGCACAGGATACACTATTCTAAAAATGCCCTCTGATTACAAAGACTGAGATTTTTGGGGAAAAAAAACCCAAAACAGTTCTGAAACCACAGATTATATACAACTCTTGCAATTTTGCACCCTTCCTGATCAACATACCATTACAGGATTCATCTCCTCACTGATCTGGGATTATTAAACACTTCATATCTTGTGCAGGTACTGTGTGCTTTCAGCTCCCAGTGAGAGAATTAGAGCTAGAGACACTTCGTACTTTTCTGAATCAGCCTCTTAATGAGGCAGGACTAGGTAGCATCCTTGACTTCATTTACTGAGCCTAATGCATGGAAAAGACAATGATGAGAAAATTCTTCCTGACAATGAAATTTATTTTTACTTCCAATTAAAAACAAATGAGAACTCTCTTGAAAAAAGCAGCCTCACAGGAAGTCACGCCTGCACAGTTAAATAAGTGTCAGGAAATACATGAATTAATACAGAATGTGTCATAAATTAATTCTACATTAGGAGTCAGCTTTTAATTACTCTATCTCATGCTAGAACTTCAAGATACTCCTGAGTTCTCCCACTGACAGAGAGTCTTGATGACCTTCAGGGTATTTTTGACTCTTCAATGAGGCACTTCCAGCACGAAGCTGTCTTTATTTCCTGTGCTGTTGTCAGAAGCCATTGGCATCAGAAGGCTGATAGAACTCTACTACAGGGCAGAGCAATATATGTATACAACCACCAAGATACCAGCTTGGATAACAAGTGTTCCCAACACTCATTAGTTTAAAAAGGTAGTTTGAACCTGAACTAAAGGTGTCCCAAAAGAAGATGAGAAAGAAACTTAGACCTCTCACACGGGCTAGCCACCTCATGCTGCCTACTTTTAACTTTCTGGATGTTTGCCAACAAACAGAAGGAGGAAGAACAAAAGCCATTTTTTATTATGAAAGGGCTCTAGTTAAAAAAAATTGAAAATAAAAAAAAAAATCCAAACCATTTAACACAAAGAGAAAACCCATAATATTAGAGTTATTGGTCATGACCAGTGCCCCAGGAACATGAGGAACCTTAACCTAATAAATGAATACTTTTTCTGATATCTGAAGGGAATTATTTTTATTAAAACCAATCTAGCCTTCATGAATAACACATGCCAGCTTCAGACAGACCAAAAGAACAGTTACTCACTACAAAATTGCCTAAAGGAGGGGAAAAAAGGACACATTTTTACTCAACAGATCTGCTTCCTGATACTTTTAACCTGCATGTATTAAAAAAAGGGTCTAAAATGATAACATTATTCTACAGCCACGCTAAGGAGTGCAAGACACCATGTTGTGCTTCTGCTGCCAGAGGTACTCTTCCCACACTAGCCCAAAGCACAAGGGCAGAGGGATTCTGCAGGACCCTCAAAGGACCTTCAGCTGGGTATTCCTACCACTTCAGCAGAGAGACCAAGGATGCTGTAAAACCACACAGAGAGATGACAGGGGACACACAATAAAGCTTGACTTGAGATCTAGAAAGAGATCTATCCACAACCAAGAGGGTGAGAGGTTCAATAAGTAAAAACCAATGGAAAATAAAACCCACTCAGTGCACAGGTGGATGGCAGCTACACCCAAAGCAACTGCCTTGGGAACTGTACCACAAACTGGGCTGTTGTTGTGTCTTCATAAGGGGCTTTGCAACCTGACAAAAAATTGTTGAGGAAATACAGATAAACAAAACATTCATTATTCCTGTGGCCTTCATGTAATGAGGCTGAAGCTTTAAAAAAGGTCAGATAATACTTCTACTGGATGTGCAGAAGGTTAAATGCCCACAAAATCAATTGCTGCACCTGCTCCTGCTGAGAATTACAGCAGTTTACTCGAAAGATTACAAATTATTTTGACAGTCTTTGCTACGCTTCAAAGCATTTCCCAAACCTTGAAAAATTCAAGGTTCAAAATGTAGTGGAAAACTATGAAGACAACCCAAACCTCGTGTCCTCCATCTGCTATTCCAGCACTGGATTGTAATTACGTTTTACAGACATATTCATGCCAAGGTCAGCAGCTTCGCAGAGAACCTGTCCCAAGCAGACTTTAAGGGAACAACATATATACTTATGGACAACCTGTCACTTGTAATATATCTGTTCTGAGAGCAGGATCTGAATGCTTCAGTTTCACAGACAGCACTTCAGTGCTACATGTCCAGCCCAGAGAACACTGTACTTGAATGCTGTTACCTGAAGGTGGGAGCTGTCAAACATAGAAGATAAGGTATCTCTGGAAACAATAAGTTTTTACCAATATTTTGGAGCAAAAAATGCTGAAAGCCAGTTTGGAGTGAACCTGGAAGCATATGCCAGTAAATAACTTAAATTATTACTAACAAGATATAAAAATCATAATAAACAACAACATACGAAACAGAAGCACAAATAACATGAAGCTTGAATATATTCTCTTTACATGCACATACCACTTCCTTTTTGAAATTAACACCACAATTAAGAGATAGCAAAGGTCAAAGTTCAACAAAATGACCAACTTCATCTGTGAAAAGTCTCATAAAGGTCTCACTCATAAGAAATACCTATGCATAAAATGCTCTCCAAAAGATATAGCACCTTCGAATTTTAGGGGTTTTTTATAACACACTGTAAAGAATAAGATTCTAAGAGTAGCTTCCTTTAGCATTTCTAACATTTAGAAAACAAGACAATATACTGATGCAGGAAAGGTTAAAAGTGAAAAAAGTAGTATCCAATACACACATTCTTGAATGAGATTAAATAAAAAATGATCATGATTGCAAAACAGAATGAAACTAAAGTGGGTAGCAAAATAGACATGATAAAATGATACTGAATTCAAAGCTGGTCTTACGACCTCCTCACCCACTGCCAAAACCCCACAAAAATCTTGCACAGCTTTATACAATTATTACCCCAACGTTTTCGTCCCAACTCTTCTAGGTGTTATTAGGACCAATGTTAAGTGTATCTAAGTTACACACACAGGATGTTCCAGAGGGATAGATCTGTATGCAACACTAATCTGACTTGTCTTGCTTCCTCTACTACAGCCTAACCACAGGAAGACTTGTTTGTTCTCCTTTGCCCATTACCTCAAAGAAACCATTCTGGCTTGACAAGCTCTCTCTGCCAGGATTTTCTATTCCAATAATTATTTATTTTCTTAACTAAATATCCTTAATTTGGAGGGTGGCTATGCAAACAGAGAATACTTGATTATATATTATTTCATTAAAATAAGAGTTGATAGCTTGTTGACAGAATTCTTTAATGCATAAAAAAGGAAAAAACCTCACGTTTGAATGACTGGACCCATTATTACAATGTGCCAAGGCAGCAACAATAGTCCTCTTATGCTCTGCTGAGAAGGTTGCATACAGGATTAAACCTAACAAACCTCCATGGGTGCATGGTTCCCTAAAGCTTGTGTCCCCAAGATTAAACCTTTGGTCTTTACTTATACTACAAAGAGCAAGAATAAAACCTTGTTAACCCAGATACATAAGCTCATTTCAAGAAATGCCACAGTTCTACCTCAAACGCATGAAGCTAAAGAAAACTCTCCAAGTCACTCTCCGGAAGGCTGAGGCTGGATCCCCGGTCACTGCACTCAGCTAAGCCCTTGCTGACTCAAGGTCTCTGCCCAGCTACAGCCCTTGGACCCACAGAACACTGTTGGTCTCCTCAGATCAGGTATGTGCTCAGCCAAGCTTGCAATTCTACTACATGAGGATCAGGTTTATTTCCCAGGGTGCTTGAACTGGCTACCAGCTTCTCCTTGATCTACGTCAATCTTGTCCAGTTTCAGATTCCTGTATGAAGAGTCAGTAACCAAACTGGAGACCTCTAAGAAGCAGCAGAGTTCCAAAAAACAGATAGGGCTGCCAGGTTCACAGAAAGATCAAAGACCCACAAAAGCAAACCAGTTCCTTTGTCCCACACTTCCCTGAGGCAGAGCAAAGTTAAAGGCAGTTCTGAATTAGTGCAAGAAACATAGCTAACAGCAGAGTTAACTTCAGATAAAGTGTAACACTATTTACACTCTACTAGAGCTACCCTTCAGATACAGTGAGGCAAGTACCCCTCGTTCCTTGGACAGGTTCAACCCTCTTCTGCTTCTTAACTCATGCCAAAAGGTACAGGAAAGAAAAGCTGCAAGGGAGAGAGAGACTGACAGTACACAGATTAATCAGAAACTGGTAAGAATTAGACACACAGCACTAATGTGACTTCTCAGAAGAACTTTGCAGCTGAAAGAGATGAAGTCAAAGCAGTGGTGCTCAACAGCTATTGAGAAATGTTTCATGGAGATAAGAGCACTAGCACTTTAGAAGTATGAAGCTTGCCTTTGTCCTGTGAAATACTTTATTCAAGTAATTACAAAAAAAAAAACTCTTCCAGAACACTTTTACTGTAAAAGGATCTATCAGAAATCTGGTTTACAAAACAGTTGCAGGAGATGGGGAAAGAAAACAAGGATGACACTTAACTAAGATTAAGCTTATTTCCCCAAAACAAAGAAACCTTTCTGAACTCCCTCTGACATGCCTCTGTCATACATGGTACCTCAAGTACTATCAAATCAATTACAGGGCATTTTGTAGAACTTAAATAACCCAGAAAGGTCCTACATTTATCCCTGCCAGGTATGTGTGACTGACATTTTCAAAGGCCACTGTAACTCACTTGGCAGATAAATATGCTGGAATCAATTACCACTGCACTATTTCAGTTGTGTAAGTTCACCAAGTTGAAAGGTTTTTCTGATAACACTGTACAGGTCTGTCTTTCCAACCGAATGAGTAACTTATAGTTGTTATAAAGCTAATTATATTAAAGATGACAATATAAGTCTGCACATACTGCTTACAATAATGAACATGTTTTAGTTAGACAGACATGTTTTAGTGTTTATATTCAGAAGAGCAAAGTTCACTTTTATTACATCAGGAATAGATTATTTAACACTGTGACACATTTCAAGTTCTATAAGAAGGAGATGAGCACAAAAATGAGAAACTTATATTGCATTTTTTATTTCCCCCAAGTGTTTCTGAAAGATAACAGAAACACTCCTAAAAAGCAAAGTTCTACTTGCCTAAGAACAGATAACATTTTCGGTTTTGTTCCTCTATGCACAGTAGAAAATGCTATCCTTGGACTTAAAAAGGAAAATGCAGAACTTTTGACTTCTTAACCAGAGGTCTTGGAGAAATTATTTACCCAAAGGTGTGTTGTAATTTTAATACCTAGGTTGACCATGCTGAGGTGATTTAACTTCCCTCTCACATGTAATTACAGCAAAACACCATTTACACAAAAGCAGTTGGTTCTCTGTTGCATGGCTCTCTCATGGCTTTTTTAGGACTGCATCCATGCTGGAGCACAGTAAGACACACAACAGATCTGTTTGGCTCCAGAAACAATTTACTCCTGTTTGTACTGCCTGGGAACCAACAAGCCCTGCAGGGACAGATAGGCCCCTTTCAGCCGTGAGATCACAGTTCTGCTTGGTAGGACCCAGCACTGCTGCACAGCCTTACTGTGACCTCTGCTAGCTTTTCTGCCCAGAACAGATATGCCTTGAGGAAAAGTACAAGGAAAAAAAAGCATGCTGATGGGCTTAACAATTACGAGTCGTGTCTTCCAGTCAATGCAACTGATGCATTGACCTCTAGGGAAAAAGAAAAGCTTTGGGAGGGAATCAAAGCATCTGGAAGTCAATGCAAGAAAGGCCTCTCTTCTACAAGTGTTCTCAACCTCTCACCAGTAGGCAGAGGCAGGTGGGAGACAAGCAGGCTCTCCCATCGATTTGTTGTTGGGAATAATTTACTCAAATCATCTAAGATCTTCCAATATCTTCAGTTCAGAGTTAATGAAAAAATACCAGACCAGCTGGCAAGAAGTACAGGAAGATGCAATTGAGTGAACAGAGCTTTAATTTGTCCCTGGAAGAGTGTCTTGGCACCAGAGGTTGCTCCTGCTCCCCCTCTCCTCTTCCTGTCAAGCTGGAAAACTGGCCATGGCAATGCTTCAAGAACACTCAAGTGAATGCTTGCCCCCTTCCAGAGCAGTGAGGGTATTTTAGGTACTACCTACTGAGTTTTGAACCTTTTTTTTCTAATATAAGCAGATAAACTTCTTCAAACAAGCATTTTCTGGTGAGGATATAGACTTCAGCCATCTAAAGTTCCCTCCACATGTGCAATAAAGTTTTTACAGTATTATTTCCCTAGATAGACAAGCACCCTCAGGTACACTGAACAGGGGACAACAGCTACACAGAATGTCAAACAACTGCCTCAGTGTCAGATGCCAACACTACACCTATATGTCATTGATGTCTTAGGTTATTAAATATTAAACAAATTTGTAATCAAATTAGTTAGCAAAAAGATACAGTAGACTGGAGGCACAAACATTACGTTTGCCCAAAGCATGAAACAGAGGAGAATGCAGTTGTGTCATGTGGAAGCAAGGAGGAGAAAAAGGAAGGGATGAGCATATTCTCCTTTGGTCTACAAAAATAAGGAAAAGGAGAAAAAATTGCACTTCCTCCACCTCTTACTATTTCACAAACCTAAGTATAGGACAATTAATTTTTCAAGACTAAATTTAAACCAATCAGTAAAAATGTATTTATTACATGCTCAAATGAGAAATTTCTACAGAATATAAATTCTGAGACACTTGCAACTGTAAGTCACCACTTGTGACTTTCTCTACAGCAATCTGAATGGTGTATAGACAAATATTTCATTATAGATTGCAAGTAATAGCAATCACAGCGTAATTCAGTGTTCAGAAAAAAAAAAAAACATGAAAAAGAGCTAAATTTTACATATTTGCTTACCAAATCCTTGTGATGAGTCTAGAAATGAAGAAAAAAAAATTCAAAGTATTTATAGTACAGTCTGCATCACATGGATTTGGGGTTTTTTTTTGTTTCTTGCAATAGACAAACATTAGCAGGCAAAGACCTTCAAAGTTTACTTCACTGTTAACCATTTAAATAACAAATTAACTTTTAGCTACAAAAGTAAAGGACAAATTATCCCTCAGTGCTCGTGGAAACCAGCTAAAGTAGGGGAAACACAAATATTGTCCACTATATGCACATTTAAAATCAACTACAATCTACCTTTCATGGGAAAATTTAGTTCTGTATCATTAACATTCAAGTGACAATTGTTAATGGATGGACAACAAATAGTCATAATCCCAGTTCTCCAGCTACTGAAGATTTAGGTCTATAATGAAAGCTAAAGCCTCTCATATGATAGGTTCATTTCAGCTAACAGACACAGAAATGGTACTTGGTTTGCATCTAACCCACAGAGACTAAAAACATCAGGACAACTGTAAGTAACAGGTCTTAAACAAAAGGCTCAATATGTCTAAAATTTTAACTTCGGAAGTGTTAACACCTCAGGGGTGAATTTGTGAGATGATGGTTCCAGAAACACTAACTTGAACTGAAAGACAATTCTCCTATTTTTGTAAGCTGCAGACTCTCTCCCAGCAAGCATTCACTCATACTTATTTGATGAAAATCAGTATATAACTTCTTATTCCTCAGAAGCCCTGAAGACATAACATTGCTAAATTGAAACACAGATGGCTTTATTACTTCTGGTGTAATATTTTACAAAAAAAAAATCTAATTACTCACAATCATGCAACCCTGTTGCTGATGAAAAGGCTGCACAACCAATACTTCCATCTCGCCAGTGCTTAAGGGACTTTAAAAGGACAGTAATGAATGAAATTGAAAGAATTCAGCTCCACTCTTCAGCAGCGGTCAAGGGGATAGAGAATGCATTTAACAAAAGAACACCAAGAAACAGTAAATACAGGACTTCAAATGAGAATTTTTACATTTACGGTTTTTGAACTAAGCACACATTAAAGGGTTTCATTAAGTCAAACATGATCATACCTGCTCCACCTTGCTAAATTGCAGTCAGCCAAAGCCTGTGAAGCTACCTCCCACTCCTCCCCAAGGTAGAACACACATCTGAGACTCTATTCTGGCATCACACAGAAGAGCTTCAAGACCACAATCTCACACCCTCTCTGCACACAGGCGCTCACTTCAGTAAGATGAATGCAACTTTTCTCCCCCTACCACATGCTTCATAAGCCAAGGAAGAGGCAGGACACTAAAACCGGCATGACAGAATCCTAGTGCCATTTGAGACCTTCTCAGCACAAGGAGAAAGTTCCTACATGCAAAGTGCTTTAAAACAGCCAGGGTCACTGCAATGCCAGTGGCATCTAGGTTCTGGTCCTCAGGAAACATCAGGCTCTTCTGCTTTTAAGGGCAGCTGCTCATTGTACAAACTCCTCCTGCCCGAGGCTTCCCTTCCAGTCAGTTCCTTGGGTAATTTCACCAGATCTCATAAAACATGGAGGCAAAATGGACACCCTGCCAAATGATTCCTGCCAGGAAATATCTCCTTTTAAATAACCTATCATCAGGACTAAGCATGAACCTTGTTTAAATACAGTATTTTCGTTGCCTTTTCTGACATTGATAACAGAAAGAGTAATTATATAACCCAAAGATTCTGTAATAAATACCACTGTGTGGTTTATTATGGCCAGAGAAATAAATTTACTGTCTCAGACTCTAAAACTATGACAGTATGTGCAATCTTGTCAACATTTGTTTATCTGTTAAAGCAAATCTAAATATTTTTCTAGGAAGCACTCATCTGTGATCAATATGAGGCAGTAAATAGTAGCTCACAAGCCAGGTAGGAAAATGAACAGATAACAGAATTTAAAGCTCTGCAAAGCAGCAAAATACTTGGAAACAAATGAGTTCTAAAAGAGAGAAGACACATACAACACATGTCACAGATACATCTATTCATCACTCACACATAAACAGCTTCCTCTTTTTCCTCTACAGAAGTTCCCTAAAATCAAATCCTCTAAAACTTTCATGAAATGTACCTAAATACCTTGATTTTGAGAAGAATCTACATGCCTTTACACAATGAAAGATGACTAGCAGATCATCACTGTATGATCCTGTATTTCAGACTCATGTCTTTTTAACCCAGCTTTCTAATTTATGTCTGTGACACAGACAATATTTTAAACTGAAGTAATGGTGGAAATCAATCTGTAACATCTATTACACAGCCAAAGCTTTCCTGTTAACAGAAAAAGAAAGGATGTACTCCATTGCTACTCAACAGCTACCTCAGGGAAGTCAGTACAACTCATTGGAGACACAGCATAACAAATGTGGGCCCTTCATAAACAGCCTTCCAGATTGCTATACAGCTTTCAATCTATGTCCAAGGAGTTCTGCTGGTCAGCTATTAAGAGACGTAAAGAAACAAAAGGTATTATCTACTCAGCCTCTTCATCAAGCATTTTCAGGGAAGACCAGACTCTTCACCAGCAGGAAAGGACCCAAATTCATCTCTTCCCAAGCTAAATTGCTCAAATTGAAAGACAGAGGTCTGGGAAACTCTTTATACCCTCCAACTGTTCTTCTGCAATCCCAAATAAAAAATTCATAATTATAAGATGGTTTAACATGCTCAAACACGAGGTATCTGGTGATGTTTTACTCAGAACATGGCAACAATCAAATGTAACTGCTCTTAAGTCATGACTTATTTTCTCATCACAGGTACCTGTGGAGGATGTTTGTTTTTCCAAAGATTTTCAGCATATAAAAAGATACAGTATTTGTTATTTCTGTCATCCAATTCCTGACTTCTTCACAAAGGCCAATATCCATTAGCATCTCCACAGCAAGCTGTTTTGGTCTCAAGTTTTGCTACATTAGGCATCTACAATGTTAGGTGGGAGATAGGACCAGATTCCCAAGAGGCAAAGGCTGAAATGCAAACCTGTCTTGGAGTTGTAGTGCCTCACTGTTTGCTTTTTACTATTCAGAAAGGCAAAGTAAGTCTTGACTTTACAACCTGCACACTAATTGCTGATATCTCAAACTAAAGTATTTGTTTGAGTGAAGAAAGAAATCCACAGTACTGAAGAGGAGTTTTATCCATGCAAAGCCAACCAAGCTAGACTCATAAACCACACTAGAGACAGCCAGATCATGAGAATATAGGCAGGACAAAAGGAACATCAGATTTCACCAGATAGCAGTGACCTCCATGATATTTTCTTGTTCTGCCTCTTTTCCAATCTCCCTTGTCTCAGATAACCCAAATCACTGTTACAAAGTGTTGTAAAATGCTGAAGCAAAGTAATCAAAGGAAAATGCCACCACACTAAACAGGCTAAATGTGGAGACATGAAATATATGACCGAAATGCTCTGCCAAATTTTTGAGGTTACTATTCTGCAGCAAACATCACTATTAGACATTTTTCACAGAACAAAAAAAGCATCATAGCAGTTTTCAAAATTCCTACCTGTTCATATATGGTACAGTTATGTACTGCTGATTTACTCATCACATTAATTGTAATTAATTCTAATGTTAATAACTTATGCTAAAGCAGCAGTGCTTGCAATACCAAGATAACACATCTATTTAAGATCATAATTTCTGCTCAAAGTGACAACATCGCATTTTCCTTTTGCAACATTATCCTCTGCACTAACTTGTTCAGACTAAGTGTTGCAGGGATGGGACTGTTTGTTTGAAAGAACATTTTAACATAGAGACCTGTTGTTGGGCATTTCCTGTTCCACAGGCCACAAGACTGCCTAACTGCTGAATCTCAGCAGTCCCAAGTGTCATTCCTAGCAGGAGTCACTACTGAATCCAAAGCCTACCTTACTTAGCTATTGTAAACATGAGACTGGGGGGAATTTTAGGAACAGCCTATGTTATCACAAAAAGTTCCAGTGTTATCAATTCAACCAGAGAGATGTAGGTCAAAACAGAGTACACGGAGAAGTGCACTAAGTAAATTCTGTGATGGTGGAGTTGCTGTCCTTTCTTTTATGAAACTGAGTCCCAAGTTGATTAATGGGATGCTGCATCCTTTTACATTATCCAAGGGCAGAAAGGCTTTGAACTAGAGTGCCTGGAACTGCTTCCTCAATTGATTAAAGAGAAATCAAGTTTGAGAGACTTGTCAGCCATGAGAATACTTTCTGGTGATCACAGACTCTGCTAAGAACTAGAAAAATATTTCATTTGATTAGGAAGGAAGATTATTCCCTCCCATCTGCTAATTCTTATTTCCTGTCCTCATTTTTATTCAGAATGCAAAAAGATAAAAATACCAGTCTGGAACTAAACTAAAAATCTAGCAACTGTAAAGAATTTAAAGGCTATTCCTCCTCAGACCCACTATAAAACATTAAAAATACCTTAAAATTCTACCTTGACAGTAAAACTACATTTTTCTTTATCTAGATGATCAATTAGTTGTACATGAAACACAAATTCACATACCACTTTTATGCACTAAATGTGGCTGTCTGTTAATATAATAGTGAAAAACCAACAGGCAATATTTATGAGGCATATAGAAAACTTCAAATTGTATCTTACTGCATGGAGCCAAATTCTTTACTAGTGACATTACTTAGATTACAGTCTCCTATCTAACAAGGGATATTCCACACCTGTCATACAGATATGAGACTATTTTCACATTAGTCCACAATTCAGTCAAGTAAGTTTTCAAAAGGCAGTCACAGGTGACATCTGGCCATCAACAGAAGTAACACCACTTGAAACGACAGGTTCATTCTTCTGTGTGACCAAGGTAATGGAAGGATTACCACAGGATTATCTTTAGGATGACTTGCAGCCTAGATGTAGTTATAAACATGCCTTTAAAATTAATAATATTTTCAACATTCTTACTAGAAGAACACAAGTTTATTTTTGTTTTTTCAAACAGGAAAGTAAAGGAGAAAAGAAACCCGCACAAAACAGAAGCATGTAACTCAACGCCTCCTGCAGGTTCCAGAACTATAAAAACCAGAGGGCCAGAGTGGCAACAATAACGAGCTGCACTCCTTTTAATGACAGATCTCCTATCACAATACAATTGTTTCCCCTCCCCTCCCAGTGCTACGCTCTGAGCAAAGCCATAAAGTCCATCACGCACTGATGGAAACAGACTGCAGGCAAAGGAGAGAGGCCACCAGCACTTATTTCAGCCACCCTCACAGACAATACTACAGTAGCAAGAGAGATATTAGAGACTCTTTTATTAAGCCTCAATCAAAGTGTTTCTGAACAGCAGAAAATTTTTATTAAATCCATGCCACTTCCAACAGGCATCTCATTTAATTGCTTCCTGATTTAGAGTTCTTTTGATTGAGATGCCAGCACTGACTTCCGTGCTACGTTCCATTTCCAACCTGCTTCACAAAACAAACATAAATTCACAATATTCTTTCAAGCTGGAAGTGCTGCAGAAACACCACACCATTTGCAGCCTATATCCCCCAGTATTTACTAGCCAAATTATAATCCACACTTTATGAAGAACCACCCACAATTTGCCATAAAGTGGTATCAGGTTTGCATCTTTATAATGCACTGAAGAACTGTAATGAAGATTTACTGTGATTCTCCAGGGTACTAATCCTGTTGTAGACCAGTTTTACAGAGATATTTATTATTTTCCTTTATAGAGTTGGGATACAAGAATGGCTAAAACAATACCATAGAGCAAAATGCTTAAAAAAATATGTTTGAGTTCAACTGCTTTCAGGAGAACTTCAGGTCATCACTAGAAGGGGAATCAAATTATTACAGCAATAAAGGAAAATATAGCAAATATATTGACCAGTTATAACTCATTCCAACCACTAACAAAGGACCACACTCTTATACAGTCTTCTCTAGTGTGCAGTTCAAAGACTCAGTATGTATTTGGCTCTGTGCCTGAGGCCAGAGCCAAATACAGACCAACTGTAAATAAAGGCAACTATAGATTAACAATTTACCCCAAGCTAAATTACAGTAAAAAGAATGAGTCTGCAGTAACTGCCCATATGTTAGTTCCTTCTCCTAAGCAAACAAAGCTCCTTACTGTACCCTTCAGGAGTAAATTATAATTATCTTGCATTTGTCATAGGGTAGGATCATATACTTCAGCAACACCCACTGCAGCAAAACTTTGTGGTATATTAACTTGCATAATACCCTCAGTTGAGATACAGTTGACAACTTTTTATATGTCTAAAATATTACAAATGCAAAGCTTAACCTGTTAAATCCCACTACTACTCTTTTTCTATTATTTTCACAAAGCTAGCAAAAGCAAATCCATTTTATTTCACATATGAGCCAACAAGTGGTAGAATGTGTTACAGTTTAAAAGTATTTCCAAAGACATTTCTGAAGCTACACTTTGGGAGTGCTGACAGTGTTTTGACATCTTTGGTATTCTCCCTCCTTCATTTATTTAGCTGAAAACATTCACCAATTTCATTTAGAAAGAAAAGTGCTGAGAAATTTGCCATTTGTGAAACCAAGATCTGCAATCTCTAACATACACCTCAACTCAGTCAGCACCACTCTCTCCCAGAATGTTGTCCAGCAGTCCCCTGGAACTCACCATCAACACAGAACATGCTTATAAACACTGAAATTGATCTCCCCTCTAGATACCCACACTGACATTTCTGAAAAGCGAGCAGCTCATAGCTTGCAGTAGTTCATTTTGGAATGAGGTTGAATAGTAAAGAATCCAGGACAAGTAATTTTAAAGTAGCTATCTTTCCATGAACTCTCAAGACACAGGTTCCTACACCCACAACTTATTTCAAAGAACTGGTATCCCATTTAGCACAGCTCATTCCTCTGGGACAGCTCTAAGTAGGAAGCTGTACCAGACAAGTTCTAGAGAACCAGAACGATGAGGTGTTAGTTCAATAGAAAATCAGCAAAGCAATTTATTAAGCTCACCTCTGCCCATTCAATAGTTTGAGGCAGATCCTGTGACATACTCCCTAAGCTTCAGTATAATGAACAAAAAAGCTCAGTTTACTCTAATACAGCAGCCTTACCTTCTCAAAGTGCTCTTTCCACACACTTCTATTTGTCATGAATATTTGTTGAACATTTATTTGCCATGTGGATTCTGAGATGCTTTTGGTTCTTCACAGGCTTCAGAAAGGATATATGAGCAAGTATTCAAAATGCACCTTTATTTAATCAAAAGCATGGACAGTAGGATACAGCTCCCCACTCAGTATGCAAAGGTAACACTTCACAGCAACACTCTTACGCTCTGTCACCTTTCTGTGCTGTTACTTACAGCTGTTCTTAGTTTTACTCAAAAATGGGGACACAGAACAAAAAGTGACCATTGTCTATGAAGAACACAGAGCATGGAAATTCTTGAAGTATGCAAAGACAAAGACTATCCCTTGATTCACCAACAATACTTGAAATAAAAATATCACCAAACCTAACTTCTAGTCAACATTAATTTCCTTAAATCTACTATCTCTGAAATATTATAATACTTCTTAAGCATGGTTACTACTTTGTAGGTAGAAGCAGAAGTCTTTTCCTTTCACACACATTAGAGTTTCTTAAATGTGTACTTTTACACTTCCATAAGGCATATGTTTCTGAAAAAGAGGATTACAAGTCAAATTTCAGATCTAAATGACAAGTCATTCATAACAATGAGCAGTATTTCTTATTTTCCTAAAAACCAGAGGGGAGTATAATAAAGATGGGAAGCCATGCAGCTTCAGGCAGATCCATCCAGACTGGTATAGCCAAGTACAGGTCTATAAGCATGTTGCTATAGAAACTTAAAGTAAAACCATTCCTCTTTGGCATAAAAGAACCCCCCTAAAACCAAGCTGTGCTTTAAATGCACCTCTTCCGAAACTAACACTCCACACATATTACTTACAATTTAGTGAGCATTGTATGGAAATGCATTCAAAGTATCCCCGTTCTCTAAATTCTAATATGAAGAATAAATCCTGAGCAAGTACACTATGCAGCCATTCTTCCCATGTCTATTTACATGTCCTACCATAACTTGAAAGTACTACTAACTGTACTGCTAGAGTGTGACACCTGAACAGAGAAATCTACCTTTAAGGTAGACTGAATTGTAAAGACAGGAGTTTATATGCAAGAGAACATCCCTTTTCTGCACTGCAGGGCTAGTCAGGTGAGAAAAGATTACTTCTACAAGTCACATTTAACGTCTTAGACTCTTCATACACAAGACATCAGAGATTAAATATTGATTTTACATTATAGCCATTCATTATCACTAGGAACACTCACTCCTTTCAGCTAAACTGTAGCCAATAATTTGATTAGTCATAACCCACAATGAAGAACAAATTACAAAAAAAAAAAGCACCTGCAATAAGTTTTATAACATCTCTACAACATCATAGTGCTTCCTTTTAATACTTACCCACAGGTTATGCAAGCTGGGCACAGTGCATGCCAGCTGTGCTTCAGCTACATTGCCATGGCCTGTCCATCACCAAAAATGTTAGCTGCAGACACTTCTTTCTTTACACGTTTCTCTAAGATTCCCTAAAACCAGGCTTTTTGCACTTTTTCATGAGCATGAAGAAACACGAGATGATGCTTGGTTCACCGGCACTTCCTATCAGTTGAAACTGCATTTGTAAATACATTTTGAAACAGTCAGGCTCACACCTGGAATTGCCTGTATTCAAACACCTGGCACTTCAAACTCGCTGAGAAGTTCCATCTGTGCTTTCACTATAGCATCTCCATGCCATTCAGATAACAAGAACAGTTCCCATTACAGTCACAAGCACCCACAAGTGACACGCACAGAACCTGTTTGAGAGGCACCTGAGCCCCTTGCAAGTACCCTGGCATTTTTGCCTCAATTAAGTTGAAAAACATTTGGACCCAAAACTATAACTGAAAGAGCTGAAAGTTCTTTGCTTCTAATACCACAGATTCTTCTCAGTTCCCTGATTTCTCTCTTGTAAAGCATAAACTAGATCCTACCCTCTTGTCCGCTGCAACTCCTTTCTCCACTTATAGGTGCAGAAGGGACCAATGCGGAGTCAGCAGAACCTTCATCCTCTCTCCCTCTGCACCAGGGCCCTGTGGTGTCAGAGAAGGGAGTTTTGGGCAAATCAGAGAGGACTCCAAACACTGTTGCACTGCACATGAAGTAAGACATTTTGTCATTGCTGAGATACCCCTTCCTTGTCTAACCCCAAACACAGCATCATTCCACAGCAAGAAGCATGCTTGGATCAATATTTTGTTAAATTAGTGACAAGTTAGAGTTTCTAAATGCATTTTGAAGTGCATCCTTACTGACTGTAGCAAAACCAACCATTAGCTATCTGACTTATGCAGAATTCATCCAGCTCACCGTTTTTCGATCAACTTATCCTGACCTGAGAATACGACTGAGCAGTATTCGTTAAAATATTAAACATGGCTTTTGAGAGAGGGATACACAGCAACAGTGTAAAGCATCTAGTGCACAGATGCAGTACTGACAACTCTTAATCCTGACAGTCTGGGTAAGCTAGAAAACAGGTTTCTTTGCATCTTGGAACATTATGTAACTAAACTGCTGATAAGCTATTAAAAAAAAATATGTCTTGCTCTTAATCTTGTTAATGAACTCTTACTTCCAGGAAACAGCTGTAGTGCCCCAGATATATTTTGATCTTGTTTTATAAGTCAAAGCAGTAGCAAAATAATGGATTAAGCTGCAGCTATGATTCTGACGAATCATGCCTTGCACTCAAAAATAATTTCAGACATCGCAGGGCTAAACTTATGACAGCTCACGAGAGCCTTGCACTGGAGAAGTGTGCGGTTGTTTCAACATGGGAATCACAAAGAGCACCATTCTCGCAGAAGGAGTAAACCACTCTAAGATCTTTCATCACAGGGAGAGAGCATGTCTGTCAGGACAACCCACAGAGATGTGCTAGCCATTCTCCTGAGCACAGTGTGGCCTTAATCTCAAGCCCCATGAGCAGAAGCAGGGATATGATATGGTATTTTACAGTTTCCTTCTCTGGATCCCTTGAGGAGTCAATGAGCAGGCACAGGAACCAGACCAGTGACTATCTGCTCAAAAAAAAAAAAAAAACAGGGTAATGAACAGGAATGTGCTTAGGGCTCACCCCACACTGTTTGTCAGAGTGAAGAGCAGGAAGGCTGACCTTATGCAATCACTTGAAGTAACAAGGTATTGATCACTGGTTCATCTGCAGGAACACTGAAGCTTGTGGCAACAAGACCAATCTCCTGTTTCCTCCTCATTAGGAAAACAGCTATAAAATGGCTTTGCTTGGAGGCAAGGACAGGAGGGAAGACAGACAGGTGTTTTTTGCTTGTTTTTCATTTAAGTTTAAGGTATTTGATACAAGCCTGCCACAGGAAGGAGGAACAAGAAACTGATATGTAGAATCAACAGATAGCTACCCAAATGTCTGACTTGGCATTCTGCCAGTTTGATGACTCACACTGACAATATTTTGATTAATGGAGTTTGGAAGGAGTTCAATATTTTATCCACTATAAGACCCATGACACATACTGTAAAAACACTGAAGTCTACCACAGCCTGAAAAGAAAAAGTGTCAAACTGGTTTCCGGGTTTTGTCAGGTATATGAGAATTTGTTTTATCAAAAGTTTCTTCACAAGCCTACTCGTGCTGCAATGGAATATGCTGCACAAGGAGCAGAAAGAAGAAAGCAGACAAATGCAACTCTCCGTTTAAAACACTCATCTTCTACACAAAGATCTATTCTAATCCCTTACCCATTCCTTGGCTAAAAAGATAATTATACCAACCAGAGTAGGAAGGGCCCTCCAGTTAGTACAGATATCTGATTTTTTTTTTTTCCCTGCAAATAAAACACTTCTGGAGATTTGATCATGAATCACTGCATCTATCTTTACTACAATTGAAAATGTGACTGTATAAATAAAGGTAGCAAAGCTGATGTTCACCAACCCAGCCATGAAAAACACAGTGACAGTTCTGCCTGTGGGTGACAGTCAATTCTCAACACTTCCCTTGTGCTGTTCCAGCAACCCCACATAACTATTTTAAGTTGTTCATGTGCTATGATCACATATCCATGTGGCATCAGAAGGTAATTTTAATTTGTAAATATATTTTCTCAGGTGATTAGCAGCAGCGGTTTAAACAAAAGAGAAGCATGTTGCCTGCAAAGAATGTTTTTCATCCCTGCCCAATGCAAGTTTTTAAAGTTTTTCTTTAGAATACTACCATACAAATGGCTGATCCAGCATTCACTACTGGAATGGAAACTTTTGTTAGCCAATGGTTATAGAAAGACAGCTTAAGTCACTCCAACCATGACCTCCTAAAGTAAAGTAGCTGCTGACAGGCAAAGCATCTGCTCTGTTTGCAGCTGATCAGCACTGAGTCCTTTATATGACTGTCCCTTTACACCCTTCTGACTTTCCTCCCTTTGCAGTGGTTCTGAACCTTAATTCAGAATCAGAACAGCCATCATTCAATCCGTCCACATGGCTAAAACACAGCAGGTCAGAAACATGTACCAGAATAAGAGGAAACTTTTTTTTCTGTAAAATGATAATTTCACTTATTTAACACGCTGATTTCTCAGCATTCATGACCTAAAACAAATGAACAAGCATTTTTAATATACAGTGGTAACTGTAAAAACAAAACCAAAGAGGAACTTGATTTTGCCTAAAGTGGATGAGAATAAATAGTGGCACATTTGAACAGCCTTGAAAACTGAATAAGCAGACAGTAAATAGTAACAGATTAAAGACAGCAAACTCTTTTACACATCTGTTTCTGTAAACAGGTCTACCTCACAAACACACATTTACCCTTGTAAACTCTTGTAAGCTCTCCTCTGTAATTTCTTTAAAAAATTAAACTAAAAAGAAAAAAAGAAAAGAGCACAATCCCCCACAAACTGCAGATATCACAATAGAAAACATTAGACACTGAACCTCAACACAGCCCAATCTTCCCCACTGCTGGCATTCTGCATCAAGTCTGAAATTCAAGATCAATAAATCTGTACGTGAGAAAACAAATTATTAGGACGTCCAACCAACTTCCTCAGAAAACCAGCTAAGATTCCGACTGTCCCAGGAGCCCAGAGACAGCCTGCAGAGCTCCAGTGGCAGAGGGGATGCATCCCAGGCTGCACTACCATAGCCTAGTCTTGATGAAAAGCAACCCAAACCAATCCCCTTCCTAGTTATGCCAGATCTGCCTGGTTTGTCTTCTTCAGCCAGCTCAAAGTAAGCCCACCTATTTACAAGTCTGTGTTACAGTTTGAGCCTCAATGGCTCTGGATGACTACACCAACACTGGACTAAATAATACCACATAACACCACTGCCAAAGAACAGAACCAATGCATAATCAAAACAGAAAGATAACGGGTGAACAAGCGACAAAGAACAGTAAATATTATTAATCTGATACGGGCTGAAAGCCACAGCAAAAAAAGAAACTAAGCTGATATGAAGCAGTAAGGCATAATAAATCAACAATTCTAATCACTAAATATGTGCATATGTTTATCTTGTTATCTTACTATTTTTAGCCAACTTTTTTCTTTTTCACAAAATGTACAAGAGCAGCCTGTCTGATAACACTAGGATAAAGTTGATAGAAAGATTTAAATTACAGGACCACTGCAAAAAATTCTTACTGCTGACAGATCCAAAACAGCTTTGCAGTGGAAAATGCAGAGGGATCAATCAGTATGGCTTTTCTCCACACATTCATGACACCATTTTGTTTACAGAATACAGAAAAAAAATAACATGTAACAACTACAATATCATAAAAAACATTGGCATATTAGGTCTAAAACAGTTGCCAATTTACTTCACAACCTTAAAAACACTTAATAGAAGTAAAGATAAGCGTCACTTGTAGTATGTCACATTAACTGTTCAGCTGCCCCTAACAAAGCAAAACTGAAGCCATGATCCACCCAGTTTTCTTGGCTTTTATTGTGCTCCTGATACACTGGAAATCTATCTTATATTCCCTGAAGTAGCTCTTGATCTTTAGAAATAACTGCTACCAATCGGAATAATCCAGAGAGAGATCCATGAAACAGCTACTCAAGTCTTTGTGGGGAAAAGCACCCAAAAATAAAACTTTCTATTATATAAAGAATTATAAAGAACACTATTTTAAGAAAGTGTCACATGGAAAAAATTCAACAGTTCCATTTAAAAACTAACGCCACCACCTCAAATTAATTACAGGAATTCAAAAAACCCACAAAAACTTACCTTAAAATTTAGGCTGGGTTTGGATTCCTTAACAGAAGTCTAACATATAAAATATATATGCCAGGGTTTTTTATCTTAGAAAAGATTATAAAGCCTCACAGAGTTTCACTTCTAAAGTGAAACTATAATGTAAACCTTGCCAGTTGATTTTCTAAATACAAGTGCAACAGAGCCAAGAACATCAAAGCACACAGATCCAATCTGTTTTCTTACAGGCTGAAAAATCTTATCTATAGCAAGATCCTACACATTTCTTATATGATTATATTTTCAGTCACATAGTAAGACAAGAAAATGTGTTGCTATATTCTTTCCTTTAATTCTGCATTTCTTAAAAATAAAAATAAAAAATTAAAAAAAAGCCTAAAAACCAACCAACCAAAACCAACCAGAGTAGCCTGATTTAAAAAAAAAAAACCCCTGAAGTCATAGCTTTTAAGTCAGAGGTAAGTTTTGAACTTCAATATCAGTTTTTAAGGTCATTAAAACTACTTAAATTTGTATCTTAAATATCAGCCTACATTTCATAACTTTTACTTTGTCAGTACAGCTCGTTTTTTTCAGCACTTCAACATACTTTAATACTTGCAAAAGGCATGAACTTTGCAAGAAGAAAAAGTACATACTCACATATAAGCTAAGTCTGTGTGTTTCTCGTATTTTTCCAGTGTTTTAGCTCTCTTCTCATACCAGTTTTCTACTTGTGATCATTCAATTATCAAGTCTCATGAAAAACTTCAGTAGCAAAACAGTAAAACACAAACTTTATCTATCTGGGCTTTCTGGTCAATGTTCTGTGTGCATGCCTTATATCCTTCCCCTTCCTCTTCCCAATATAGGACCTATCTGTATAGAACAGACAAGTTTCCCCAGCACTTCCTGACTGTGGTATGCTTGCTCCTGTAAGACACAATCAGTCACATCACAAAAAGCCACAAAGAGCTCACACACTCACCTCCTAAAACTGCTTCTAGAATATATTGGCTTTGCTGTGAAAGATGGACAAAATAACAAGTACAATGCATGCCACAACACACAGCCATCCTTTATCCAGCCTCTCCTCTCTGCAGCAAGAATTACCAACCCAAGCAAGAACTTTCACAGCATGCCAAAATTGAATTACGCCTATGCCGCAAGCCACCTTTCTTGTTCCTAATGTTCCAAGTAGCTTCAGAAAATAGTAACAAAAAATTGACAGAGACAGGATTCCCTCAGTTTCAATTGCACATAATATATATGCCTAGTTTTCTGTTTATTTCAGTTATCTTCCTGCTCTGTTGACTTCAGTTTGATGCTAAATGATACAGAAACATACAATGCCTGAGATACGAGTAGCACAGTAAGAGAATGTGCATTTGCCAACCATAGGTAGAGAATTCAGAGTATTCTAGGTAATAAATAGTGACATGTTCAAAGAAGGTAACAAAAAAAATGAGACATAATAATTCAAGAAATTATTGTTGAGACCACAAGAAAAATATTGCATCTACCAATTCAGGTCCTTGTCCAGAGTCCATCCCCTTGTCACATACCGAAGTTCCTGGGCTCAGAAAGTTACCTTGCCAACAAGTTTCATTTGTTTTCTTCTGGGTTGTTTCAGCTTGTAATCATTTTGTACTTTCACATTTACATTGTACATTTACAAGCTACTGAAAGCAAAGCTATCTTCTCAATACAATGGATATCATATCCCATTGCCTATTTTGGGGGAAAGAGCGGGGTTGAACTTTCACTTTCAGATGTTTGCATGTAGACAAAGTTACTGAATAAAAGAAAAGGAACTGACTACAGCAAGCAAAAAATTCTCTTAACTTCTGCTTTTGATAAGTCAAACACTACTTAGCCTCTACCCAGGAGATGATTTAGAGACATTGCTGGGGTCTAGGCTAGGAAAGACTAAACACAAAAATTAATTACTACTGAGTAATTGAATTCATGTGGAGGAGTTTGGATGTTTCTTGCCTGTGACGGGAATTATTATTACTGCACAGAACACCACAAATAAATGCTGCATTCTTGTCTCCTCCAAAACCAGTTTGTAACAATCCAAATAGACCAGTGTTTTTATTCTTACCTCAGCCTTTCTTCTTCTTTTTTGCGAAGGCTGAAATCTCGCTGAACCACCTGGAGCACATGCTCCGCTTCTTCCTCAGTCAACCCAGAAAGATCCAGTTTTCTCCCCATTATATACTGTGTCCTGGATAGGAACAACTATAAGGGATATCTGAAATCAGAAACAGAAAACAAAATAGGACAATAAATTGAAAGCACTGGTTGTTTTTGGTTTTTTTGCAAGAGTGTTGAGATCACAGGCACATCTGCCCAACAAAGAGAAAGTTGCTGCCATAGACATCAGGAAAGAAAACCAATCTTTTTGGTCAGAAAAGACCTTTTATGATCATTGGTCCAACCACGAACCCATCACCACCAAGTCCAACACTAAACCATGTCCCTCAGTGCCACATCTGCACCTCTTTTAAATACCTCCAGGGATGGCAACTCAACCACCTCCCTGGGCAACCTCTTCCACCATTTGACAACCCTTTCAGTGAAGAAATTGCTCCTAACATCCCATCTAAACCCCCCCAGTACAACTTGAAGGATTCATTTCAGAATGATTTTTCATGTTCCATGCACTGAAAGCAATCAGTCCCAACTGAAACATAAACCTAAAAGATAAATTATTTGGGATATAAGAAATGGTGAGGGAAGATCTCAGTGTTGCTGGCAAAAAGAAACATGTTTAACTAACTCAGGGGAAATCAGGTTTAGACATTTGAGGTGGTATGTCATGATTTCGCAAAATTGTTTGCAGTACAGTCCCTGTGACCGTGTATGGACAGAGAACATATTCTCCTGTAACACTCAAAAATATTTTATACTACCAGCTGAGAAATCAGGAGTTATTTTAAAGAGCATGAAAAAAAGTAAGCATATAAACTTTAAACACATTTCCTGAGTGACTGGAAAGATTTTAGATGTCACTATCACCACTATACCTATTTCCCACATTTTCCCATATTTGGAGGAGAAAAAGTAGTAGCCAACATTACATCTGAATTAAAGGTACTATAAAGTTTGAACTAGAGCTTCATCTAATTAATTTTACTAATGAAATTTGTTCTAATTTGTTTTTCCGTAACTTTTATTAAATTAATTGAGTTTTAGTAAATTCAGCTCTCAGTATGAATTTTTGTCACTTGATTTGTGTAATTATTCAGTCAATCATAAAGGTGTCCATCTCCACGCTGTGTTATGGTTTCAGAAACATCAGACAGTTTTCCCATCTGTTATGAGCTCCCAGCAATGTAGATGATAATAATTATGAACACACTAAAGTTCCTACACTATACAGAAGAGGCAACTATTTCTGCCTCTTTATCCACGACGAGTGTTAAGTGAACAAGGCTACGTAAAGGATATAAGCTGGCTCTGACTCAAAAAATAACTCTAAGCAACAATGCTGTGCCATACAGTTATGTGTTCTAAATACTACAGCAAGCAGAAGCATTTGGGGGGGAAATCAGCTTTATTTTTTAAACACAAAAATTCATTTGCTACTCAGATAATGACGTGGAATGTGCTTGGTTGGTTTTTGTTTGGTTTTTTGTTGTTGTTGTTAGTTTGGTGGGGGTTTTTTTTAATACAATATTTACCTTCCTACAGTCACCTAATTACAGTTCTTCAAACAAGAAGAACACACCCACACGGAAGGAGGGTATTGTTTATTTTTTCTATTTTGGGTAGGCTATCCATAGCAGTTGGAATAAACTTTTCATTCAAGAAAACAAGACTTCAACAAAATCAAGCAGATAGGAGAGAAGCTTAGATGAAATTAAGAGGTCGAGATCCCTCCAATGAGACACAAGCTCACGACACAGCAAAAGAAAAAAAAGGTCACAATGTTCTTGCTTGGCTCTGGATCTACTAAGGAAGCTGACAACAAGTTAATAAAGGCTATAAAACTGTACTTCTAGACAAAATTACCCTGATTTTTGTAGAAAAAAGGTGTCACAGAAACAAAGGACTATATGTAGTCTTCGCTAATCTTGCTTGCAAGACCAAGAATATATGTTAAAATTAATTAATTAAAATTAACAGTGAGGAACAACTGGCAAGATTTTTTTTTTTCCATGCCACACACATACATAAATCTTAATGAAATTTTCACCAGAACATGAAAACATTCCCCTGTCCTTCCATCTACAGTCCTTGTACCAAAGCCTCACTGAGCGCTGTCAAGCAGAAGAAAAGGTGAGGCAGAGTTTGCTAAGGTCACACTTACACGTTGCAGCTCAAAAAGAGAACATGAAGTGCCCTGGGGCACATCCTTCCCTTCAGGCTTTGGGATACCTGCTCAGCTCTTCCCATGCAAAGCACTTGAGTACAAAGGTGCCTCTGACTCTAAAAGCATGGAATGGCTTCACTAAAGGAAAGCCACATCCCATGGGGAAGTAAGGAGGACTTGTCCAACTAATTTTTTTTTTCCCCCCCACACACATACAACTTTAGGAGAGAACACAGGATAGATCTTAAAAGGAAATTAAACTCCTTTAAGCAATTGCTGAAGCCAGTAGAAACATCTTCGTGCTGAAGATACAGTTTTCTGAGACACAGGATGAAGACATTGGGAGATCAATCTTGGGCACCAAGTTAACAACTGTAATTAACATTGTCATAATAAGTTCTCCCTTCAGGTCTCCATCAAAATGTTTTTGGAAACAGTGTAAAAATTAATACTGTTTTTTCCACACATACAAACTGGTCCATCAGTAAAGAAAATTATCCCTTTGATACAGCTGCCACTGTTGATTGTGAGCATGTATTAGAAGTGGGAAATTTACCCCTAAATTTGGGAGTAAGTGGGCAGTCCCACCACCTCTGAGTTTTTGGGGTTGGCAAAGACTTAATTTCAAGTATAGATATGCTTTAAAATCATAAGCAACTTTGCTTTTTAATTTTCATTTGGTTTATTTCCCTGTAAGACTCTCCATCTGCATTTCAATATATTAACCTCTAAGAAACTACTGTGTTTTTTTCCCAGGAAATAGTTTTTCATCACACTACTAAATCACCTCTGATCTGCGAATATCACAGCAATTTATAAATATTTATAAACAATTCTCAAATATCCTTTTTTTCAGTAGATCCTGATTACCCATTTTGGAAATAGACAATGACAAATCCTCTAGAGGAAATGTAAGAAGTTACACTTAGAGAGGAAAACAAGACAACAAAACAACTTAGCCTAAAATAACTTCTGGCCTCAATTAAAATAACATACATGAGGATGTTCAAATGTTTGCTTTCATGAGTAATTCTTTCTTAAATCTCAAACTGAATAAAAAAATCTAAGCTCTCACAGACTTCACAAGGAATAGTATCATTCCCTAGAAAACTTTTCCTCATCAATATAAACAGTGTAACAGAAAAGCCTAGGCTTACAAGACATGATTGGGTATTGTTTGAGCAATAATCTAATCTTAGTACTTCCTACAGTCTGTTTTAAAATCTAATTAAAACACCCACACTGAAAACATTTCTTGAATTTAACCTTAAAAACAAAACCAAACCCCAACAAAACCAAACACAAGCAAATGAAAAGTTTTTCAAGAACTGCAAGCAATGCTTCTGAATTCTAAAATGGACAAGGGATCAACACAAGAAGTGAGGGTGAGTAGTGTATTTCCTAGTTATTCATATGATAGCTAAGCTGTTTGGAATTGGAGCCTCAGCAGATGATTAGCATTAGTGGGAGAGTGGGAAGAAAGCCCACAAATGCTTTTTACATTTTTTTTCCCCTTAGGAGCCAACTGATACACAAGTATAAAACCCATTAGGAATACAAATTGTGATACAGAAGCCACATTGATTGACCAAAATAATCTTCTCATTGGTAAAAATGAACTAGAGGAAAGGCTTATGCAGCATTTGGCCCTACAGCTAACTAAAGATCATAGGTTATCTGGCATGTAATATTAGCACATATTTCCCTGCAACTGGATTTCTAGTTACTGTATATTCTCATTTTACTTCAGTCTCATCTTCCATTGTTTATGCTGAATTTAGGTAAATCTTGTTCAGCTCTATTTTCTCTATTGAGTAGCAACTGTCTTATGGAAGAATGCGTAGTAAAGATGATGTGTCTGACAGCATTCTGACTGTGTGAGACTGACTATCACTCTTCCAGAAATGAAGACAGCTTGAAGAAAGAGACAAAATTGGAGCAGTAATGCACTGACACGCAGTTGTATCTTGGATGAATTCCCTCTTTTCCACGTGCCTTCAATCTTAGGCATGAAATGCAGCTCATTACTGTAACAGACTGTCAACCAAACCCAAGGTGAACCATCACAGGTCAGGAAGAAAACCAGCATGTGCACTTCGGGAATGCAACTGATCCTGAAGAGTCCAACACCGTCAGAAATTTGCTCATCTGTAAGCAGGAGACTGCAAGGGCCCAACTTGCAAAGAGGAACTCAGAGCATACTGCTCTGTACCCCGCACAGAGAGAACAGCAGCCACTGAACAGTTTTGTCCCTTCTTCCACCTTCCCATCAAACCTCACATCAGAACACACCTAGCAAATCAGTCTTCACACTATACCCTCTAACTTGAGCCAGCATGAATAGTGGGGCAGGGGGGAAGCTTATTTGTATTCCTACCTGTCTCCTCAGCATTAGCTCAAGGGTGAGGCCTGCAAAAATACATTCAGCCACCTGTGTTGCATTACACATGCCACAACCTTCTCCTGAGACACCTGTCAGTCCCAGCATTTTGCAATCAATGCCCCTCAAACACAGATTGAAGGGAGATGAAGGAAATAGTGAATCCTTCTCTGGTCCTTCAAAGAATTGATGGGTTTCTATCTCATTTTAAGAGGCAGGCAGAAAAGTGAGCACTCACTTTACCAGTGTAAATACCTGTAAATACCAGTCTAACACATGCTCCCAGAAAAAGACTCACGTTTAATGCTGTGTTAACCCTGGGAAGGCTCAAATAATCATCTCCCTTCTTGTGGAAGAGTATAGAAGAGAACACAATGCAGGATATTGTTTAACTTATTCATCCACAAGTGGGAAGAAGTGCCAGATGCCTTGTCAGCAAGTTCATGGAAAACACAAAGCTGGAGGAGTGGCCAGCACCCCAGAGTGCTGTGTTGCTCTTCTGAAGGACCTCGACAGGTTAGAGAGATGGGTAGAGAAGAACTGTCTGAAACTCAGCAAAGGCAACTGCAGGGTCCTGCATCTGGGGAATAGTAACAACATGCACCTGGACAGGCTGGGGGCCAACCTGCAGGGAAGCAGCTCTGCCGAGAAGGACATGGGGGTCCTGGTGGACAACAAGCTGTCCGTGAGTCTGCAGCATGCTCTTGTGGCAAAGAAAGTCAATGGCTTTCTGGGATGCATTAGGAAGAGCACTGCCAGCAGGTCAAGGGAGATGATCCTGCCCCTCCCTCAGCCCTAGTGAGGCCACATCTGGAGTGCTGTGTCCAGTTCTGGGCTCCTCAGTACAAGAGAGACATGGAGCACCTGGGGTTGCTCCAGTGCAGGCCCAAAGATGCTTACGGGACTGGAGCACCTCTTTCATGAGGACAGACTGAAAGAGTTAGGCCTGCTCAGTCTCAAGAAGAAACAACTGAGAGGGGACCTTATCAATATCTGTAAGTATCTGAAGGGAGGGTGCCAGGAAGGTGGAGCCAGGCTCTGCTCGATGGTGCCAAGCAAGAGGACAAGAGGCAATGGGCAGAAACTGATGCGCAGGAAGTTCCACTTGAATATGAGGAAGAACTTCTTCAATGTGCAGGTCACTATGCCCTGGAAAAGGCTGCCCAGAAAGGTTCTGGAATCTCCCTCACTGGAGATACTCAAACCATTTCTGGGCAGTAGGATGACCCTGTTGGAGCAGGGAGGTTGAATGAGATGACCAGATGGTCCCTTCCAACCTTACCCATCCTGTGATACGACTGTGCAGAGCCCACTTTTCAGAGCCAGCATCCTGTTTTCTTGTATGACCTGAAGAAAGTGGATGATACAGAAGGGCCACTACCACACAACATGGGGAGCAGCACATGACAAGTATGTGTTTTAAAGTTAAATGCCTTCCCCAGCACCACAGCAGTCACAATTTGTTAAAACAGCTAGAGAGGAGCATCCTACAGATAATACTCAACAAACTAACCCTGAAAATACAGGTCCACTAAGATAAGTTTTTCAACTTCAAGATATACCAAAGCATCACTATTGAGTAAAGTGGTGGTAAGGCTTCTCATCCAACTTATTCATATATTTAGTCTGGAGAAGAAAACACTGAGAGGGAAGGCGACACTTTTGTAGAAACTTAAACAGCTCTGGAAGCACTACACATTTTACATCTGCATTTAATTTTGCATTTCAATAATAGAGGCAAAAGAGTTATGATAAATTAAGAATCTCATAGCTTGAAAGCCATATTGTGGTTAATCCATGCAAACTACAGAAGTAAACATTTAAGTGTGGATTGCTTGACTGCTACCAAAACATCCATAATATAAAATCCAACCAATATGCAAACATACCACAGGCATACTTAAAATATTCTACACAATAAAATGGATTTTTCCCCCACAACATACATTGCACTAATTGATATCCTGCATCCCTCTTACGAATTATCACTCACAAGCATATCCTTAAGTTTGATCCAAGAATTAATCTTTGACTGTGAGGATCTTCCTGCAAGACTAGAAAGACAAAAATGCTACTTTTAGAGGTAGGAAAATGCTTCCAACCTCAGTTGCCACAATGAGGCAGTATTTGCTAGTGCTGCCAGACGCAAAAACAAATTTAATTGCAGAAAATCACTACTAAGTCAAACTATTGATAAGAAACCCCACTGAAAATTACTGAATTTTACAGATTAGCAAGTAAATGAACAAAATGAAAAATAAAAATAATTTCATAAGACTGTGTCTTCCACATCGGCTGCGACACCTACAAAGTGCTTCTAACCCTGATTTCTGCCTGAAGAAGCAAGAATTATAAGAGATACAACAATAAAGAGTGATACCTGTAAAGTCATATGTCTTATTTCACTGAAACTTAGTGATGAGTTGTAGTTGGTTGACACACAATTTATGCCCCATGCATTGAGAAAACCTTTCAGAAGCAGGTCATCTTTGATTTGTCAAGTGATATAAGGCAAGAGCAAAATACAGCCAGAGCTGTACAGAAAGCCTCTGAAAACCAAATTAGGAGCTGGGTTAGTCTGTCAGGTGGGGGAGTTAATGCAGTCCTTTGTTGACACTAGAACCTACTCCACACTGTGCTTAGAAGAGGCTCTGCTTTGGCCCTGAGTTTGATTAACTTTTCTATATTGACAGTGCACAACATGGAGATAACCTGAGCTCTGACCAACAAACACAAACCTGAAGTTCTGGATCCCAAGTTTATACAAACAATGTTTACATTCAAACATAAGACACAGTCAGGCATTTTCTGAAGTTCAAAGGTCAATTTCACTGTCATATTTTTGACTGCTGTTTCACTTATATTTGAATCCAAACCAGAGCAACCTCACAGCTCCTTTAGTTTAAACTACAGAACCAAAGCAGTTCATCCTCTTACAGGTTTAAGGAATCATCCAGCCAACACAGGCACCTTCTTGAGACCCACATAACTTATTATTTGAACAACATAATCAAGTTAAGCCACCATCTTTAGGAACTAACGCTCCTCACTTAATCCTGTGTAGAACCTAAGACCACAGTATTTCCACTGATTTGTCTCTTTTTGACCTGTGATACTACTCTGGAGCAGCAATATGAAGTCTCATCATTAAACATTGGAAAAGAAGTGTGGGAGGTGGAACAATCAGGTTTATCCTCCTCTAGAGGTGAACTGGTTTCTTCTCATTCATGACTAAACCTATGGCATTTGTGCTTGCAGTGATTAAAACAATTTTTGGACAACTTTTGGCACTGCCTTTTAGATCAAGATCAGCTGAAACTGTGGAAAACAACATCACCAGAATATACCCTTTAAAATCCTCCTCAGAGCTCTTTCAATTGTTTTTAAAACCTGATGTTGCTCCAACTCCTGCACTACAATTTAACTCAAATCCAAGTCACGGTCTGTCAAACAAATGTCAAAGCACTTATGACAGCTAGATGCAAGCATGGAGATAACTTCCAGAAGGGTACACTGAGCACTCCTGGGGATGATCACTGAGGGGCAGAAGAATCAATTCTTTTAAGGGGAAAAAAGGAATCAATCTCTTTCAAGATAGACTAATGGTTAGAAAAATAGGTACACTCTGCAACTTGAGGTATTTCAGGGCAGCTGCATCTCCGTCAACAGCACTTCAACCGTACACTGAACATCCATGCCATGGCAACTACTGATAACTGCACAAACCAGCACTTTTCCTTTTGGATTACCTTGGGACACAACGTTCTGTTCATACAGCTCAAAAGGGAGAGAAGAAAACCCAATTAAAAACCCTTTAATATCAGGACTAATAGGCCTAATAGGCAAAGAAGCCCTTGTATTAGTTTCAGAAGAGACAAAACTCATCACAAGAGCAGAAAGGAAAGTTTATTCCATGAGTTATAAAGAAATTTTCCTTTTCTTTCAAGAAAGCGAACAACAGGTTATGTACTGTGTTCCTACAAGAGAGAAAGCTGGTTTACAACAGCAAAGCCATATATTATTCTGCATGGGGATGGGTGGAAGGTGCTGGGGAAAGGATTAGTTCATTATTAAAAGACCACAAAGATTTCAGGCTGTTGCCTGTTTCCAGACTCCTTAAAGCCAGTGGGAATGCCACAGACTTTAATAGCCTTAGAATGAGACTCCATACTTCAGATGACTATCACAAAAAGAGACTACATCTCATTTTCTACAGTAAATTACCTCACACCCTTTAAACAGACTTAATCCAAAAACTATGGCTGAATTAAGCCACTTATCCATTATTTTCCTTCATCAATAATCAGCATATGTTGCAAAGAAGAGTCCAGAAGGAGATTCCTGAAACTGCTGCACAGCAGAACTTGAGCTTGGGTCTTCAGCAGGTGGAAGGGCTAGAGTTCCCTTCCTGTCTCTTAGTCAGTGCCAGCAAAACTCAAGACAAATGCTTAATTGACTAGTGTGAGCCAACTTGAAATACCATCAGAAGTCACTCATCTTCAAGACTAATCTCGGCAGCAGTTAGCTCCACTGCAATAGGTGATGTTTTATTTGGAAGTATACTTTGCCTTAAAGAATGTAAAATTCATTTCCTTTGATAGTGCTTTGTATCTTAAAACAACTAGCAGAAAGTAATAACTCCAATAATCTGAATACCAAACACCAATATCAGTTTTTCCTTTTGTGATCATCAATTGATCAAAGGGTAAATGAAGCACATAGATAAAAAAGTAACAAGATATCTTGTTTCCTTTACCCAGCTCAGAGACTAATGGGTCAGTGGAAACTTGCAAGATGAGGAGTTTTCTTAGTATAACATTCTTAAAAAGGAAAAAAAATTGCTCTGCTGTTGAAATTTAATGCATATTGGCCTGGAAATTTATTGTGTTCTTATTCTCAGAATAGTATCCATAAGATCTAAAAATCTGTCATTATAGCAATAGTGCTGATACTAACTTTTGACCCGTCAAGCCACTGCAGTCTTTATACCCTCTTCATCTAGGATGAAGCTGTTAGGTGATTCAATAAACTGCTTTCCCCTACGTTGTGTTTTATTAATTAATTTTCAGGACATCCAAGGTCAAATATGACATTTATTCACTGAACAGGAAGTCTCATAGAAAAATGCTACACTGCATTTTTTTAAAGACTGTTTAAAAAAAAAAAAGATAACATGTTTCAAATGAAAGTTAAATAGCAAGGACAATCACTAGTCTACCATAAAAATGACAGACCTTACTAGTGCTTTACATATAGGGGGGTTTCCTCTTGGGTTTCTGTAAAGTCACAAAGTTTGGATACAGGCACCTTTGACCAATCTCACAAAGGATACACACAACTAAGCCATGGCTCGAAATCTTACCAAATTATGTTGTATTTAGCCCTTCTGTAAAATTCCCTGGTTATGTCATAGATAAAGGCCAAGTTTCTTTGGTAATTTGAGCAATAGTATAACATGCTTCACTTCACTCTGAAATACAGCAGTCATCTTCCTTCTTTCCTTAAGCCTAACAAGCTTCATTTGAAAGTAAGCTGCTATAAATCTCTGGATATAAGAAACTCAGGGCTGGTTTATTCTCTGGCTGTCAGTGATTCATAGGTAAGCCAGAGGCCTTTATTATCTCTAAGAATCTACCCACAAAATAACCGACCTGAATCCAAAAAGAAGGTGAATAAAGCATTTCCACAGGAAGGCAGCATTAATCCACTCAAACCAATGCGTTTTCTCAAAGCGAAAAGCTGTCCCTATGATTTTCACGGAACTGTATGCAACTAGTTTCTTTCAACTTGTCCAGCTTCCCAAGGGCAAGTTAAGGTGGTTTACACTGCCAAAAAGCAGTCTCCAGTCTTATAACAATAGAGTATGTTAATGTTGGCAGTAATACAAAGGAGTCACACTTTCATACAGAAGTACTGTTTATGAACAATTTGGTATATACAGCTTTTCTTCAGCATCACCCATGCATACTTTAGGGATTTTTTTTTTCCTTTGTTTAAGTTCAAGCCCTTCAAGTGTTCTGTTTACTGCAAGTATGAAGTGAGAAAGGTGAATTCCTGCTGTGTTCATACACTTGGGTACACAGTAAGTAGTGCACTCAGATGTATTCATCAGGTTAGCATGGAAGCAAGAAACCAGCTCGGGAAAATAAATGGAAGTTTCAGCTTAGTTTTCTTGATCCAGACAGCAATGGATTGGATGAAAACAAAAAAGGACAATATTGTGTCATTTGAATAACAAGCAGGTCCAAGAGGCAAATCCTGCCACAGGGCACAGTGCTCTATCTCCTGCCCCAGCAGGGGCAACTTGGGTGGATGACTTCTGTGCATTCTCACTACTGGCAGTTAATGTATCACAGCTGCTGAAAATTATACTCCCCCGTTTCTAACTGCTCTATACATTGTACTAAGTTATCTGACTAACTCCACAAGAAGGCCACAGAATCGCCAAGTACATTTTTAGACATTTGGCCATAACGCATCAGTAAATACACTCCGATACAATTCAGTACCTGAGTAATGACGGGTAAGGCAAGTAGCCTGAGGCATTACATACAAGATGCAGCACCCTCTGCTTTTTGCACAGCTCTCTTCGTTTTCTAAAGGTAGAATTAAGCATCAAATACTACTGTTTGACATTTCACTGCAGGGACTGAGTCAGTGGTCTCAACGCAGTTCACAGGGAACAGCTATTACCATTAATAAGCAAATATAAAAGCCTCTTCAGCTTAATGACAGGTTCCCCAAAATCAGAAAAAAAGTCTGGTAATGTGAGAACTGGACTAACTGTTCCTCTGTTCTCCCTCTCCAGCCTTCCAGAAAAGGGTTATCAGAGGAACAAGTAAAAGCCTTTATTGCCAAAATCCTTGCTATGTCTATTCTGAGAAACTCCAGCCTCCATACCAAGACAGCTATTCGCATTTTCAGAAATGCAAGAAATAGTAAAATGGTAGGTATAAGGCAAAAACCATCATTTGTTAAAAAGAGATTGCTAGATAGCGTTAATGTCCCTGCAAACATGCTTGAGGAGGATGCACATGCACTATAAAGCATTTTGCAATCTAATTTGGTTACGCTTGCCTGCAACGTAACACAAATCCCAGCACAACACAGGCTCCTACTTAATTAGATTCCCTAAGAAAAGTCAGTCCGAGCCATATGGTATTTTCCTCAGCAGTTACGATAAACTGACCTTGATACTAGGAAAACGCACGCTGCTTCTGTCTGAGGCACAAATTACAAGCGCAGAGTGGCAGGATGCTCCCGAGGATCGGGGGCAGCAGCGCCTGTGCCAGGCTGAAATCCTCCCGGGGGCTCGCGAGGAAGTTGATCAAGAGTAAAACACTCCGACGACAGCGACGATGATGATGCACTGCAGTGACAGCGCTGGAACAGCCACACGCCCGGCAGAACATCTGTCCCGTAATTAAAAGCGAGCCTAATGCCGCGCTGCCGCGGAGGAGCGACCCGCCTCGCCCCCGAGCGCCGCGGAGGGACCACCCTCGGGGAGGGGGGGGACCCGCCGGGGCAGAGCGCCGGCCGCTCCCCGACGGGGCGATAGAGTCCTTGTCACGGCGGAGGAGCCCCCCAGCCCAGCCCCAATCCCAGCCGTACTCACCCCCGGCCAATTGCGAGGGCTGCGCCGCAATGGCAGGCGGGCACAGCGAGCGCCCCACGGGCAGGGCAGAGCCACCGCCGCTCCTGCACGGAGGGGCTGCGGCCGCCCCCTGCGCGGAGCCGCCGGGCACAAGTGCCCCGCTCCCGTCCGCAAGGCGAGAGCCTGCAGCAGCAGCAGCCGCCTCCTCCTTCTCCCTCCTGCTGCCGCCGCCTCCAGCGCTGCCCGCCCCGCCGGCCGCCGCTCCCGCCGCGCACCGGCACCTGCCCGGGCGCTGCCGCCAATCGCCGCGGAGGGGACGGGCGGGGGGCGGCGCGCCCGGGGATGCGGGAGGGGATGCGCGCACCTCCCCGCTCCCCCCGCACCAGCATCCCTGAAGCTGCGCCCCCGACAAGCAGCGACAGCCCTCCTGCCACCCTCCCCCGCCCCGGAGCGGTCACTGCCACACCCGCTGGCCGGGGAGGGAACACCAAAGCAAAGGAAGCAGGGAGGGACGCAGGTGATGCCAGTCGGTGCCTGCCCGGGCCCTGCCGCGGTGCGTGGCGGCGTCTACCAAAGGAAAAGAAAGACCGATTGTTGGGAACGGGAGAGAATTCCATCCCTATGGATGCAGCTCACCGGGCAGTCATAAGGAAAGTGCGGCCTGGTCAGTCGTTCAGCTCATCACTGAGTCACTGCTATAACGTGGCTGCGCTTTTTTATGTCCTGAATCAGGCTAATTACTTTCCCCTGGTGTTATTTTTCATCCCCCTTGGTTTGGTTTGTTTTTTTTCATGCTTGCTTAACTTCATTTTAAAATAGCTGCAGCTGTTCACTGCAAGGTACAGGTTTATTTGATCTCAGCTGAAGTGCTCTGTCAAAGACAGATGCATTCAATAAGTCTTGGCAGGTTTTCAAGGAAAATATTTTCTAGGAGAGTATTTTTGTTTGCATTAATTTCATGGTATTACAAATAAACTGGTTTAGCAAACGTTTATTTCTATGCTGATCTACACTTGTCTGTGTTTAGTAAAATGGGTGCCACATTGTGAGGTAGACATCATATTCATTTCAAATGTTTATGCAAAGAAAACCCAAATAAAAACTACTTTAGGAAGTGCTCTCCATCAGACATTATTTTGTATTTCCCGAACACATGTATGGGTGAATACATGTCTGAGTGTTTTCTAAACAGAAGAAAAGTATTACTTCTTTAAATAAAAACAAGAAAAAGAACCAGTCGTTTTCAGCAGTAACATTTTTCAAGAGCAACATGACACGGCAACAAATCAGAGACTGACTTAAACAAAAGGTCACACATTGCCTGTATTAGAAGAGTAATCAATAACACACACTGAGCATTTTAATAATTGCAAAAATATTTGGGTAGACATCCTTCTCCAATTTTACAGTTCCAGCTGAAACACTGAAAAAATAATGTTTTAAAGTCAGTCATCAATACCAATTAACTATAATGCTTAGGACTATACAACCATGAGATCAAACAGGTAAAACTGCCCTGGCCCTCACTCTAAAGCTACTAAGCTAATATTGAGTTCAAGAGGAATGTTTCGCCCTTGCCTCAGCACTGTGCAATTAGGTACACAGAGTGTTTATACCTTTCTCTGTAATATTTCACATTCTTATCCACTGGAGATAAAGTATTGGACTCAAGGCTCTTTTTTTTCACACCACTACAGTAATCAGTATGTTTTTACATGTTTACATATTTTTACTGTAACAGTACTTCAGGGAAAGGTATTAACTTATGGCACAGCTAAACCAGCTATTAACTGAGAGAGTGTGACTGAGAGGAGGAAAAGAACAAAGCATAAGTGCAGAAATATTGTAATGGCCTTATGGATAGTATTCTGGACTTCTCTACTTGACTGCATCCCCTCCCTACTTGTTGAATGCCTTATTTGTCCTCATATACAGGTTTTGGTGACTCACTGGAAAAGAAATCAACTTCTCTTTGCACCCATAGCAAGTTTTGATGGATGCCATTCAGAGTAAGGAAAAAAAAAACCAAACAAAACCAGAAATAAAACACCTGACTCAGATCCCTTTTTCAGGGAAACTCAGATATGCCAGGCCTTATGCCATTGAATACTTAAAACAAGTATCTAAATGAGCATGCAGAATAAACAGAAGTCTAAGGAAGAGAAACTGTTCAGCCAAAGACAAGTCCGAAGTGGTAGCATGAAAATTCTTACCCCATGAGCAATACATGCCCAAGCGCCTTCCCACCCAGTGCCTGCAATGGCAGAGAGGAGCAGGGCACTGGGAGGGGCAAAGGGATACTGGCAAGAGTGAATGGTCATCAGGGAAAGGGGAATGCCCTGTATGTTTGTGTCACATGCTGTAGCTCTGAAATTCCCAGTTTCCCTTACATTCACAACAGTTAGGTCAAACTGCAGATAGTGCAATCTTTCAGTGATAATAATCTCAGTATGGAGAGAAGCAAAAAAATACTCAGACTCATGGTGTACATCTATACTAACAGCAACCATGTTGCCATATGGTGCTAAATAAGCAGTAGCATGGAAAAAATCTTGTAAAAAAATAAATGGCAGCTCTAGTAATAATGGGGTGCAGGACAAGAAAATATGTATTTTCTTGCTGGTGAGTTGCTCTTGTCACAATACAGCCTTTTTCCATAAAGAAAAAGGTTGTGCAAATGTAGACTGAAATAAGCAAACTGCTGTTGCTTGAAAAGCTCAGCACTGAATCCAATGATGCCATAAACTACATGTGGATACAGGGCTGCAGTGGCCAACAGGTGAGTCTTCAGCCGGTTCCCAGGCTGTGTGTAAGGAGCTGAGGGCAGGCTGAAGCCAGGGTCTGTGGTACCCAGCAGTGAGAGACCTGGGTAGAAGGTCCCTCTCTACAGAGAGCTTCCCTTTGCCCTCAGCATCCATGGAATGAGGCTCCTAGCCATAGAGAAAATTTTTGGAGCACAGTTCATATGGTCAGGAGTTATAACCATCTTTTGTACAGCATACCATTGTTGCAAAACCTTCATATATATTGGGTTTTGGGAAGATGAAATATGTGCTGGTTTGGCATTCCTTCAGAGGATATACAGGGGGCTGCAGAAATCTGATGTTAATCAATGCAAGCAGTCATACTGGATTATTCATTGACAATCACAGGCCACTCTATAAGGACTTTGAGAAGTTTGCTTTCCAGTGTCCCAACCTTCTCAATAAAAGCAGAGGGTTTAGTAAGGAAATTGGACATGCGAATATGGATAGTACCTGCTGGAAAGCCACAAGCTGCTTTGCTAGCCACATGGATCAATTATGAATTTATTCCAGCCTACTGGTATCTCAGAGCAGCAAATGAAGACACTAACAAGTAATTAAGTGTCTCTTGCTTTCAGCTGATTTCTTAAAACCTCAGAATATTTTCACAAAATGTAGTTAACAATAATTTAATGGTAATAACTTGAAAGTCATTGTAACCTTTTACCTTAGGATCTCAAAGAACTTTATAAATAAAAGTAGTTTTATAAAGTGTATATGCAAAATATGGAGTATTATGATAAATCAGTTAAACAAGTTAAGTATTTCATAGTGCATAAGCAAATTTGAAAGAAGTGAAAAAGCTGAGAAGAATGGATGGGGATGGGAGTGGTTTTGGGGGGCTTTTTGTTGTTGGGTGTTTTGAGTTTTTTTTTTTTTTGGTGGTGGTGGTGATTTTGTGGTCAATGAAAAGGTAACAGGAATAAGAGTTAGTAAGAGAGATGGTAGATGGAAAAAAATGATGGTCAGTAGTAAGAGCTACCCATCATTACTGAAAGAATGATCAAAATGGAATAAATTATAGAAGAGAACGTGTTGCTGGACTGTACCACTGCTAATGCAGATTTCCTCATTCATTCAGGGTACATAAATGCAAGCTGTGGAAGAAGCTGCATGCAAAGAAATTAAGGCACTTTCAGTGTGGTTTTGAGTTATGCCTGCCACCAAATGCATCAGTGTGAGGACAAGGTTTAACTGCAAGTTAACTTGCCATTCATTAGTGCAAGTAAAAAGAAAATTCTTAAAAAGGTGTGATGAAATCTTCAATTTCCCTGAAGAATGAATTTCATTTTGTGACAGTGGCTGAAACACATGCAACAAGTGTCCTTCGTCCTTGGGGATATTTTTTGTTTGTTTGTTTTATTTTTTTATATCAATCTTTCTCTCCACTTAGCCCCACCTTTCATGCAATAACTCCCTCTTGCTCATGAATCTGAGGACAAGCAGTTGCAGGAGAGATATGGTCTACTGAAGGTTTTCTTTAGAGCTGCATTTATGGCCTGTGCAAAGTGGTGCTGAGGATGTGGCAGCATCTTTAGTGTGATTCAGCTCTGCTTTCTTCTTTACAAATAAAAAAAAAAAAAAAAGGAAAATAAAAAGAGGAAAAGCTGTGTGATGCCCAGGGGAGGAATAGGAAAAACCATGCAAGTCTCCGGCTAAACAGAAAAATGCTCATATTAAATCAGTTTTGACTTCACAGATTCAAGCACTGAACAAACAGGAGTGAGTGTTGGTTTAGCTCTTGATCTCTTGTGTTCAGTGGTATTTTCTTTCAGCCTCATTTGGTTTCTTTGTACCAAAATCAACAGATGGCTGTGAAATTTTGGGTTTAAAACAAACCCATCTAAAACTATTATGCCTGCAGCTCTCTGTTGTGTTTATTCAATTCTTTAGCACCGTTAGAAATTTTTTAAACAGAACTTTTACTTGACACCTCTGATACCTAGAGCCAGACTACAAGACTACAATAGGTGGTTTTGCATAGAAAGACCTATTAAATTCTTTTCTTATTCAAATAAATTGTGCTTTTTCATTATTTGAAATTATAAAAATCTAAATTTTAGAAGCTGTCATCAACCCAACTGCCTTGGGCTAAAAGCAGTAAATGCAGGTGATAGTGATGAAAGTTTTTCTGCCCGTTATTATAACTCTATACAAACTATCCTCAGATGCATATACATTATATAATTCTATGCTTACATTTTACAAGCAAAACCACAGCAATAATGTAACAAATCCTCAGGAACACCGTCCTAGAAATCCTAGGCAGTACAAAACCAGTGAATTTCTTTAAGCAAGATTAGTCAAAATTAAAATACTTTATATTAACTTCTTATATTTTAGTACATCCTGAATAAAGTAGTTTTCAGAAATTCTTTTTTTGGAAGAAACCCTAATCCTGACAGTAATTTCTGCATGGAAATGAGGTCAACAAAACCAGCTCAGCAGAATTTCCCAACCAATTATTTGGGGATATAGGATTTAACCACTTCTGAGTCAAAGAGAAAACTCAACTTTTCAAAAAGAAAAGGTAAGTTTGCTCACTTTTTCCTCCCTTCCTGTTACACCACTGGATAGAAAAGGTACAATTTCATCCACATTTACAAAACTTTTATGCAGACATCTTACATCTAAATCCCTTCTTCTGTGACATTCATCTGTTCAGAATAAGTAGCACATGGCTGAGGAAAAAATGGATATTGTGAACAGCAAAAATGCCTGGTGACAGTGAGGCAAGCTCTTTGCAAATGAGAGAAGCTAGTTCAAGAATGTTTCTGAGCCAGGGAAGCAGACCATAATAATTAGATACACTGACGGGTAAGATTTACCCTGGCACAGAAGTAACAGATATTCTGAGAAACTTTCCTCCACAGTGCATCTAGCAGAGATGGACATTTAAATAAAAATTATCAAGCGAAAGTTATTTCCATAATGACTCTTTCAGAAAGGTAGTTTCTCTGTTCCCAAACCCAAAGCTTAGAGACAAATGCATTGCAGCAATAGACATGGCAATTAAAAGAAAGCTGCCTGCCAGCACCCCTTTTACAGAAAAAAATTGAAATATTGTGAAAGTAGACGTGTTGGATGCTGGCACATCTAATCATGTTATTGTTTGACATATTCTTGCACAACCTATCACATGCCTTGATTATGCTCAGTACCCTTTGAGCTTGTTCTGTACAAGCCCATAGAAAATACATTGCGCTTATTTCAAAGAGCTTACCCCATGAACGCTTTAATTCCTCTCCCTGGATTTTCTATAATCAGTTTGTTCCTTGGTGTTTTCTCACACACAAAGCAAAATTCTTCTTATTTAATTTACCCCCAAAAGAGCATGGGATGTACTGGAGCAGGATTATATCTGTCACAAGCTGCAGAAATGACTGTGTGGTTTTATGCAAATCCTCTAGGGATTGTCCCAAATCCACACAAGTTTCTTTTTTGTGTATCTGCCTTGGGACCTGACAACAGGCATTTTACTTTTCCATCTTGTTTTAAAAGTATTGTGTCTGACAGGACCTTGCCACTTGCTTCACCGTGCCTTGTCCTCGTGGAGGGCTGCAGGCACCACACGGATGTGCTCTTCTGCAAGACCAGCATCAGCCCTGCAAGACTTATTCCTTACCTCCTTTCACCTTGCCCAAATTAACAACAACTAGTCTTCAGGGATTTCTTGTGTTTTTAATTCCTATGAGAACCACCTTTCCAGTTTGCAAACTGGCATACACCAGCCCTCCAGTAGACCCAGGACCAGATGATATATGTCCTCTTTCCCTGCTCAGCTCTGAAACTCTCAGCTCTCAGACCAACAGGGTGTGTCACTCCAGACAAATATTTATATACCGAGCTTCACTTCCTTATGCGAGTTCCTCATGAATGTATAAAAATACAGTCACTAGAATTTTAAAACCTAAAATACCTACATCTATTAATTAAGTATTTAAGGGAAGAGACTGGTCTCTAATCGCACAGCTCAAACTGTTCATTTTCCTGTGGGTGCCAATTATTATTGTTCTCCTCGGTGGCATCTTTGCTGTAGGGCGTAGGGTAATGAAGACAGATGAGTAAATAGTGCATATAAGATATCTGTGAATCATTAACAAAGTCATTAAAATGATCACAGATAATTTTAACTGAAATAGGGTCTAACACAGAGAATAGTTAGTCTTCTTCTGCCCAGGCTGTCTGTGATGTCAGGAACAGAAAGCTCTGCAACCAAGTCTTAATCCAACAACATTTTTGATTTTAAAAAAAACCCTCTAACATTCACCCTGGAAGCCCTCAGTTGTTTTCTTGTGGTCATTCTTATGAGGGATTATTCCGATGCATTGTCTGTTTGCTAACGAGCAGTTCTGTGTCAGGAGAGATGCCCATGACCCCTGCAGCAGGGAGGGCACACAGCCTGGTTGCCCAGGTGTGAAAGCATTGAACCCTCACTGTAAGGCAAATATAAAGCTGCAGGCTGATGTTTATTTGCTTTAAATACACTTAGGCACGAGCATGGCCATCCATGGCCTTCCTGGGCAGGTGAGTTTGCCATATGTTCGTTGGTACCAGCATGCTGCACGTGTGTTACCGCATTCCCTGTAACAAGTTGTGGTTGTCTGGATCTTCCCTGTATGCAGACCTCTTTAGAACAGGCATCCATCAATGTGCAATTAAGGTGTTACAGCCATCGCTGCTCGATGGCTTGATCTCTGGAACAGCAGGTGGCCTACGGCTCTTACTGGAAACTTCAGCCCTTTTTACTTCAGTGCTCCTGGTTCTGTAGCTTTATCTTCTCATGCCTGAAGAGTAAAGCTGGAAGTCCTGAGGTGGCATTTGGAATGCAGCTCCACTCCTACTCCCACACCTCACTCAGAAGAGTGAGAAATTTGCCATCCTTTAATGAAGCTATCTTTGGTGAAGGCCATTAATTTTTATTTTTCTTTGAAAGTGCTATGGAATGTAATCCTCAAAAAAACCAACCAAACAAACAAAAAACAAACAAACAAAAAACCCACTATGATTTTGTACTGCTGTAGTAGAAGAGACAACGTTTCCACAGCAACTATTAGTGGGGACCCAGCATATACCATGAGCATTATGTGACTTCATTACTTCTAAACCATTCAATGGTCTATATTAAACAACATTAACGGGAATACATTCAGTTACACTTTTAATACCCTGTTGATGTACTTGATGTAAATAGCTTTACTGCAAGCTATAATTCTTTCCCAAAAAAACAAACCCTCAAATAGAATAGCAAATAAATTGTCAAGCCAATGTTGCTGTAAGACTTCAGCTTTTATATCTGAGGTTCATTTGTTTCACTTGCAGTGATATTGCCCTTTCTTGCAATTTAATCTTACCTCTAGTGGATGCATAAATGTATAAAAAAATCTCCATATCAAGTACCAAACAATTTAAAAGTACTCTGTCTTTGAAGGCATTATCAAGGCTTTTCACTTGGTGGAAGGGGTGATTTTGCCAATAGAGAAATGAAGGGGAATGCAAAGGGATAACCTGAGAAAATTCAGGGTCCCTGTAGCCCCCATACACAGCTTTATCTGTGAAGTGAGATTTCCTGAATGGAAGATGGTGAGGATAAGGATGAATTCTTGATAAGGAGCAAGACAGAAATACATAGGGTTTACCAGCTGCATGAATAATAAAATGCCTTCACTGTGCTGCGCAAGTGTAGTTCAGGAGGAGAACATTAGCACCAGCTTCAGTGGTCAGCTCTAGGCCTCCACATCCTTTCCTATTTATTGAGAAGATTATAGAGGACCAGGTACACACACTCATGGAAGCTGGTATCTCAGGAGCTCAGGGAAAGGCAAAAGGAAAATTATAAATGAAGTACAAATTTAGTGTATTAGTGGACTGTGCTCAGTTAATAGGAGAATCTACTCTCCTAATCTTCCCTGGAGCATTTACTAACTGTTGTCCATAGATCCTACTGTTCACATAAAGAAAAGTCTGTAGATTTCAGGGAACCTGCTAAAACCTTTTAAATATTTTCCCAATAGGTTGTGGCTAATATGCCACCTTAACCAAGGCAGAATCACAGAATCATGGAATATGCTGAGTTGGAAAGGACCCACAAGGATCATCAAGATAGCCTTCATTTATGGATACATATGTTGTGAGAGATGGTTCTGTTATAATAAGTGATGAGAGAGACTGCAGTCAATGATTCCCTTAGGCAGAAAACTCATGCCTTTCCCACCTCCCTTGTCTGATCCTGTTGTGACATGATTTGTGTGTTACTTTGCAGAACTACTACTCACATACAGGATTACTTAAATTTATTATCAAAAGTAAAAGTTATGTGAAAGGTTGACTTCCACAATACAAGAACAAAGCAACAGTGAAACAGTCCAGGTACTGGTTGAGATCAATTCATCCAGCAGAAGCTGAACTCAGGAAAGACAAAATTGGAAAGATGTACAGAAAGAACAAAATCCCTGAAAACATTTCCAAGACCTCTCAGTAGCAACAGACTTTCATTTCACAGGAGTTGCATGCCATTTCTGGAGTGGTCATACCATTGTTTCAGAGCAAACTGCAATTCCTCCTGGCCATTCCACTCCAAAATCACAGGATCTCCTTTTGACTAAGAGACTCCATGCTAAAGCAGTGAACAATACTCTGACCTCATTACAGAACTTCCAACAGCAGCAGGACACTGCAGTGCAGCTCTGCAGCCCTGGTACTTCCACGTTGCACAGGTTGGGTGGAAAGTTCAGCATCTCATTCCTTTCTTTCAGGTCCATAAAGACCCGGACTCAGCATATAAAAGGTCCTCTGAGGCTCTGTAGGCATCTTAGTTGACTATTCCTATGAGGGTCCCCTGTCATAGCCCTGGCAGGGGACAGATCTTCCCAAAGGTATTGCTTATCAATGAAGCTGGTGCTGAGAGAGCCACACAGTCAAAAGCTACCTGCATTCTGCTATAAAAAGATGCTGCTGGCTTCAACTTTGTCTTAATATTTGATATAATTTGCATTTAAAGTAAATGCAATCAAACCCAGACACTTTGCAGCACATCCTACAGACACCAAGGGAAGGAGAGAATACACTCTACGTTGGAAATGGCAGTCACACCCTTTTCTACAAGAAAATGAGAATAGACTGTGCAACAAGAATGATATCTAAATCTGTATCAGTGACTACATTTGAAACAGTGGCACCGACAAGGTGAGTCTCAGACAACCTCATTATTCTCTGGTTGTGATTACTTTGGTAGTTTTTCTCCTAAATGCCTATTCCATGTTTTTCAGGGTCAGAATTTGCAAATAATTCTGCCCCTCTCTGCCTATGCTGTATCAAATCTCTTATGGATGAAAGTGACAACTTCAAATACTTTCCAAAATTTGTATGTGACTACACATATCATTTTGCTTATTATTATGTTTTAGTATTTTGAAGACTTTTGAATAGTATTCCGTGACATTACACCTTACACACTCATTCAGAAGATTAACTTGCTTGACTTGCAACCAGCATTTCATGTGCAAAAACAGTTTCTTTTTACCTTACCAAATATTCAAGTGAATTTTTCAACTGACTACTAAAACTCTGCTTCTCAAATTAAATTGTCTTTTTTTCCCCTGTCAGAAAAATATAACCTATACCTACTATTCATTAGCTTTTAAATGAATAGAATAATAAAGGGTATCACCAAAGAACCCAGCAGCAACCCAAACAACAGTTCTTGCACACTCATTATGGAGATAAATTGGACTTTTCTCCCCCCCCAATAAATCTTCATGAAAACCACTAATTTATGTCTTTGGCCTGCTTTCTCCCTCTACTGGTCTGAAATAAAATCTGTCCTATAGGTAATTTCAAGACCTTCCATATTAAGATCTGACCTTTGTGTTTGTAACAGAGCAAAGAAAGCTCGATGCCCTTGGAGTTCATTCCCTGTGGAATTCCATGCCGCTGTAGTTCATGGATAAGGACAATAGACATCTTCAATGGTCTGGCCATATTTATGCTTTTTTTTTTTCTTATAATACATTCTCTCTGTAGGGATTTAAGCTTGAATAGTCACGTGATGGCATGTGAATTAATCACAAATCCATGATCGATGCATCACTTTGAACCCAATTCAAGTGATGAGAGTGAATTGCTGTTCAAAGTTTGCTCTCTGTTAAGTGAAATGGAACACAAATGGAAAAAGGTGGGGGACAACTGCCATTTTAAACATTGTAATAGCAAGAACATCACAAATTCTCTGAGGCTCCTTACTCAAGAGAAGCCAGTCTGCATAGAGGCTACATTCCAATGATGTTGCCACTGTGCTCCTGCTCAGTCATGTTTTTCTCCTTTGGTAGTCATAGCTAGCTCAAGGAATGTGTCTGCCCAAGATACAGTTTTTAATATACCTTTCAAAAAGTTTTGGTGGGTTTTTTTTGGTTTGGTTTTGGTTTTGTTTTTATCCAGCAACTTGCACTTCAGTCAGCTTAATGAGAGAATGAATCACAGTTCTGACATATTCAGGTTCTCTATTTCCCCTTAGTATAACCTTAATTTCACCTGCCACATGTTCTCATTCCAGAAGGACCCAATCACTCTGTCCCTGGTTTATCTTTGTGCATGAGAAGTGCCCTCTAACCTACAGTGCCAGCACAGGTGAGCACGCCACCACTGAAGTCTGCTTGCATACTCTGCTGGATTAGGCCACCATGTATTCCCATGGGATGCTGGGGAGCTGCTGGTATGGATCATGCTCAGATCAACATACCCTGGATATCCATCTTCCTTATGATCCCTTCCTCTAAACTGCGGAAGAAATATTGATTTTCAGCATGACTCATTGACAAGTTTTTACCTCACCGTTTGCCACTGACGAAGGTTTGTGTTTCTGTCTTCCCTCAACCACAGCAAGAAAGTCAGATGAACTCCTTCAAAGCTGAGCTCTCCAGAGGCTGGCATAGGTGGCTGCTGAACCCCAGCAAGTAGCCACATCAGAGCACCAGGATGCTGAGGTTTTTATCCGTGGAGCATGAATCCACTGCACTTTCACAATCAAGTGGACCAGAGAGAGCAGAGCCACAGGGAAAGTTTCCAAGTTTGGGCTCATCATACAGCTGTTTGCCTGGAGAGCCCAGATTAATTTCTGCAGTGCAGGTTGTTTTGCCTTTACTAGTACAACCTCAGCAAACCCAGTTATTCAGAGCCTCTGAAATTAATGGCTTTTTTTTTTCCCCACCACAGCTTGACAGCTTGCAGTTTTGAGTGTAGAAGCAGGGGGAGATTACTAAAATTAAATGTAAAAAACCCAGTTTGTAAGCATCATTAGGCTTGATGGCAATGTGAAATGTTTGCTGAGGAGTTCAGAGAAGAGGATCATATACTTGATAGTGTGAGAAAGTATATAACCTTGCTGTCAAAGGAGAAAAGACTGTTAAAATAGAATAAAAAAGCCTAGCTCAGCGTCAAGGATGGCTAAGCAAGTGTTTAAAGCTCATCACAATCTAGAGAGGTAGCCAGGAGATGCAAGGCAGGAGCTAAAAAAAAAAAGAAAAAAAGACATGAAGGCTAAATCCACATGGCCAAGGAAAGGAAAGAAGAAAGAAATACTCTGGAAACAACCCTTGAGTGGCAGAATTGCAGAGCACATCTCAATTGCAGAGCACATCTCAAATGCAATATTTCATACACTCTCATTTGAGGGTCTTTCTGGCCTCTACATAGACAAGAACAGGCAATGGTAGGAAGGCTGCCTGTCGCCAGGTTAGACCCTTGTCTGATGCCACTGATACTGAGGCAGGTGTGAGAGAGGTCAGCCCACACCTCCATGCTGGGATACGTGTGCCTGCATACCCAGGTCTGGTGCAGTGACACAGATTCATCTGCTCTCCCCAGCCAGTTTAGGCTGCTCCCATCCAGGCGCCAGGGCAAGCTGCTTGGGACTATCACAACCTGCAAACCCTGGTATTTCTCCCTTCAGCTGCATTACTTGATGTTGAGCCCATCTGGAGCCAGACTGGGCTGTGCAGCCTTCCTCTGTGGGAGCAAAGGAGGCAGGCACAGGCTGGGGTTGCACTGAAGAGCTGGGGGATTTTACAGCCCGGGCCTTGCAGCCCTAAATATAAACTTCTATTGTTGCATTAATGATAATTAACTAAACTTGAGGGTGCAGGCACCACACCCTTCTGGCCTAAGCCCAGCCAGAACCTTCTCTCCCAGCTCTTAAGGGGAAATGTAACCAGGCTGGCTGGGTTAAGACTCAGTACATGGGAGTTTCTCTGACAGTTGTTACAAACCCCTGCATTTTTCTCACTGCTTGGTCTGACAAAAGCAGTGACATGTCCTAACAAAGAGCCCAGGTTGTACAAGTAGATGTTCAGCTTCCCATTCCCTTGAAAGCATTTGATCTCGTATTGTCCATCTGTGCATGCTAGGATGAGATGGGTGGGCAACAAAGCAAGAGGAGCAGGGTCTGCTTCCTCCCAGATAACCCCAAATGGAGTAGTTTCTCAGAAGGGGAAATAGTCTGCAAGGAGCGGATGTGGCTTTTTCCATGAGACAAGCTGAGAGAGACAAGGATTGCAGTGGGTGCCAAGTGCTTCTTTACCCACACAAACAGCCAGGACCAGGCTTTGATTTTTCAGCGAGCACCAGCTGTGTTAAAGCTGACGGCTGTGCTCGTGTGTTCCCCACAAACAGAGCTCAAACACAGCCACTGGGCACCGTCTGCACAGAGATTAGGAGCAGGAACGCTCCCTGCCCTGGGTGCCCGCACACACAGCGGGTCTGATCGGTAGCCAGCTGGGAGAGAAGGGAAATGCCTCTGGAGCTGGCAGTGCCTAGGGAAGGGATGTGCTGTGACCAGGGAAAGCCATGCTCAGGATGTCTGTGGGAGTGAGGAGCCACGAGCTGCTAAACCAGGGGAGCAGGAATTGTGAGCATGGCTCGGACAGGTGCAGAGAAACAGCCCTGGCACAGAATAAAATGTGCCCAGAGCTTCCTGCTTAGCTGCCATTTGCTCATTTCTCTCCACACAATTATAGACGTTTAACCCTGCCAGTTTAATACCCTCTTTGACTTCCAAAGGCTGGAAGGACCCATGTCCTCTCACCAAATTAACTTGTGATCATCGTTCAGTAGCTCACCCCAGATAAACTCTAGTTTGCCTTGCACATCTCAGCCTGGCAGCTCATTCAGGGGCTGCTTCTATGCACAGTTTCAATGGCACCTGCACAGGCATCAAAGAGGCAGGACAGAGCAGTGGATCAACTCCAGCATTCCTCACTGTATGCTCGGGCTGCAGAGAAGGCATTGCCCCAAAGCTGCCCTTTGTGGGCCAGACCCTCTCCTCTTCCCAGGGTTATACATGACCCCATCTTAGCAATTTCAGCATGCTTCTACCTCGCCTCTCCAGGCTTTCTCCAGCATATCTTGATTTTAGAAATTTCCCTAACAGAATGTGGAGCAGAACGCATCCCTATTTTGGCATATTTATACCCTATGA
>JAWWEU010000081.1:44052026-44107294 GCA_035583155.1 Acropternis orthonyx | reverse complement strand
TGGGGGGGGCGCAAAGGAAGCAGTAAATAAAACTGATTCTGTTTCTAAGCATGGCTTAAAACTGCTTGCCATCAGACCCTGACAGTTCTCATGTCATGTCGGCTGTCTGCTTACTTCTTGAGTTCCCTCTACACGTTACTCTAGTCAGAGGAAAATAAAAGTGACAAGCAGCGCTGACATGTGCGTGCTCTGAAGAGGACAGGGGCAAAGTCCTCTCCGAGGTTTTAAAAATAGTTGTGCTACAAAGGGTCCAAAAAGATAGACTAAGAGTCTCTTTTCCCCACATGCAGCTTTTAGTGGCACTTTGAGTGCTGGTAGGGTCCCCACATGATTTACCATATGTGTTTAGGATGGCAAAGTGTTCTGCTGGGTGACTCTCAAAATGCAAGGATTTTGTGGTTTGGGATCATTATGCAATCTGCTCCTCCAATACTGCAAAAAAAATCATTTACCTTTTGCCTTAATCACCTACACAGTTTCCTGACGTATTTCCAGTAGAAAAATCAGCACATCAGTTACCCCAGACCAATCTGATACTTGTATGACAGGTTAAGAACTGGAAACAGAGCAGGGATGTGTTAGTGTTTGCCTGGGGTTTCCCCTTTCAAGTCATCCTTCTAAGCTTCCTGGAAGCTACTATAATATAGAGAAGTCCCGTGTTCTTTGTCTTCCTTCCTAAAATAATAGGAGTGGTACACAATATCACAAACTCTTTAACCAATCAAGCGCACAACTAACAACCAATTTATGTGTTTTGTCAGCAATTTTCCTCAGCAGCAGCTTTAGTAGAGACTATTGGACAGTCTTGGCTTGGCTAGAAAGATCTGACTTGCCAAGACTGTTGCAATTAATTGAAAGTTGTTCCTATTACCTCTAGACTGGCAGGAAAGAAATTATATACTCAGCTCTACCTACCATGTAGCAGGCATTCACAATTCTAAGGAGATGATATCCACTTTATTTAAATAAGTTTTTATCATGGGTTAGTAGAAGGCTGTACAAGGCAAATTAAATTTCTTATTGGCATTAAGGCAGAGAAAACTGTTGTGATAGGAATTCAAAAGCATTATATTTAAATACTTATTTTACAGGGAAAATATATCAGTGGAAAAAGGAAAATTCTCCAGTTATCAAATGCTCAACTAATGCATACTAAAATTGAGAAATACACCCAGGAAATTCACTTTAAAAATACACACTGGGCTCAGTAATTCTGCACAGTCACCAGTGGATTATACTGTAAAAGGAATTTTGATTTCAACACCTTAATCCTGGACTACAAATTAAGAGCTAGTTTACTGAGAAATTTCCACCAGTGCAGGCACTGTGGGGACCAACAGCAACATCCTTCTGGGGACTTTGGTAGTCCTGCAGAATTTACTGATGTTGGCTTACCTGCCAGGCCCAGATCTGCGTATGTTTCAGAGGGTCTCTGATGTTTATACTACTTTTATAAGGTATCACACATAGTAGGCCTGATTCCTACCTCTGGATAGATCCAGGGTATCGGTGGAGTAGACCTGGCTTAAGTGGGAAGAGATGTCTTCTAAACGTGTGCACCACACAGTCCCAGAAGAAACAAGGGAAGTTCTCTCACCTGCATTTTAAAAGGGAATCCCATCTTGGGGTGATGGAGAACAACAGACAACACCTGGGAGAGGAAATTAATCAATCCTGTTATTAGAAAATGAATATTTCTCTAAATCCTTGCAAGTTGTGTTTGCACTAAATGGAGCAGAAAGCCTCCCACCACCCCCAACTACCAAAAATTAAATGACAATATCAGAAAACTGCAAATTCTCTTGTAATAGGCCAGGGATCCTTTTCCACTCTGAAAACTTCAAACAGCTGGGAACAAAGCTCACAGTCATTTACTATCCAGGAGAAAAGGTAGCATTGCACATTACAAGCCAGTACCATAATGAATGTGAAAAAGAATATAAAATTACCCAATATCTGGCAGAAGCCAGTGCTATTTATCCATTTTACATAAGCACTAAGAACAGTAACCCTTTCTAGAAACAGTTTCTAGCTGAAATACCTTCAACATCATGTTTTTTTCCTAGCTACATTTGACTCCTTCCACTATTCCTTGATAAACTTCTTGTTACTCACAGGCATTTTAATACCATAGTATTACTGATCATGCTTCCCTAAAACTGTGACAATAAATTTCCATTTTAATCTATTACACAGTTTATTTTTGCTTCAGGAATTTATGTCCCTTTTATCTCTCTCCCAAGTAATACCTTTATAAATTTTCCTTTCATTCCCTCACTCCTTCAGAGGAGCTTAACCACCCACAGGTTATATTTTTCCTCGAAGAGCACCAGTCTGCTGCTTGTTCAGTTGTGACAGATTCAATCTAAGCAGAGACCTTTTTCTTAGCAGGAGATTTTCAGTCCTTCCCAAGCTAAGCCCCCAGCACAGGGTACAGGATCTCTCTGATCACATTGCTGTCTGCTCCCTTCCCCTCGGTTCCTCTCAAGAGAGGATGCCCTTTGTGTGTGGGCATTGAGTGGGTGTGCTTGGAGGCGTTTTCCACCCACTGACATCAGCTTCCAGCTCCTCCATCAGAAATCCCTTTGGTTCCAAAGCAGGATCTGCTTCTCACCTACTCTTTCTGTCCCTGTAGGGAAATCAGGCATTCTCCAGCACTTCAATTTTTCAGCCAAAAGGTCCCAAGGAGTGATCCCTACACCGCCAGTGAAACAGCCTCTCCTCTGAGACCTCCACCTCTGCATTTATCCTGGAGCAATGTTTGTAATGATGCACTGGCAAATTTTCTCATACAGCTGTTATGCATGAGATGAGACTAAGCGTGTTCTTCGTAATGCGACCTGTCAGTCTTAAATCATCTAGATTAAATAGATATGTTTGTACTCTCTGAAATACACATGCAAAAAAAGCCCCGGGGAAAAAAAAAAAAAAAAGAACAGTCTTGTGCCAATACTTGAGGGGGCAGGGAGCATCTTTATCACCCGGCATTGCTCTGGGCACACAGAAACCCAAAGGAAGCCCCCTTCAAAACCAACGGGTTGCTGCTGCCCTGAGCAACCAGCCTGTAATTCCTAGTTTGCCCGTGCAGCAAACTCACGCTGGAGGAGATGTAGGCAGTGCTTGGCTGCCTGGCCAGGGGAGATGCTGCACCAAACAGAGCACATTCCTTTCTCCCTACCTCTTCCAGGCTGTTTAGGGATCAGGGGTGTCTGGAGAAGGTAAGATGTTTGGCCCCATATCTGGAGGTTTTGATATAGGCTGAGATTTGCTGGCTCACAGAGCATCATCAAACACACCGCCCTGTTCTGCACCTGCGTGAAGCAAGTCATTGTCGTTCTCTCAGCTTTTGTTACCTTGAACAGCCACCCTGCTCCTTCTGGGGGTGAAAGTTAGTGATCATGGTTCGAACTGGCCTTTTGGGGGTCAAGGCTTGTACTTTGTATAACTTCAGATTCTAAAACTGGCTGTGGAAAACCTGAAATTATATTCCTGTTGTGCAAAATGCTTCAAAATGCATTTTCTACCTGGAAGCTTTAATGAAGGAATAATGAAATCACTGTTCACAGACAACCCTTCTGAAATCTCACAGTCATATAAACTTACACGTAGTGGATGAGGATAATAAAACATACACTAGGAGACAGAAAAAGGAAAGTCCTACAGTTTGGGAAAGAGCAGAGCAGTAAAGACTGACCCACTCATGTAATTTCTCTTTCATAGTTTAAAAAATTCCTAGAATTTAAAAGTATGTGAGAAGTCTTTATTCAAAGGGGAGATAAAAAGTCAAAACTTTTTCTGAAGATTATTTTAGTCAGATGGGCAAACTGAAAGTTTTGAAATATTTAGTCTTTAAAGATGGATATTTCCACTACTTTTTGTATCATGAACTTAATTATGCCTCCCCACAGATTTGATACAGTTCTTCAGTAATGACTGCTTATAAAATTCTGAAAAAAATCCCTGGACAAAGCCTTTAAAGTAAAAACTGTCCCCAGATAATTGCTATAATAGTCTTCAGGAACAGGCAATCATTTTTTAGAAAATTAAATTTCAACTCATGGATTTATATAAAATATCACCATTTGTTTCAACCTGTATTTCCACACTGCATAACAAAATGTGTTCCTGAGACAGGCTGATAAATATATGTCAGCTTAGACAAAATTTCAATGTGGCAAAAAAATAAACACTAAGCATATGCTTAATTTGTTTAATTATCTATATTATATTTAGAACTTGCATTTTATCTATATAGACATTTTAGATTTTCCTGACCCTGCTGAGATCTGACCAACTTGAATAATACAATATTTTAAGAAAAGAATACTCTCAGTTCTTTTTAGTAGCAGCGCAGTCAGAGTGGGTGACTGACCCTATAAACTTTGGATTGCTTTTCACACAGCATAAGAAGTGGAAAGTTGTGAGGCTTTTCCTGGCCCTGAAAGGGCTGTTTCCTCTCCAGATACTTCCTTAATGATCCATGAACATAAATCAACTGGGACTCACAGGAATACTGCTGAAGAGAAGATCTTTTTCTTATAACTTGGCAAGGCTGGTTTAAACACCAGATGGATCAAAAATAATAATTGGAAGAAAAGCAGTATCTTCCTATTGGTCCCCCACAATCTTTTTCCTGTCTCACACACACCTACACTCTTACAGTCACATGCTGAATGCTGCTCTTGGTAGGATTGTGGAGCACCAAGTGCTTCCCATTAAATGTGCCCAGAGATTTGCTCTGCCATGATCCTTCCTTGACTAGCTGTATTTAAGAGAGGGTGGTTTTATTTAGCTAGGTTACATGGAGCCACTAACCTCTCCAGCGAGTCTTCCAAGTGTTACTGATACCACCCGTGAAATGGACTGCAAACCAGTGGTGTAAACCTTCATGGCACTTGGAAAGTGGGCTGGTTCTACCGTGCCCAAATCCACTGTCCCTGCATCCATTTTCTAGTTCCTCTGGCAAAATCACACTCACTTGAGCCTGGAGGGGCAAAGCTACTCTAATTGTATCTGTCTTAAATAGCAAATCCTCTTCCAACCTATCTATTTTTATAAATGTCACATTTTCTGGATGGATGACCTTTTCCTTTCCTGAATTTTCTATCTGACTTGGCATGGGGAGAAATGAAGTCCAGTATTTGGAGGATGGTGATGCAGTAGCTCCGGGATGACATATGCTGTGGAAATGCAGTGAAGCCACTCTTTTCAGGCTCCTGATTATAGTGTTGGATTGCAAGTACGTCTGGCAGAACAATACGAGTGGATGGCACAATGAAAGGCTGACAGGAACTGGTGCAAACTGGCACATTAAATTGTTAAGTATCCTTTAAAAAAAGCTCACAGATCAGCTTATTGTAGGATCAGCTTGCTGACTAACAGAAATTTATCAAACTAGTGATTAAACACCCACAAACAAAACAAGCCACATGATTTTTTTTTTTCTTAATGGAAAATCTCTCCAAGCTTCTGCAGGCTTAAGTGTCACTTGAATGTTTCCCGTAAGGATCTGCAGTTCTGACGGAGCTGCTTAAAGTCTGTGGGTCACCACATAGAACGCTCCTTGCAGCTCCATCTCCTGAGAGCCCTAGAGCATGCCCATGACTGAGAGTGAGCATCCTTGCATGGCACTACTGTAAAGGAGCACATCCAGTTTCAGAGAGCACCTGCAGTGAACAGACCTAGACTGCAGACACCCAAAAGTCCCAACTGGAGAGGCTCTGTGGGGCAGTAGATCAGCGTGTGAGTACATGGCTGGTGTTCATTTTGTGGAGTAACCAGGTTGCTGTGTGGCTGGTCTGTGTGCTGGCTGCCCCTCTGAGGCTACAAAGGAGGTGATTACAGGAAAAACAGCAGCATTACTGCCCTTTTGGTCCGCTGAAAACCATTTTCCCTGCAATTAGGGAGCAGGAGTAGAGCAGACATTTTTATTGCTTGAGCCTAGAGATAATAGACAGAGAGACTAGCCAATTCAATACTTTTAAGGGCTTTGTGTTTTTTTAATTTAACCCAAATGACTCTTAAGTTCCAATTTGTCCCCACCGCAGCAACAATCAGCTCCCAGCTCCTAGCACTGCATGAAATATGCCTTTTCTCAAGCTGTGCTAAAACAGTTAAAAAATCATCACTGATTAGGCAGTGATTTTGGACAATACCATTCTGTTTTTTCCCTTGAGGATCAAGATAAACACATTTTCTAATGATTCCCCTAAGAAACTTCAAGTAGTGAAACTAATCCTTAGTGAGCATGTCTGCTTATCAGATAGTCCTGTGGCTTTTGTGCAGGAAATCAGGACACACTGAAACTGTGCTTTTAACAGTGTCTGTGCAATAGACGTTGTGATACTGGGATCTCTGACCAGTCTTTCTTTGCCTTCAGGCTCCACCACTACACACCTAAAAGTGACATTTGTTTCCACCCTCTTATTGTCATTTTCAAAGATATCACCTTAATTTTGTTTTCTAAACCAGAGGCTGCCACAAGAATAACAGCTTGTTTAACTTCTATAGCTGCCTGCAGCATAAGTTACAGATGAGAGAGGAAAAAATATATCGAAAGGCATTTTTTTTCTGGAAAGTCGGTCTTGTAAGCTTACCAAATTCTGAGGTCTATTTTCCCTAAGGCACTGATGGAAGTTAAATGTTGATTTCCAGTGCCCCTGGATACACACTCAAAGCCTTGGGCTGTTCCTACACCAGCAGTTCTGCAAGTCACGCATTTACTTCCTTTGCTTTGATGTTAAGTGCCTGAAAACAAACAGTTTCTTTCTGGGAAGACAGTGTCTTTGCTGGACACAGAGCAACACATTTTTTTTCTGCTTCCACTTGAGGGAAATGCTATCACTTGCATCCAAATTTCAGAGCTGGGCTTGATCCAGGTGGAATTTCCTTTTAGTTTTTTTCAGTCTTTTAATAATGTAATCCCCCATATGCAAAAAACCAGAGGGGTATCTGAGAAACTTCAAGGCCAGCACTCTTACTCATGTCATTGCAGGAGTGACAAATTCTTCTTGCTGGACTATTTGCAAACACTCTCCTTTAGGCTACACTAGACATAAACAAGCACAGGAATAACCTCTTGGCTTTGTGTAAGGCTGAGACCAGATAGACATCAAAGTGGCAACACAGCTTTCTATAAAGAGATTTGAGGTCACACCACATTTAGGCTTCCAAAATCCAAAACATATTTTTCTAGTTTGAAAATAGCCACACATAAATCATAGAATCATAGATTGGCTTGAGTTGGAAGGGGCTTTAAAGACCATCCATGCCATGGGCAGGGACACCTTCCACTAGACCAGGTTGCTCAAAGCCACATCCAGCCTGGCCTTAAGCACTGATAGGGATGGATAACCACAGCTTCTCTGGTCAGCTTGTTCCAGTGCCTCACCACCCTCACCGTAAAGAATTGCATCTATATATCCAATCTAAATCTTTCAGTTTAAAGCCATTATCCCTTGTTCTATAAAGAAAACCCAAAAACCAACAGGGAAAAAAAAAAACAAAACAACAAAAAACACAAAGCAAAACAAACAAAGACCAACAAACTAACAAAACAAAACACTTCCCAAAAAACCAACATAACTTGCCAAAAGGAGTTATGAAAGGTAAATCACAACTTTCATTAGAAAGCTGCCCTGGGTGTGCCACCATTTCCCTTATACCCCACCCACTACCTGTCAGTCCTCTGACCACAGGCTGCATCAACCTGCCTTGAAGTCTGGCAGAATAGTTGAGTCTAATGTTTAGCACAAGCAACTACAGCATTCAGGCTGTAATGCTGGACTTTTAAAATATGAGTAGGTTTTTTTTTAGTTTTAAATGAGGTAAACTTAAACTATTCTGGCTAAATTTTTGAAGACAGCTTGCTTGCAAAAATGTAAGGAAGGTTTCAGCTGAAATTTTTCTTCCATTCTGCTGAGTGATGCTAGAGGGAAATATTTTGTCTGTTACACTAAAAATTATAGTATTTCTTCCTTTATGGGAATGAAATGTTGAGAGAGGAGGTGTCCTTACACTGTAAATGATTTGCACTGTCATTTTCTAATGTGAATGGGTAGACAACTGACTTTGCAATGATAATTAATTTTGGTTGCTTTCTTTTTCTTTCTTTCCTTTTTCTTTTATCATAATTTATACACATTTATATTAAAAAGGGGTATATCAGAGAAAATGGGAACCTCACAGAGACACTCAGAGGCAAAGCAGCAAGAAACCTTGCAGACAGGGCATTAACAGGCCTGATGGGTGTATTTTGTGATGCCCTCTGATTATGCAATCTCATTTTATAATAGATTACTATTTTGTACAGTTCAACAAATCTGAGCAGGAGAGTATATCCTACTATTACATTTCAGACTATGTGCATACATTACTTTCCTGACAACCCAGAGCTGTTCTCATTTTTTAATGCAAATGCTTTATGCTGCTGGTCAGTGACACATTCTCTTATCCTGTTTTTCTAAGAAAAGGAGGTATGGGATGGTCTTATCTGCCTGTGAGTAAGTACATAATTACTTTTAATCCAGAGGACCATTTCAACCACATGACCCAGAGGAGGAGATGCCTCAAGGCCTGTGAAAACATGTGGGTGGGTAGAAGGCAGAGGGGCAGCAGAACATATCTGGTAAGGGATGGAGGGAGAACCATCCTACACATGCCCTGCACACTCCCCTGACCCCACTACACTTGCACAGCTCTGCTGAGACATGCAGGGGAAAACACAGGAGCCAATAACCCAAATCTGTAGGGAAGCAGGTTTCCTTGGCTCTGTTACCACCAGAACAGCATAAATTGCTGCGGGGTAGTCATCATGCTGCTGCAAAGGAAATTAATCAAAAGGGCATGCAGAGCTTTCTGAAGCCTTTGATTCTTACAGCTGTTGAAATCTAAGCAAATCACTCCCGTTTTCCATAAGCTGTGTATTTTGATATGTATGGTCTCATCCCTGGGCTTCAGTGAAAGCTGACTCCTCTTTAGTGAGCAGCCACAGACTGTGTATTTCTTTTTTACTTTTCCTCTGGAGGTGCATGTCGTTTCAGGAAAAATATACATGGATCTTAGAAGATCATAAACTGTCCAGCAGAAATACAGCCTTAGGAAAACTTGCCAGCTGAAGGAGGAATATAAAAAAAAATAAATAACTAAAGTAAGTTGATTTCCAAGTCCTTGCTTTCTTTTCCCCCCCCTCAGATGCTGGCAGTGAAAAAATCCTTTCCAAGAGAGGTAAAATCTAGAGAAAATTAACAAGAAGTGAGAGGTAGAAGAGGTAGTGAAAATACTTCTCATTTTCTCAACAATAAATATAAAGCAAGTCAGAAAAGATGAATTTAGGAGATCTTGAATGCAAACACATTTCCATTTTTGCTATGCTACATTGTCCTCGCAGCTCCTAAACAAAAAAATTCATTATAAAATTAACTTCTGGCAGTGTGTTCAAGATGTCCCCTACCTTGCTCTACTGGTATTTTGTGCAGAACTTTCCTAAGCCAGAGAAACATTCAAATGATTGAAGAAATAACTCTAAAAGATTATTTCAAGGTTGGTAATGGGCTATGTTGAAGATTATTTTATATCAGCTCTAGATTATTAATCTGTCCCATCCTAAACTGCATCATTACTGTGAGAGAGGTGATTATTTTTTAAATTCTTCTTGGGATTAAATTGATGCAAGGAAAACTTCTTGCTCAAGTACTGAAACATCATTTTTTGGAATTTCTGGAGAGTAACAAGGGAATTTTCTTTTGCTAGACATTGATAACAAGAAAAAATGGAATATATTTAATTAATAAAATCTCATAAAGTCTCTGTATGTGTTTTTGAGTGTCTTTTTTTCCCCCCAGTATTGCCCCTTCTGTTTCTGCTATGAATCTGTCCCTTTGTAAAGTTAAGGTGCTACATCTGCATCTCTATTGAAAATACATATTCTTCTTGTTCCCTTCCATACCTGAAGTGGAGATAGCTTTAGGAAAATGTGAAGAAGAGCCAGAAGCAATCACAAAAATTTGGCATGTGTTTCATCCCATATATATAAGACTGGCAAAGTAGATAAAATGCAATTACACTGTAACTTTGCTAGCTGAGCTGGTGAAGGAACTCATCAGCTCAGGCATTACAGCCAGCACTGCCTGATCATGTCACAGCTTTGTGGAATCCTGGGAGGTAGGAAGGGAACACCAGAGGCCATCCAGTCCAACTTCCTGCCCAAATCAGGGTCAACCATCACATTAGGTGGCTAAGGGCTTTAGCTGGTCAGATCCTGAAAACCTCCAAGGATGGAGGTGACATAACCTCTCTGGATAGTGTTGGGTGGCAATTTCTGCTAGTGCAGGACTTGTGTCAGTCACCTGCAGCTCATCAGCTCTTCTCCACCTCATCACCAATGAAACAGAGAGGGGTTCTGCTTCTGACTCACAATTTCTTGTCAGCCCACCTTCAGTCTAGCAGCCAACAAATTCTGGGGCCTGCCTTGGATATCTGCTAATACGAGGTAGGAGCCAGTAAGCAGACCAGTTCCCAAGTCTCCTAGCCGCTCTTTGCAAGTGAGGGCCAAAAACAGGTCTGCCATCACAGAGACAGATCTACCCTGTCTCCCTCAGACAATTCGACTGATGTTATGATGGGTGTTATCTGTTCTTTTCTATCTGTGTGTCACCTACTTTGAGGTGCTTCTCCTAATTTTTCAGTTCATATTTAACAGAGTCACCAGGCTTGAGTTCACAGTTAAATCTGTCCTTACTAAAAAGGAACATGCATCCAGGCAGGCTGGTGGGTGGAGAGGTGAGTCTTAACTACATAAAATAAATAATAAAATGCTTCTCTGCCCTTGTGGTGCCAGGCTGCAGTCTGTTTCGACTCCTCAAGCTGAGCCATGGTGTTTCCTGGGATACCCGTGGGGTAGCAGAGCTTCGTCCCTGTAATGACAAGTCCACTGCTGTGGCCATCCTCTGAAATCCTTGCCTACAAGCAAAGCCTTACAGGTTCAGGAGAGGTTTAGATGACTTTCCCCTCCTCTGGTGCCTTGGCTCTTATACGCCGAGCACCAGAGCCAGGATTTCTCCCAGCCTATGACTCAGTTTACAAGGTGCATTTAAGCCATGCCATGAGACAAGTGCTCCGCCGCCCTGGAGCCCAGCGGGATGGCAGCTGCCACTTATCTTGGCAGAAGAAGAGCCCTCCCACATGGCCACTTCCCAGACTCATTATCAAAGCCTTCCCACACACCTAACTAGGGAGCCAATTTTCACCTCTGCACCCATTATCTCGGAGCGGAAAGGTGACGTCACTCTGTGACACAACCTGAAATAGCTGGAGCGGAGCCTCCGTCTCCATTGCCTGTGTCTACTGAGGTGGTAGCCGAAATTAGAGACACTGCAAAATACTTTTTTGGTATTAAACCAGCTGAATCAGAGTGCGAAAGTCAGTCTCCCACAGCTCAGAAGTGGGTAAGCTTACCTCCCTACGTTCCCCTCCGGGGCTGGAACAGGTGTTTCTTGCTAATGAAATTGCTGAGCTCTAACAGAATTAAATATATACATGTACACAAAGACTTGAACAGGGTAAAAAAGCAGTGAAAACAAATGTGACCACTCAAGAAAGAATTGTTATTTTTGAGACAATTATTTTGAGGGCCTGTACTCTGGTTTGGCTTTTCTCCTCTGCCTCCTTAGTAAGACTTGACCTCTTTCATTAAACCACACCAGATACCTTGTCTTAAACATTTCCAGTCTCTCATGCACTTTGACATTCTTGGACTTCACGTAAAGTGCATTTGTTGAATGATGGTTTTTGGTCCCGTTAAGATTTCAGCACCCTCCAGCCAGTTGGTATTGTCCCAGGGGGCACATGTCAGGATGGCACAGCCAGCACAAACCCATCTTTCCTGCAGGGAAATTTCCTCATTAGGAGAGCACACAGTTATGAGAAACAGGCCAGCCACCCCTGATGACTTTTCCTCTCATAAAACACAAGTATGTTTCTATCAACAGAGCTCTGAAGGAACTCTGAGTTTCAAAGTTTTACTGCCACTTTCTGCAGCCCAGAAGAACACCAGGGTTTGCATGACCAGTCCATGAAGGTACACAAGCATGGCATCAACATCCAGGGGAAAAAATGGCTTGTTTAACTGCCAATCCCAACTCTTCATGATTCCAGACCTGATTTAATCATCTGAGCCAATGGTTTCAGGGCCAAATTAAATGACAAAGGTGGCAGAAGGGCCCAGTGCTGCTTCCCTAAATAGCACAAATTGTTCTGACCTGTCACAGTAGATCAGGATGAAGGCTTTAGGCTAGCAAGATAGCCATGAAGATCAAACACGGATGAGGGCAGGGGAGAACTAATGTGTATTTAATCCCAGACACTCTACTATGACGAGACCTTTGAAATCTATTTCTAAAAGTTATTTGAGGTGGTTCTAGGGATGAAGTGAAGTGAGTAAGTAGCCATCAGACCCACATGGCTCCTTCAGCTTGCCCGGAGTCCTACACTATCTCACTTGTCGCTCAGGGCAGGAGCCAGGCAATGACCACAAGACTGGCTGCTGTGCCCTCTCAGTCCCATCTTGGCTGGCAGGAAGCTTCCTGGAGAGGGAGGATGACAGTGTGGTCCCAGGGCACTTCTGATGCAGGAGGGGACAGAACGATACCATCATAGCAGTCCCATGGTCAGCACATGTCACCTCACCAGATGCCATCTCACCAGTGATACTGAGAAAATGGGGAAACTGAAAGGGAACCTGAAAGCTGAAGGTAAATTCAGGAAGAAAATGATGCAGGAAATGCTGTTTCCCTTTTTGGTGGAACATTCAGAACACTGATTTAGGCTGTGTGTATGTGCTTAGATCAGGGTTAGGGCTGTTTTCTCTTGCCCCTCCAGGGCCACCTTGCCCAGGGGACAGCATGGACTGGACATCTTAGATCTCCCTGTCCTTTTACAAACAGCTTTTCTTCTCTTACTCCAGCCAGTGCATCTTAATGTTTGCAGGAGGTTAACAAATAACAATAAAAAGACCAATGTCAGTGTTTGGAAAACTGCTTATGTGCCCACAAACAATAACTCATCAGACTACTGGCCAGGAGCTTAGTAATTATCCTCCAAGTTACATGAATTGAAAGCCAAGGCACTAAGCTCAAATTCTCAGTGTGTCATATTTATGTAAATATCCAAGTAAAATAATCATCAGCACAGTTCTGAGTGGCAAGTAGGACAGGGATAGTGGGGCAAGCCATCTGGAAACCTCACGACCAGAAGCAGAAAATATCAAAGTGCCATGAGGAGGATGGATTTGGGGTCTCCAATTGCTTCATGTTTCATCAAACATGATATTTGTGCTTTAATGTTTTTGAGTACTGGGGGCAAAGCTCCACCTGGTGTAAAGGTTAAAGGAACCAGTGGGTGGGAAACTCCACTGTGGAGTGACAGAGCTTCTGAGGACTGCCCTAAGTCCAGTGAGCTGGACAAGGAATGGGACATGAATTTAAGGCATTCTGGAGCACCGTCTATGCATACATTTAACTAAGAAAGACTCTGGAGCTCTCTTTTGTTCGTTTATCTTTAGTCTTCTTGCATGAAGCTTCTGAGATACCATCTTTTAGGGTTTATTTTGTGTTTCCCCACTTCTGTGCAGTTTCCTTACTTGGGCCTCAACACACAGCAAACATATGGGGGAAACCGAGTGGCCATGTTTCAAATCCTTCAGGGCCATCTTTACACAGGGAGTGTTATCACAGCTTCCCTCCCACCTTAGCAAAAAGTTTGAGCAGCAACTTGCGGTTGGTTTTGGCCATTAACAGAAAGAAATAGGGCATGTTTTACTGTGCAAGCAAAGTTAATCCACACCAGTTCTTTTGGAGTTATATTTACGTGAGCAGAATATAGCTCTGGAAATCAGGCCTCACCACAGGGAGGTCACTTAAGAAGTCAGTTTAGCCAGATCTTGCTGCCTGCAACTGCTGCTAATCCTGCCATTTCTGACCTCTTCTACAGAATTAAATACACTGACCTGTGTGAAAACATGCAGTAATGCAGTTCAGTTCTGGATATTCTGTGGCCAATTTACACATTTTCAAAATTAAGTTACCATCATTTAGCATCTAGTTATTTATATCCATAAGGAAAAGTTTTTATTAGTATAGAGTGAAGGCATTCAGATTTTAAAGGTAAAAGAACAAATGAGCCAACTAATAGTTCATAAAATGATCTTCCCAGCTTGCCTTGAATGATACTGCAAAATTAATATAATGAAAAAAGCATTAGAGGACCTTGATCAAACATCATCCTTCAGGGCTAAGGAACCTCATTTTCCTGCATGCAGATACAGTTCACTCAATCCCACAAGATTTCATACCACGTGAAGACGTCAATATTATCTGCAAAATTAAGCAGTGCAATTAAATAGCTACTCCAGTGCTGCCCCATGGAAAAACAGAGTTGAAAAGGATCGTTTCATAGAGATAGTTGGTCCATTCCTAATCAAGGATCAACCAGTCTTACAGTACACCTGCTGTGAATGAATGCTTCCCTCTGCCAACAGCCCAGACTGCCACACACAGACCAGTCTCAAAAATCCTCTACAAGTGGTTTCTCTCTTTGCAGGAATGTGAAGTGACTTAATGAAGACCAAACCACTTCCCTTGTCAACCATTTATAAGTGAAGAGACACAGCAAAGTGATTTAGCAAAACAAGAGTGACCAAATTCACTCACACGCAGTCTGCAGAAGTCGGTTTGCTTATTTTGAGGTACTGATATTAAGCAAGTTGCTCTCCAGCCACAGTCTGCTGGTGCCACCCATGGACTTTGGAGGAATGCCAGTGCAGACTCTTCGAATGCCTTGAGCTGAGACATGTAGTACCATGGAGAAGATGTAACACAGCAGAGAGAGAGAATGAGCAGATCCTGCAGAAGACTGTGTGCCTGCTGTGACTCATACTGGCCTTTCAAAGCACACACATGGGCTGTGCAAAAGAAGGCAACTCCAGGCATGTATAAGATGTGTCACTGTATGGATGTGGTACAGAGCAAGTCAACACTAATAACCTGACAGTGTTTTTTTACCAAGCCCAGCGAACAGACCCTTGTGCAGCAGTTTTTCAGTGGTGGGATGCCCTGTGGGTAGAGGCAGTGGGAGCAGGTTTCATCTGCTGCATGTGCTGCAGGTTGAATGCAGGTAATCTAAACACATACAGATTCAGGGAAATAAATTTGCTGTTTATGAGTAAAAACCCTCTCCACAGCAAAAAGCCTGGATGGATGGTTTCATAAAGTCTGATCAGTCACTGATTTTGCACCTATTTAGACAGACTGAGCTGCCCAAAAAAAATAATAATATAAAAAAAATTATACTGGAAAGCCAATGTTCAGTACCTCTAAAGACTTAAATGTGGTGCTTCCACCACTGCTGTGTGCTGGCACAATCAGACTTTTACCCACTTGTGTCTTATGTGCTGGGTTTATTATACCTTCACAGTTCGTGGAGTAGTTAAATTACTTTCCCAAGATCACATAACTCATCTTTGTCAGAACTGAGACAAGAAGCCAGGTGCTCTCATTGCCACCTGAGACTTCAGGCCCCAAGAGCTAGATTTTGTGTTTCCTTCTTTACTTTAGTAGCTTCCGCTAAATGTGAGAGCAATTCATCCTGCACTATATGCAGGAAAGGAAGCAGAAATTTGAATAGCTGCCATCTGATGGAGTTGCTTCGATTTATTGCTTTCAAGCCTCAGCTGGAGATCAAACAAGCTCTAGAGAGAACCATTTCCTTAAGTTGTTGTACTGTGAGCATCTCTGCTCAATGCTGAACTAAGTCACAAGGATATGAGCAGAGAACATTCCCTTTCTTCACCAGAATAATTCATATCTTTAATTCAGTAGTTATAATGAACCACCCAAATGGTATTGTTGGCTCCATTCGCAGGCATCTATTTTTCTTTCTCCTAGCATCAAATCTGAAATTGGATAAAACAATTATACTTTGTAGTACCCTGTCTGGCTTATTGTGTTTTCTCAGAATGCAACTTTCTATCCATTGGAAACATACCCCTATCTTTCCTCAAAAATGTCACACAGACAACAATAATTTTATGGCATTTCACCTCATCTGTCTACATTTTTAGAAATAAGTTATGCACTTTATGTATTTTCATTTCCTGTCCAAATCCAAAGCCATATAACTCTTCAGTTAATTACTGCTACTGTTTCTTTCAGATTATATAGTTACTTTTCATGTCTAGCTGTCCTTTCATTTGTAGTTTTAATGTTGATTAAACACAAAGTACTGTGCCACTGCTAATTTTACTTCAAAGAGCAATTTTCACAGTAGGGCAAATAAAAAAACCCAGCATCTATATCTATCATAAAGTAATTTACTTTGCCATTAATTTTCTGTACTCTCTCAGCCCCTTTGCTATTACTCAAGATCTTTGGTGTTTAAATTAACTCTGTTTCCTTGGCTCAGGTCCTGAGCACTGGCAATAGCTGAGAGGTAATTGATGAACCTAAAGGAGAATTTTTGGCAGAGTCCTACCCAGAAGGTTAACGTATGTCCTAACAAACAGTGAAAACAATGTCAGTAATTGGAACAGGAAATAATCAAAAATTATGCAGTTGTGTGTTTCCTCTATCAATCTAGAATGCAAAGGAAAAAATCATTACTTCCAAAACAAACAATAAGAGGTATCAATAATAATAGAACTTGAAGGAAAGATCTGTAAAAGTCCCTAAGAAAACCAGGTTAAGACTTGCCTGGCTACTGCCCACGACCCCACTTTTTTCTTTTATTTGTTTTTCAATTACATGAAAAAAACCAAACATGTGGCTGTATATCGCCTGTGTGAGTGGTCAGGGAACAGAGCTCTCAGACTTACAGCCCCAAGTTTTTTCTCTCAGCCCACAGGCTTTGGGAGAGAGTAACAGTACCCTACCCCTCCTAGCCTGGGTCATTGCCTAAGACCAAGGCAACCCAAAATAACTGTCCTAAAGGAAAGTGACACATAATCCTAATATTGCAGAGTATAACAGAGGGTATAACACAGAGAGAAAAGACTTAACTACACCCAAACATTCCCTACATGCTTATCTGACAGCTTTCTATCCTTTAGAAGAGACTTCGGGTGAATTGGGGCTGCCTCCAGCACCTCTCACTGCTTCCTTGCCAGAGTCCCTCTCTCCCTACCTTCAGAAACAGGGTGAGGAACCCAGCTGGCTCTTGTGTTACCCTCCAAGATAGCAAAGAGGAGCATGGAAGGGGAGGGCTGGCTTTTCTTCCCTCTGTGCAGCCAGCCAGCCATGCCTTGAAGGGGAACCCATTTTTCCTTACATTAAACATCTTTACAGCAACGAGACAAACATGCAGAGCTTTGATCCAATGTTACTTCCCATCTGCACCACTGACATGCTGAGGAGCCCCATGCCAGATGGTTGTTTCACCAGGAACTCTGCCAATGCACAGTGCAAAGAGAGTTCCTGTCCTCAGATACATCAAGAAATAGCACTGAGAGGAAAGGATGTCAATTCAGACAACAAGGAATAATCTTGGCACTCCAGCAAATTAACTGTTGGCAGTTTCAGGTATGTTAAGCATTTGTAGGCAGTAGAGAAGGGAGATCTGCTTGTGTAGGGATTTGAAAGATGGTGCTATTCATGGCTTTTAGGTGGCACAAGGGCAAAGCAGCGCAGGCAATGCAAAAATACTCCATGCTTGTCCTTATTTAGCCAGAACAGCTTGGAAAAATCAGGTCTTCATCCTCAAGATATGGAATTAATGGAGACCTTTAAAATCAACAGCAGGTTACCAACTGAAAATCAGTGGATAGAAAGGATTCTAACAGCATAGCAGCTAAGCCAGAATCAGAACCTGTGTATCCTTGGGGTCTAACCACAGCTTCTCTCTTTTCCTCTTGACTCCAGTATCTCACTTCTTTTCCTTATCTTTGGGGTAAGAATCACTACATCATTTATGACAATTGGTATATTCCCTCTACTCCTAGGAGACTTGATTTGTGGCATTAAATGCTTTAGTGAAGTTTGAAATAAAGTGCTTCTCCCCACCAAAGTCAAGACCTACAAGAATGAAACAACTTCAACAGAGCCTCAGAACAGAGGTAATCAACTGAATCTTTAAAAAATACCCTACACATTCCATTTTTTCCTCCAAAATAATTTCAATGCAGCAATGCCATCGTATTGTGTTCAAACACAGAGGTGACAAACCTATCTGCAGTAGGAAATAAACTTCAGAATCCAAGGCAAACTCTAGAAGATGTTCTTTCTTAGTCCTTGCCTTAAATTTCCATTTTCCCTGGCAGATTTAAACTTACTCTGAATGATTACAGTAACTTGGAGGCATTCAGTCTCTTCATCAGTGTTAAACTCCCAGGAGGAAAAATGGCAGAACTACAGCAAGAATGAAGAAGTGTGGGTGACCAGCAGTGAGCTGTCCACGTCCCACGTGTACATGTTAATTTAAAATTCTGAAAGAGATTCTGATCAAAGCATTAATTGTTGGTGTTTTAAATATTATAATTAAGTTATTGCTTTTCATCTGTGAACTGGGAAAGTCTTGTCACTTCAAATCTCTCTTGTTTTGTGCCAGAGATTTCTGGCAGACATGGATCCATGATGTTAATGTTTGCATTTGTATTCACTCTGCAAACAGCTAAAATGTTCACCTCCTATGAATATTCAGTCTATAAAAATTCAGACAACATTTTTCACTTGCAAGACAATAATTGAAATAATTTATTCTCCAGAAAAGCTGAAATATACATAGCTGAACAAACATCTATCTATGTATCCATCCATCCCTTTAGCTGCTTGGACAACTTGTTTAACTGCAAATAAAAGTTGTGAAAAACATCCTAAAACATTTAATCTAGAGTGAACTTCTGCCAGGACTGGTAATGGGCAAATATGGTAGAAGACAGCAGATAGGAGGTACATGAGCTTTTACAGACTCCACTTTCCACTGGAAAGGAACTCAGAATGCTATGTTTGTGCTTTAAATCTTACAAAAACATGGAAATTTGTAGCTAGAGATTAAAACAACAGAAAAGTGGTGGCAAATCACAGAGGAGAACTGGGTAACCTTGTAGTGGTGCACAACAGGGAACAACAAGAGCCTCTAACATGGGGTTATGATAAGATGATGGTAGCATACAGAGCTTTGCTTTCAAGGAAGGAGCAGTTGTGTTCCTGAAACGTCTGTGGTCACCAAAGGAGAGTACCTTTTGTTGCAGGAGGGAGCTTCATGTTCATATTGCTGCTGCAAGCATGTAATCATCGGCTTCGCCTTTCTCTGACCACCACTGTGCTATCACACTTTGCAGTCAGCTCTCAGTGAGGCAGCCCTAACCTGCACCCACAGCTCAGCTCTGCAGCTGAACTGTCACTCTAAATTTAGTTCATGTTAGTGACCTATGGCTCTCAGCAAATTACATGAACTACACATCCTAAGAGATCATCAGTCACTCTAACTTGACAAGGTAGATTTTTCCCTAGTGTAGCTGGCTGTCCATAGCTTTCTGGAGGTCACCTGGAGCACTGGGAGCTGGTGTCCCCAGGGTGAAGTAAAAGCCAGAAGTACATGCTGATGAAGGAGCTGACAAAGCAGAAACCAAATGCAATTAATATGCATCAGAAAAGGCTTTTCTAGGAGAGATAGGAAACTGTTAATGCTACTGCACAAGCAATTGCTGCTGCCTCATCTGTGGTACAGTCCACATCCCTGGTTACTTTGAACTGTCTAAGAGAATTCAAACCAAGTTGGAATAAAATCCATGAACTTAACAAGTGGAGACATTTTTATTGGGGGTGTGAAAGATCTGGGTTGACCTGCCTCGAAAAACATTTCTTGCTGCTTCTCACGTGGAGTTTGCCCAGCAAGAACAGTCTGGCCCATTTGCCTGCCACACCAGGGGGCATGAGGCTGTGGCCCCAGGGAGTCCCTTCCAGCCCCCTGTTCAAAGCATTGTGGTTCTGAAGTCTCCATCTGAGGCAGTAACTCAGTGACAGAACAAATTAATTCTTAAGAATAAGAAGATGAATGTTAACACTTGAACCATGTTGGAAGCAATGCTTTTTTCTAAGAAGCTCAATCTTCTGCATGCAAAAGTCAGAGATTTCAAGGATGATACAAAAGACGCTGGGAAAGGACTCCCCTGTTCCCTCTGGCTGCCTGCATAGAGAGAAGCCCTGCAGAGTAACACATTATTCAGACACAAAATGCAGTTCCATTAAGAAACTTTTTAACATCAAAGGGCAACGGTATCAGTAGACTGCAAGCAAGTTGCACTGATTACAGTGTAATTTCCTTGTGAAGCAACTGACTGAAAAATAAATAAATGCAAAGCTGTCTTCCAAGGTGGGTGAGTTTGTTCCCTTTTTACAAACCCCATGGTGAGTTCCAGCAGGACAGACAAAGATCAAGCAATGGGAAAAGGCATGCTTCTTAATTACCAGGTGCAACATGATCCCTCCACCTGCAGAGTGGCTGAAGGAGAGCATTGGGGCATATTCCTAGACTAGCAGAGGCATCCACAGATACTGACTGGTCATGATTCTGTCATGTGTGAGTGCAATGTGGCAACATGCTGGTGGGATGGACCTACTCTGGTCCCATGCATGAGGCTCTTTGTGAGCAAACAATTGGGAAGTGCTACCTAAAGCAGCTGGAACAGTGGATATAACTGGTATGTCCCTCTAGATGAGATTTTTAGGACTAGTGCAGTTGGATGGATTCACATTGGTGATTTCTGTGAGAAATCTCAATGAGCTGAGGGGACCAGCCCTCCTGAGCTAAACCAAGTGCTCTCTTCCAACAGCTCAGGATCTGCACTCTGATAAATGGGAGTGCTTCCATGAGTTAGGTCTTTAGATGCGAAGGAGGTGACAAGAGAAAAGAACCTGACACAGGTACTGATGAGTACTAGAGAAAAAATGAGTCCTTGGTGATCTAGGGACAGAGGAACTATTTAGGTTTCCTTCTGGTGGCTCAATCCCCTTCACAACTCTGAGCTCTGACTTCAGCTGCTCTTAGACCCAGTCTTTGAACATCTCCATGGTTATTTGGATTCTGTCATGTTTAATCTGAAGAGCATCATATGCTGTGTGTAATCACATTTATTAAACTCTCCAGAAAATGATGTCTTTCAAATCAGCAATAAGTGCCAGATTCTTTCCCCAATGACCAGCACTGACATAATTCCATGATATTGCAACTGTCTTTCCCTGTTAGCCAAATTTCCACAATTCACAATGAAAAGATTTCTTTAAGAAAGGTGAATCTGTCACTGCAGGCCAATTTTATAAATATTTCTAGAACCAAAGTAAAACAAATGAATATTTGAGGAGGAGATTTGATGCATTTATATTTTCCTAATGCTGTTGTAAAAAGAAATGCCTGTGTTTCTTACACTATCCTCTCGGATCCAGCATAGAGAGGAGACATTACAACTGGACCTGAGATACACTTTTTAAAGTTACTTTGCATGGCAAATGACATGTTGTTTGAAATATCAAATGAGACAGTAGCTGCTCAAAAGGGCTTCCCACATGCATTGAAAAAAGTAAACAGATGGAACCCAGAGAACCTGACATATGTGTAGCCCATTCATTGCCTTGAGATTGTTTTCTGCTGCAGTACTTTGCTTTTGAATAACACATCTTTTGCTAAAAGACCATGGTCTTCAAAGTCTCTCACAATAGCTTATGGCAGGTATCTCCCCACACTTCTCAAGGCAAACATGGCAAGTAGCTGGCAACTGTGGATCCAAATATGAGAATAGTGTGAATTCCCAAAAGGAGTAAAAGTTTCAGATTTGAGAGGGGAAGCATTTCAGATATGAGAGGGTCAGAGGTGCACAGTAACTGAGATATCACTTTTTGCCATGAGATGCTGCTCTACTGGCTTTCCAGATTGCTTTAAACATCAGTTGTTTCATCTGTGCTTTTCTGTATTATCATAATATCATATTGGGCACTCTCATTAAAGAGAGAGCTATTTCTGTCTATTTGTTCAATGATGAAAATGTTTATTCTGCAAACCCTCTTGTTGGTGCTATTTCTTTATCCTTCCATCTTCTGTTATATCCAGGTTAAGAGATTGACAGGGTAAGATTGTGGAATTCCTTGCAGAGTTTATAATATTTGAACATCAAAGGTTTCAACAACTATTCTTGAAGAGTAAGATGTTCTTGCTATCTGTTACATAATTGTAGGTGAGTGCTTATCCATCTAGCCTTTTTCAGCCATTTAATACCATATGAAAGAACTTTTATTTTGCTTTTGATCTGTGTATATCACTGCATCTGTGAGATTCTTGCTTGTGGTTTTGTGCTTTATTTGTGTGGAATTAAAATAATTCCATTCAATGGTCACAAAAGCTTTTCCACTGCCGACAAGGGAAAATGATGCAGTAGTTTCTTCTGTAAGCTGTGCTTGCTGATGTGTTTCCACACTTCTCTGGGAGGATGCTCTTTGTGGTGTGAGGTAGAGGAGAACAGGTATTTCAAACACTGGCCTTATTCATGAGAACAGCTTTTGTTTCTATCTAGCTCTCCCACTGAACTAGCTCACATGCCAACACGCAGAGATGCAAAGCCAAAGAGAGCCCTGAAGACATCCCAACACGTTTCTGCTAACATCACTGGCACATTGCTCGTTACAGGAAAACAGGCCCAGTTGGAAATCCATCAAGATTCTGGTTCCCACTACTCAACACAAGCTGGTGAGGGGAATTTCCATTTTAATACTAATGTTTAGTGTTTGACAGACAAGTCAGCAGTAACCCTTCATCAGAAAATCTAGGGATTTCCCTCTTGTCTTCTTAAGAAACTTTCCACCCTGGCATGACCACTGAAGAATTTTTACAAAGTTGTTGTCGTTCTTCCAAGACATCTCACTGAAAGACCAACATGAGGAATTCTGGAAACTTTCAAATGCTTTTCTGCCTGTTCATTTCAGTTTCAAATAATGACTTCTAACAAGTAATAATAATAATAATAATAATTCATCTCATTTAAGTATAAATGGGTCCTCCAATTCTAACTGCACTGCTGAGGGCACAGAGTGCATACCCTCGGTTTTGTTCCCTGGGTGAACTGAAGGAAGAGAGGCAATTTGTTCTCAGATCAGTTTTCCCCAAAGTGCAATAATTTCAAATATACAGCTCCTGGTGTTAGGAAAGCTGCACAGTGGCTGGCCATTACAGCTCCCATAGGAAGAAAACAACTGCTGGTTTTCCAGGTTAACCAAAACATGGTTAGGCCAGATGGATTGCAGCAAAAGAGAATGGAAAGGGTTGGTTTTTCTGTACACTTGCTCTTTTATATATTCTTTGCCTATAAATCAGCAGACCATGAGTTGAATCTTTACTGTGGGCTTTGTACAGCCATGCCTCAGACTTGGGTTTTGGAAACCACTAGAGATGCAAAACTCTTGACTAAACTTGATGTTTCCAAAACACCTGTTCCAGAATATTTTGCTCTGCAGAGAATCTAGTGTCTCCCTGCACCTCTACTCACATTCACTGGTTTTAGATATTCTTTGAACAAAGAATAAGATGAAACTATACATTCAATAATAAGATTATTAATCTTTTATGCCCAGTTTCAAGACATGCATAAGTCATTAATGGGACAAGGAATAAGGAAAGTTACAGCAGAAATAGTACAACCAACATGGAAGTGTTTCAATGACTGATTCATCTAGTGTAGCAGTCTTAAGATACCTGGAATCTTCCTTGAAGGAACTCATTTGTAAAGACTTAAGCAATGTGAAAACATGCATTTAGGGAGCCTGTCTTAAGCAAATATTTCTGGATTGTAGAATTCGGGGAACTACTTTTAATGCAAGCAGAAGCCAATGAGATGGGATTTCACTGAAGCCCAAAAAAGCTGCCAGATGAGGTTTATGACTCAGGACAAAACAACGTTCAAATCTGTTTTTAGATTTAGTTCTGGTAGGCACTTCTGGATTTAAAGCAAAATTGCAGTTGCAACTGGGGAGTAAAGATGAAGCCAGGAAGACCAACACTAGCTCTATCCCTTTAGTCCCCTGTCATCTCCATCCTACAAACTTGTAGGTGCTTACCAGAGAGAGCTCTAAACACAGGCAGTGCTGTACCATGAACATTTACCCCCTCTAGTCTGAACCTCACAACTCTTATTTTAATCTGCCATTCTCACACTAAAACTAGAAAGACAAGCACTAATATACCTAGTCCAATTATACACAACTCCTCTCCCATCCTTCTGGCATGGATTCCAGCATGAACCCCAATATTATTTTTGGACTTGGTCAAGGCAAACTTTAGGGAGAAAGATTTTATAGGCACCAGCACCAGCTCCAGTTCCCCTCTGTCCCTTGTCCAATGTCTAATCTCAAACTTTCCTGTTGTTATCATATAAACCAGTTTATAAACCTAGATTTAATACTAACACTGGTTTTAAAGATCCTGTCTTCATTGGAGCTAGGGATTAGTGTGAGACCAGGAGGCAGTCCTGGGCTAAATCTCAGGTTTGGAATCAGCAAAGCTATGCCAATGGTGAGCTGGTCTGAAGGAAGGTGAGGATTATGCCTGTGGCTGGGCAAAGGCTTGAGCTGTGAGTTTTAAGGGTTTTCATGCAGTGCTGCTGGGCAGGCACTTTGGGAGGCAGCAGTAACAGCATTTTCCTGCATCACCTTGGCACGCTGCCCCTGCTATACCCAGTAAAATCTGACCAGTGTGTGCCCTGAACATGCTTCACCTGTTCCCTGCCTTTCAGTAATGGCCACATTTCTGAGCTACAGTAAGTGCATAGGCATGCTTTCCCCCTCCAAGTCTCTGAGCCAGTTTAAAAGGACATCAGCTGAAGTATTAATTTAGGGGAACAATAAGGAGGACTCTGACTCACAGGGAGGCTGACAAACCTTGGGAAGGTTTTCTCTCAAGAACTGAAATTCCTAGTTTAGTTTCTTGCCAATTGAAATTGGCAATAATTGCCCATGAGTCATTGATCTAGCTCTGTGCTGTGGCCACTTGGGTGTATTTGGCCTGTTTGAGCCACTGCGGTTTTCTTTTGTTAAGTATCAAATGGCTTTTATATCATCTAGCAATGCACTGATAGCACTGAAAACAGCTCTGGAACCAGTGTCAGTAAGTGCCTGCAATCATGACTTTTTTTTTTTCCTTTATTTTTTTTTTTTTAAACATCTGAGCTATTTTTGAGCTGAACAGAGGGCTGCATGCTGTAATGTCTTCCTGTGAATACGCTACTTATCTGATTACTAAATATTGCCATAAATTATGCTCCCTACAATAATTTTACATAACCTGCTGGAGATGCAGTGGAGAAAAGGGACTGTGATTACAATAGGAAGATTACAACAAAAATAGTTTACTTACAAGATATTTTGTATAGGAGTGGAACATTGTTATTCTTACCTTAGTTTCATTATTCACTTTTCAGAGATGAAATACACATCCTAGGCACAAGTTTCTGCAGATGTACCTCTTGCTATGGCTGGAATTAAGCAGGACAGAAAGTGAAATCAACTCAATCTGATCAGGCCTCAGCTAAAATTTGGTCTCAGGTTGGGCAGAACTTAGGGTAGTTCATCTGAACCCCTCTTGCACTTCCCTACACTGATTTCACATGATAATGAAATACCTTTTCCTCTTGCTGCCTCCTAAGGGTGGGATTAATATTATATATGGTGGGATCAACCAATGTGCTTTGTTCACATGGGTTACAATACAAAACTTTTGTCACCAAAATGCCTTGAGTACCTGCGTCAGGCACTTCCCTTTTCTTTGAGGAAACCCATATGGCAAGCAGTTCTCTCTCCTGGTCTCTGCTCCTCCTACATTCTTGCAAACCTCATCAGGGCTGCTCTGATTTAGAGCTGTGTATTTTTAGTGTTACTGTGGTCTTGGAGTTGTGATGAAAAGGAATTACAGACTGTGGGGTCCCTGGTAGTCCAAGGAGGTAAAGCTGTAAACTGAACTGTTTTGTCTCTGTTAGTTTGTAATTGTCTGCTTTCTTTAAGACACAATTCCTGTTTACAGTAGGCTGCAAATACACACATTATGGGATTTATATGGTAGGGGCAAGCTTCTTAGGATATTGCTGTACTTTTCCATCAAAAATAGAATTTAAAAGAGAAAACAAGCTGTCAGAAGTGGGTTAAATCCAGATGGTACCAGAAAGTGGTTGCAGTTTTGATTTTAGGTTTCCACAGCTGAGGGTATCTGGTCTGCCAAAGTCAGAAAGGACCAGCATTCATTTAGCCCTGCATGTGAAATAATGCCCTTTTTAGTCTCTGAAAATCATACATTCAGATGCAGGGGGTGCCCTGCCCATGACTGCAGAGCTGTTCCACTCCTAGGGGCACACCTGGCTCAGAGGTGGGATGACAGAAATGAGCCCCTGGGGGACACACAAGTCAGAAGCACATCACCTGTACCAGGTGGCACCACGTGGGCTTTGCATCACTGACAGCACCTCAGCCATGGCTGTGCCGCGTTGCACACACCTGCCATGGTACCAGTGTACCCTGCCAATGGTACCCTGCCAAGGTACCATCCCGTTATGGCTACGAGGCTTCTGTGTCAGAGCTGGTACCTTGGCACGGTTTGATGTGGCACTGCGTGACATTACCAGGGAGGGGTGAAGGAGCTCCACACAGGAGCAGGTAACTCCAAAGCTCCTTCACACAGCAGTCACCTGCCTTGACAGGAACAAACTACTGCAGGACAGGCAGAAGAGCAGCTGTGAGTCCAAAGTTGTCCACTTTTAAACATGATTCAGAAGTCATGATTAAGAAAAAATAATCATTTCAAGCCCTCAAACAGAGAAAAGGTCAACTTTAGTGGATAAATGGCTCCTAGAAACTTTTCCTCCATTATCACTGTGGGAATCCTCTCTCAGATTTTTTAGAGGCACTTATAAACTTCGCCGTGCTCTGTGATGTGAAAATGCTTTATGTGTCTCTCTTACTAATTAGTAAATATTTGAGAAATCAGAAAAGACCAACCAGAAAAAATCCCACAAAAAATTCCAAGTGTTTGGAAAGCCAAACGCTGAAGAGGAATAAAGAAATTAGATGAGTGCTGCCTGTATGATTTTAATAATTATGAGGTAATTCAGCTACATGCTGATAAATGGGAATTGCTTTGCCTTATCCTAGAAGACATAAGCTTTCCCATCCCTTGCAAGGACTTTCACCAGACTATGGAGATCAACAGAGTGCAGGAGTGTGAATTCAACACTTGGTTTAAGGAAACTTGAAAAAATCCTCATAAACCTGATTCTCACAACTGTGTATTTCAGGGAGAATCTGGGTATTTCCAGCCTTTCCACAAAGTCCTGTGCCCATAGCAATATTTCAGAGCTTCACTGCCATGTTACAGGATGAGAAGCAGCCAAAAGAATTATGTCAAACAAATTAATGTCCATATAAATTACAAAGTAAAGCCCACAGCAATATCTTTTTCATAAATGTGATGATCCTGTCTGCGAGAAACCAACATCATTGGTAATGCTTGCTTTCAAAGTAGTTATATGTATCAATTTATATTTCGGACATTATCTTGCAATTAAATTTCTAGGCTTAAAAAGCGAGTTTCCCCCCCTCCCCCCTTTCAATTCTATGTCCTCCAAGATTAACAAAACCTCCTCTGTGGCAGTAAATTAATCACACTACAAAACTAAACTGTTCATTAGAGATGCAGCACACCACAACTGCCATTAAAAACTCAATATTGCTATTTTTTGTCTTTAATATGATGGTGCTGTTTGCAGCAGCCTCTGCTCTAAGTATACACAATGCCACAACAAATACAGAGATAAGCCCTGAACCCTGATGGGTATTGATGTGCCACAAGCTTGCAGTGAGGGCACCAGAGCCCTTGTCTAGGGGCTTTTTGATGTCTACAGTGTGCAAGTTCTCACACACATCAGCTCCCCTGGGATTTGCCAACACACCCCCAAAGCATCCCATTAGTCCATGTTCACTGATGCTTTGCTGCAGAGGATAAGCAGAGATGCAGCTGCACTCCTGGTTTTAGCAGTGACCTTGCCAGTACCCTCTCCCTTTTCTGGCCTTTCACAGAATCAAAGAATATCCTCAGTTGGAAAGGACCCACAGGGATCATCAAAGACCATCTCCTGGCCTTGCACAGGACACCCCAACAATCCCACCATAATAATGCCTGAGAGCATTATTAGAACACTTCTTGAGCTCTGCCAGCCTTGGGGCCATGACCACTGCCCTGGGGAGCCTGTTCTAGTGCCAGACCACTCTCTGGGGGAAGAACCTTTACCTAATAGCCAATCTAACTCTTCCCTAATACAGCCCCAGCCATTCCCTCAGTTCCTGTCAGTGGTCACAGAGAGCAGAGATTGGAGCTGCTGCTCTGCAGCCCCTCATGAGGAAATTTCAGATTATGGTTAGGTCTTACCTCAGAAAATCCATCCTGTAGCAGATTCCTCGCCTTTTCTAAAGCATTAATTCCTGCCCAGAAGGGGTGAAATATAGCTGAGTGCATTCTTTATTTACCAGACAGTATGAGTTTTGCCAGCACTTCCTCCCCTCCATACACCTTAGAAGCAATCTAGTGACCCTTGCCTGCTTTTCAAACAACTGCCTTAGGTGCTTTGGTATTGGATGGAATTTAAAATCTGGTTTTCCAGGTGAAGGCAGATGTTTCCCTGAGACTCAGGTTCACATGTTTGAAGCCCTAGAAAATTCTACTCCTTCAGACACATCACTGTCCATATTTTACTGGGCCAGCTCAGACTTTCCCAGATCAACCAGTGCTGCTACCAGAGTTATTGGAGGCCCTCTCTTCCCATGCTCTACTGGCAGTGCCAGGAACATGAGCTCTGGATTTCAGTGCCTTGGGCAGACAGCTGGGAGGTGACACTGGGGAGGTGACACAGAGCTCCGTTGCAGTTCCTGCCCTCCCCAGTTTCTTCCATTCTGCGTGGCCACTGCAGAGCGTTCTCTCTGAAAGAGCTGGTGGAGAGATACGAGCACTAAGGAATATTTCCCCCCACTTCCTCCCCAGAAAAATCTTTAGTCTTTTTGTCTTTTCTGATCCTTCACTTCTTCAGAGGGAACTGGCTGATCTAGTGAACAGCGATGAGTTCCATACGATCTCCTCTGTTCCCTGTTCCAGGGGTTTTTTAAGCCACCTGGCTGCAGCCTTGGGCTTGGGTCAGCTGCACTTCCTACCCTTTCAGCCTTGGGGAATGTCCTCTGGACATTCATAAGCTCAGCTACTCATGAGATTTCACTTTTTAATTTAAAATTTCTACCTTTTCTTTTTTTTTTTTTACTTTATTTTTTTGATTTGCTATTAGGAATACATGAAATTATAAACTTAAGTATGCAAAGGTAATGCTGTAGGAAAAGGAACAACCTTGCATTTTGCATAGAAATAAGATGGCATCCTGTGCTTATGTAGAAAATATTTCATAGTTTTGGACAATCAGGATAAAAATATGAACTATATCTTATCTACCTGCCTCTCTTCAATCAAAAGCTGAGCTCCTTTGCCCTAGTATGAAAGCTGAAGTTATACCGTGGTACTCTTCTCTTAGATATCTCATTTCATATTTGACAAAGAAAGAAACAAGAAAGCAAAATTTCAGCCCTTAAACAAAACATGGGCATCAGCCCTGTCAAGGACTGGCTAGATCCACTGGGAGTCTTCAAAAAACGCAGCAACCCCATCAACAAATCTCCTCGTGCCCTGCAGTTTTCCTGAGTCAGCTACTGCATTAAGCACAGGAAGGAGCCCTCAGGCTTAGGCACCTCTGACTTGCAGCTAAATTATGCATGATTTTAAACATGCAAAATGAATCCTGGCCTCCAAGCCTTGTGCTGCATAAAGATAGTCTTTATAGAGCTTAAGCTTAAGCAAGAAGGTCTTAACCTGAGGACAGCAGGGCTTTGAATTCCATATAAAGTACCTGGGCTGGTGTAGGCTGCAGTCCTCACTTGATGAAGACAACAAAACCAGATCTTTGCTGTAGGACTCCCCACCACGTCCTGCTCTCAGCCTGAGGCACAGAAGGCAGATCAAAGGCACAGCAGGAGATACAGCCCTGGAGAGTCATCGCTCTCCTTAGAAGCTGTGGGAAATCACCAGGAAAACTCACCTCTCCTCTGGGAAAAGCATATGCCATGTCATTTAAAAACACCTTCTGGCCTTTCACCACTCCTTACCTAAATGTGCAAAGGGGAAAACAATGAAACTTGCTTTTCTATAACCACAGATTTCCACCTCTTGCTTTACCAAATAATTGTGTTAATCTTGTAGCTTTCTTGCTGAAGCGGTACAGAATAGCAAATTAGCTTAAGCTTTCAGATGTGAAATACAGCGTCCAGCATTCAACTACTGTGATTAAATATACATCAACAGTACTCACGGAGTGCTAGCAACCTCAACTGCTAAACAAAACACTCCCTTTCACTGTTGCCTCTATTTCACATGTTGTAATCATATATGACATTTTAAGTTGTGCAATATCATAGTCCTGGCTATGAAGCATAACCATGCACTTGGCTTGCTCATAATATTCCATGTTAAAATCTGTCCTGAATCACAGGGGCATTTCCCATTCTGTCTGTAGGAACAGCAGCATATCTGAAGTGTGTTGCTCTCTTGTAGATATCAGTTTTTTCAGCTTTACTGAACACTTCAGGTCCCGAACAAAGACTTCAGGACTCATCAAAGAGTTTTTCCTGCACTTACCAGCAATGCTGTAACAAGCTTTCTCTGAAAGTCAGAGGCACAGGGCTGCAGCCTTGCTCTCCTCCAGATTGTGTCTTTGCCTCCTGCTGCCCAGCTTGGCACTCACGGCCTGCCAGGGACCCAGTGCTGAGTCTTTGCCAAGCAAATTGCTTCTCCCCAGGCATGCTGCGGGATCTGCTGAAATGCTGGAGCTTTGTTTAACTCCCCACGTGCTGTGAGGCACTGGAAGCTCCAGGATCCTGCTCCACTGCTTGCACAAGCACCCAGAGCTGGAAGCCAGATCAGAGCAGGGAGGATGCTGGAAGGCGAGAAAGGAGAAGCACAGGTGACAAAAAACTAAGGTTAAAGCTAAGCTGATTCTGCATGAGAGCTTGAAAATGTAAATTAGTCCTCTCTGATGGGAGAAACTTTGCAAAGGGAAGAGAGCAATCCTTATCCCAGTGCTGGGGCTTGGGGAGGCACCAAGGAGCTCATTTCAATCCTGTGGCTCTGTCCCTGGATGGAGAACACAAACAGTGCATCAAGACTATGGCAGTGGGATGTCTAGAGGGACCTCTACTTGTCTATCCAACTGCAGCTTTCCCGTCCTCTGTATTTTATTCTTTTCTTGGCAAAGAACTCTGTTTCCTGGGGCGATACTCATGATACAGTGATTATTAATTTTTTGAAGTGTCTGTCAAAAAGATCATCAAAGTAACAGTTTTTTCTTAGACTTTCCCTACTTACTTATGTGTGTGTGTGTGTATACCTGTGTGTATCTGCGGTAAAGAAAACAGAAGTAAATTAGCTGACTGTTACCTTCATTCCTGGTGCACATGCATGGACTTTACAATTTGATGTAATGACACAGGCTCAGGCACCTCAGCTTGAAATCTGAACCTATTTGGTGATCACGGCAGGGGTGACAAATGTTTTGGCTTCTCTAGAGCTCACGTCCTCACCCCTTGCAGGTCAGAAGAGGACACATCGGTTGTACCATGCCTCCTGTCCTCTTAGACACCCAACACTCCCACTTTCCTTGGGATTTTAAGAAGCCAGGCTCTACTGGTTAAACAAGGAGCACATCTCTGCCTCTCATCCATGGCCCTGACAAGGTGGCTTTGGGTCAGGACATAACCTTCTCTCTAAATCTTTTTTAAATGACATTCAGTTCAGAGTCTTTTAAAACCCAAATATGACCAAGGGTAAGTCTCTCTTTTTTGTCCTTATATAATTCAAAGAATATAAAAAAACATATAATTGCTGGTCAAAGTATTTTCCAGGTTGGCTTATGGATTTGGGCACCCAATTTAGAGCAGTTTCTAAAGGGCTGATTTTCAGAATGAGCTTAGTACCAATTTCTATGAACCAAGAGAAGACCCAGTGACAGAACATGATACTGAAGAAAACAGTGGATTCAGAGCCATGGAGATTAGAAACCATTACTTAGTGACAGTGGGTTTCATAGCAGAAGCACTTACTAAGAAACTGTCTCAAAAAAAAATGGTATATCATAAACACATTTCCTTCCAATCACTGTAAAATCAGTCCATAAATGGATGAGGAAATTTTCAGGCACAGCTTCACTGATCAGCTCTGCTCCAGTGCTTTCCTCCTGATCTCCTAGCAGATATGTAGCTTTCAGACACAAAATATTCCCGGTCAGCATGCATTTTTCCATGAACATGATGATTTATTTCTTAGTAGGATCATGTTTGTTTGCTTGGGCACTTTCTTCCTTGCATCTCCCAGTCAGAATACCAATCAAGTGGAAATTTCTTGAGATAAAAACTTGAACATAAAAGCAGAAAGTTATTTTCAGCCAATCAGCAGATTCCCATTTATGGTTGTATACTCTTTGCTGACTTCTAGTCTGTATTGGAACCAACCCTTTGACTATTAGGAACAGAACATTTTATCATCATTATCTGGAGTTTGCTTTTCTGTGTCCCAAAGGTACCTGATCTTTCAATATCTTTTAAAGTTCAGCTGAGCTAAAAATGGTCAAAATCAACCTTGAGGCTTTAGAGAAATCACTGAAAGCCTTTATGAGGCTGCAAGTAATATTAAAAGCTGTAATCCTTGTTTAAACTCTGATGATGAACATTACTCAGCCCCTTCCCAGAGGCCAGTTCAGAGTTTTGCATCTTGTCAGTGCTGAGCAACATACTGCCTATCTGGTCTCCTTTGTTTGTGAATGGGCTGTTTGGGTTGACATTGAAAAGAAGAGACCTGCGTGAGTAACTGTGCAGAAAAACATGAGCCTGTGCTCTCTTCAAGCTCTGTGCCAGACAGAAATACCAGCCAAACCACAGACTGTGTGGCTGTATCAGTATGGCACCAACTGCAAGTGGTCTTTTCATGTGGGTTTGACTTCCACAGGCTGTGACTATGCAACTGGATATTGCATATTTTGAACTTAACAAGGCCTTTGGCATTCCCTCCTACAGTCTCCTTGTAACCAAACTGGTGTATCTTCTGGGTAAGTGGGACATAAGGTGGGTGGAAACCCGGCTGCTCAAAGGATTCTGACCAGCAGAATGAAATCCAGCTAGCAGCCCACCACCAGATACTTGAGCCAATGTTGTTTAGCACTTTTGCCAATACCAGAATAGGGGAATTAAGTGATCTATCAGCAAGTTCACAAAACAATACCAGTCTCGGGGAGCAATGGCCATGCTGGTGGGTCAGGCTGCTGTAGGGAAAGGCACAAGGCTTCTGCTGAAATTCTGAGATGACCAGAGCTCAGTGCAGAGCCTCACAGGGTGTGAGCTCAACAGGTAACATGCTAGCAGAGACTTTCATGTGAGGATATGCAAGGGGACTAATAAACGTGTGTGTGCTAGCTCATGGCACATCCAGTTATCTCAGGATGAAAAACTCAGCACTGACAGCACCCTCAAGTCCAGAACTAATCTAACATCCCATTTCTCATCTGAAAGATTTTGAGGTCACTGAAAATGTTCAGTCTTTAAATTTCATGACTACTTGATTTTCTTTCCTCTCCTCTTTTAACCTCGGGATAAAACATTTACTGATAACTTCAGAATAGCTCTTGCTTTTGTGACTCCTCTCAAAATGAGGCAAGTCCTTCAATGCTGTATGTCCATCTGTTATTTACTGGTAACAATTGAAAATGTTTTTGTGATATTTCAGACAACTCATATTTTACAACCTCTTCCTCTAGCTGAATAGCAATTTGTTTGGCTCATTACTTAGGAAAACACTCGCCATACCGAATTTACTACTTCAAAGCAGGGTTAAATTGTACTCAAATTACATTGCTCTGTTATTACAAACACTAACATATATTGAGAGAAAATTGCATTACCCTGTTATTACTAACACTAAGGTATATTAAGAGCTGTACTTACATAAGCAGTTGGATAAGATTTAACCACAGTTGCTTTTGTGCAGATATCAAATTCTGGTATGGAAAAATACTCTATTTTGCATTCAGAAGAACAGAACATTTGGCTGTAGATGAAATGCGGTTTTGTTTTGTAAGCAGAAGTTAGTAATTATCAGACTTGCCCATGGCTGTTTCATGGGAGGTAGGAATATGAATATATTCATATTTACTGCAGCTTTATAGGGAATTATAGGTCACGTTAACACATCTAAATTAAGTTTCTTTTTGAATTAATTGCTATAAATGCAGACAACTTTATACAACATTTGTAGTTAAATTGGCCAACATAAATATATATGGAAACCTCTCCATTTTAAAAAAAAATAAATTATTTTACAACAGACCCATTTTCTTTTTCTCTTGTCATGCATCTGCTTTGCCTTCCATCCTCCTCCTCCACTTGTGCTTTCCTTCTCTCTGCTCTCCTTTACCTTTCAGAGCAGCAGCATCTGCAGCATTACCCACATCTGAGCTTCCCCATCCCTGGCTCTAGAGGAGCTGGCAGCAGCTCACCTTTAAAACTCCAGCATGCACCAATTGCGTTTGTGCTGGCGTTTTGAAGCAGGAAGCTTATGGAAAGGTTCAGGAGAGATAAAAAGCTAATGAAATGCCACAGTAAAAATAATTCCTGCAAGCTCAAATGATCCTTGTCACACCAGGAATGCTGAGAAAACCAGTTCCAAGGAATCTTTACCTTGCCACATCCAGAGATGCTAAACCTCATGGAAGTGAAGGTCTCTGCCTGTTATTTATAATTAACACCTATGCTCCCTAAGGACTCTAATGACTCCTGCCCTAAAAGAAAGCCCATCCCTGCCCCAAGATGCTCGTTTTGGTGTGTGTTTTACACGGGAGGTGTCCACGGAGCTGACTGGGGATGAATGCCGGGAAGAGCAGGCAGTGCCACCTTCCACAACACACACCACTATCCCATTTCCCAGACTGCTCAGGGTTATCCAGGCTTGTGCAAAGGTCAGAGAGAGGTCTGCTGGGAGAATTTTTGAAAATCTGGCTTTATGGTCATTGGCAGGAAAAAGCAGAAAAGAATTTGATTGAAAATTTGTCAAACAAGTGATAACAGATGATGCTCTCAGCCAAGAGATAGTAGAGGGATACAGTATTCAAGTGTTGAGGGATGAGAAAGGAAATAGGATGTAAAAGATTCTTGGGTCATAGTGACCCCAAATCTGGCCCCAGTGGGACAGCATGCCCCATCTGCAGCCAGCACCTGTGGTGGGAATGCAGGACAGGTCCCTGCTTTGGGAGGAGAGATTTCTTTTCTGCACAAATGAGGGGGCACTTTCCCCTCTTGGAAAAAAAAAGGGGGAGACTGCCTGCCTGTTCCCAGGAGCCTGAGCTGCATTTCTTTCCTCTGGCCAAGTAAATAAGGAAAATAAGATTCACACATAACTGGTGCAGTCCTGAATATCCACTGAAGGCTTTAGGGAATTCATTTGAGCTTTATCATGCATCCTGTTATCACACTAAATCTCAACAACTCCAAAGAAGTCAATATTCAGTTAATATTTATTACATCTGCATCTTCACTAAGCAAGTGCAGATGAGGTCTCCTCTGCAGATCTCGCTACCTGCTAAAGATTCACTGAGTTCTCTATGTGAGAAAATACAGCTATGATATCCAGAGAGGTTTTTATTTTAATGATTTTTTTTTCTCCCTGTCTTTCATTCTTTCTGCTGATTTTCAACCATTCCTCTCAGGTCAGGACCTCAGTGAAAACACAGAGCTAGACTGTCCTATAATTCTTTTTGCCAGCTCCAAAGTTAAGAAAGCTTCAGAAAGTCAAAATGAAAAACATGAAGGAGAAAAGTGAAGGAGAAAAAAACCCCAAACCTACTTGTATTGCTTTTATTTCACGTTTAATGATAGAAAGGGAAAGAAGGGGGCACACAAGAGCTTCTCTGCTGATGAAAAATCCACAGGTTAAAAAAGAAGTTGGTCATTTTGAAACCCTTCTGAAGGGAAATTGTTGACTGCTGCTACAAAAACATGCCTGCGTTCTTGTGCCTTGGAGGTGTCACAGCATGCTGGCTCCAGCTGCATGGAATCAGGGAGACTGGATCTGCCAGGGACTGCCAGAGTCCTCTGCTCTGTGAAGTGGCAGTGCCCCAAAACTGCATCTGTGCTTCCAAAGTATAAAGAAAGAAGCCCTGGGAGAGCAAGCATATGGAATATATGCCTGGTGTATGGCATTTTCACAGCCCGAGAAGCAGCAGTTTTCACTTGGGCACTAAATCTGCAGGTCTTTTACTGGCAGTGGGGAAGGAGTTGGTGAAATACAAGAAGTTTGGTGCATTCAAGTTGACAGTGCCACCCAGGCTCTGCATTCTCATGTTCCCCTCACTGCAAAGACCTCCACACTCCCTTTACTCACCTCCTTCTACCAGCAGAAAGTTTGAGGTCTAGGACCCTCTGCAGCATCATGCAATCAGCAGTGCAGCCTTCGGGAGGAAAAGTAGGTAGGAAATAAACTGGGCCCTCGTTAAAAAAAACACAGGCTGACAGCCAAATAGCCTCACCTGGTGTAAGGAAACTCCAAATGATTATCATCTCCTAACTACTCTGAGCTCAAGCTTGAGGGGAAGGTGTCTGACTGTATGTTGGCTTTGTAGGCTGTGCTAAAGTTTACATTCCGAAAGAGCTTTCTGATGGTAAAGGCAAGGAAGCCACTCCTTGTCTTTCAACAGGGAAGGGCTGGAAAGTACCTTTAAAGCCAGAAGGACACACGGAGTAGAGAAGTGTTACTGCAGATGAGAACAATTTTAGTTGTCTACAGACAATCAATAAATTTCCTGACTTTAAATAGAGGAGAAAAAGGAAGGAGTGAGAAAGTAGCTCTGGGTGAATCCAATACAGGGAAAATTGGGTCTTCCTCACTGCAGATCAGACCACAGCTGGCAAAACAAGCACACATGACCCTGTCTGGAGAGCTGGCAGCAACCCTGAACATATGGCTCTTGCCATTGGGCAGGCAATTGCCTTTGTGAACATGAATCTGTCTTGGCCAAGAGGATGACTTTTGGAGATCAAAAGGCATAACAAACAGACTCAAAAACAAAGTGGTAGATGGAAAATAGTTATGTGATAAAAATATTTCTGCAATGATGTGGCAGGCTGCATCACTCACAAACAGCAAAGCCACGACTGAGCTATGAAGGATAACTACAATATCAGTAAAATACACAGGATTATTTTTCACACGATTTTTCACATAAGCAGGAAGGGGGCCCCACAGATTTCCAGCCCAGCCCTGTCCCAGTGTTGATTACCCAGGGTTAAAAGATTTTTATCCCAGGGAAAAGGTTGTTCCTTAAAGCTAATAAAAGTCTCTTTCTTCACCTCCTGTCTGCTCAGGAATATTAGGTCAAAATGCCTAGGTTTTCCAAAATGCCAGTATTTCTCTCAGTGAGTAGGCTGTACCACATCCATTTTTAATTTTGGTTTCTAGTGTGATCACTTGAGAGGACAGAATGGGAACTAAAATAATTTAGACACACAGATTAGGAGAGAGCAGAAGGGTTAAAAAAAAAGAAAAGCAAATGTAGGGTTCCTAACAAATCAATCTCCAGAGGTCAATCGCTTTTCTTTGAAACCCCAGTGCAGGACAGGCTAAGAAAACTGGGTGTGGGACATGAGACAGAGGTCTGGAAGTTACAACAGAAGCAAAATTAGTAAAATGGTGAGTTATGATTCAGAGCATGACTATCCTAAGGAACCTGCAAAAATGACTGAGGAAAGTTGTTCAGAAATACTAAGTAGCCTGAAGAGTCTGGTCTTCCTCACAGCCCCCTTTTAGCCAGATAATGAGCTATGCAGAAATATTTTATTCATAGAACTAAATCACATCTCTGTGTTACTCCATAACTATCTTCATATCACTGGGGAAACATAATGGGTTAGGGAAAAACAAGTCTAAAACTTTTAAATGTATCAGCTCAAAAAATGGACTTCTGTCATAAATTTTAAATGAAAACCTGTAGTTGAATGAACATCCATCTTTTCTCATGACAATCACTTTTCCGTAACTAGAGTAGATATTTCACAGTAATAAAGATAAGTTGTTGTTCTTAAAAATTGTGTTTGCTCAGATTTAGAGAGTAAAATTTATTTCCAAAATCAGAGCAAGCATGCTGCTCTTCAATCCACAAGTTCAACCATGGAATAAATATAGAAATATTAATAAAAGAGAAATGCTTTCAGAGTGAGCCCTCACAGGGTCCCAGCTGCTGCTGCTGTTCCATCTTCACTGAAAGAACCTCACTCTTCTCCCAATCCTATAACCCAACAACTACAGGTTTTTTATCAACATGCACAATAGTACAGCAGCTCTCAGCTGCTTCAGATGAGAGTAGGGTGAAAAAAAGGCACAGTTAAGTGAGAAACAAAGGTTTCTAGACAAAAGATTTTGACAAGAGTGCTGCAACTAAAACCTGGGCATTTGTTAAAAGAGAAAGATTTACTAACTAACAGAGAGAAGGTCTTCAAATTTTATTTTTTTCAGAAGACTGTGCTGATACACATTGCTAAGAAAAGTGTTTCAACAACAGGTGATCAGCAGCCATCTGACATGGTCCTCTGGGCTTGCTTTCCAGCCGGGTACTGGAAGAGCCCAAACTTCAGCTTGTGACTGCCAAGGTAGACATCACCTGCATTTGTGTACCAACATTGCTTTCTTCACTTGCTCATCCCTAAAATCAACTCCGAATACTAAACAGGCTCTGTCTCATGGGATCCCAGTGAGACCAGAACCCAAGCTCTGACGGCTGTCCCCCATATGAGTCAATGGCATAATCTGCAGCCAGATCCCCAGGAGAATCCAGTAGTTATTGCCTGCAAACAGGTCTCAAAATGTCAGAGGCAAAATCAGAAGCAGAAACTTGAGGGAAGGATGGAGACATTCATCCTTGTAGGAAAACTGAAAAGCGGCAATCTTTACCCTAGAAAAAGAGCATCTGACAGATAATACAGGTTAACTGCTATAAATATGTATTGAGATGTCAGGAACTAATGACATCAAATATTCAAAGGAAAAAAGATAATAATGGACTTACAATAATAAAATGTAAGTCCAAACTGACGATAGGAGATGGTTTAAAAATCAGTCCATCAACAGTGAACTAAGAAAAAAAACATGGGATCCTGTTTGAGATCCCATTTATGCTTCATCCCAAATGCCTCTTTCCAGGCTGACCCTCAATAAAGTTATTTATATGTAAGCAAGAACCCTAAAAGGTGGAATATGGTGGTTGTCCTGTAAAGAGGCAAGGCTCTCAATCTCATTTCTCAGCTAGATTTACACATTGCTATGTAGCTGGTTCGTTTATAGTAATAATGCTTTCCTAAAGGTTTTAGTTCATCTTCAGTGGAAATTCCCTGTAAATTAGAGTCTGGCTGCAAGTAATCCTTAGAAATTAAGAAGTGCCTGCAGGTAACTATTTCTGGTTCTGATTGAAGGGTGGTTTCCACATGCATTTCCAATACAGTTTGGGGATACTTGGTTAAAGACCACACCAAAAATAGTATTCTGCCATTTCCATAATCTATGTGTGTGTAAATAACAATCTACCCTTGTGCAGCATCCAAGGGGGGCTGAATCCATTGCTGTAAGTTCCATGAGTGTAGGAAAACTGCAGTGGTGGAAATGTTTTGCCATTGCTTAGAGACTGTCTCTGTAGATAGCTACAACTCTGCAGGTATTTGACTGGGAAATCTAGTGTGTTTTAAACCCTGCACCTAACAAACAACCCAGTTTCAAATCAACCATCAGTGACCCATTCCCTCATGCCACCCCTAATTTTAGTTTCTATGTCCCTATGTATGTTGTGCTACCACACCCATTTCAGATAAAGCTGTAATTAGGTACTCTGCTCATAAACCTTTCAATATGTCACTTTTAGCACAGGCAGATGATGACTGCTGAGGAATTTTACTGTAGCCCTTACTCATTATTCAGCCATGGCTGTCTCTACCTCCAAAAAAATAAAATGCATGATGACCTCTTGTCATCTGCTGCAGCACAAACTACTTTTAAGAGATTAAACCCCATTTTTAATAGGAAGAAAGCACAACTTTTCATTTATTATTAGCAAGAGTAATAATAACAACTACTGACCTATGACCACAAATGCACCATTTCTCAGAGAAAGACAATTAAAATCTGAGGTGACAAAATATCACAGGCAAGATAGAAAGATGTATAAATCAAGGTAAGTGAGGGAGTCTTGTGAAAGAGCACCAGTTTAGTACCAGGGAAGAGACAAATAAGTACACAATTATGTACATTATACTGCATTATAAGAACAGGCTTCATAGCCCCACCTAGCCACACTAATTCCCTTGAACGTACAGAATCACAGAATTAAATCATAGCATGGTTTGGTTGGGAAGGGACCTTAAAGATCATCTAGTTCCAAACCCCTGCCATGGGTAGGGACACCTTCCACTAGACCAGGTTGCTCAAAGCCCCATCCAACCTGGCCTTGAACACTGCCAGGGATGGGGCACCCCCAACTTCTCTGCACAGCCTATTCAAGTGCCTCATCATCCTCATAGTAAAGAATTTCATCTTCATATCTAACCTAAATTTCCCCTCTTTCAGTTTGAACCCATTACCCCTTGTCCTACGGCTATGGTTACTGATGAAGAGCCCCTCTCCACCTTCCTTGTAGGCTCCCCTTCAGTATGTGCTATTCTATACTTATTAACCTATAAACCCTATAAGGTTTTAAAATGCAGGCCCCTAAATACCAGGAGAAAAACATCTGAGGGAAGAAATTACACTTAAAGCCAAGACTACCCTGGTTTTTAAGATGTTTTGATGACAGCACATGGCACTGTGCAAGTCTTTGCTCTGTTGTGCATCTCTGGATTGCTACAGACTCTGCTTGTAGGTTTTAATGTTCCCCACTCTTTTCAAGAGCAGAACCATCTCAAGAGAGGTGTCTAGGCAGCATTCACTACAATACTGTGATTGTAGTGATGTAGAAAATATCTCATCGTTGTTCCTCCTTGGTTTCAGTCCCTTGAAGTCAATTTTCCCAGTCTGTGGCACAGCCTGAATCCAAGATAACCTGCAGGTGAAGCCCCTGAAATCTGTCAGCCAGTCTCTCTTATCAAAAAACTCCCCTTCCTCCCCAGCTCAATCAGTTTAATGCTAATAGAAGGAGGAGACAGCTATGGTGCCAAGCTCCATAAATGACCCAATATCCTGAGAGTTTTGCTGTGCCCAAGAGCAGTCGGCTCACCGTGCCGGCACAGCCAGTGATGCTCTCAGCCACTGTCAGCTATTGTTGCTTTTTTGACCAAATAACTGGTTGCCATAACACCAGGTGCCACAGAACCCTGTCAAGTTCTAATTTTTGTCATGAAAAAGTAATAAAAATAATAATAATAGCAAAATAAGTGCTTTCAGGCAGAAGAAAGTGAATAGCAACTTTCTTAAACTGGGTTAGATAAGAGTGAAACAAGTGGATTTTATGATCTTCAAATGTCACTGGAGTGGGCTGAGTATAAGTGATAAAACAGTTTCATGCCTCTTACGGCAAAATAGAAGCTAGAAACATGTATGAACAAAATTATTCCCAGTTTTCTAATAATAGGTAAACATGTTTTATATAAATAAGTTAAATGATGACAATCTAAATGGATTTCAGAAAGTTCCCTGTCTTCCTCTGAACTATTAAATAAATGCAGCTTTGTCCCTCTGGAGCTCTAATGAAAATCCCATCAAAATCCAATTTACAGAATGCTGAGACCTAGTGCAAGTTAGGAGTGTTAAATTAATTTATTTGCCTTAAACAATTATTGAGACTGAATTTGTCAGTCATATTTGGATGTGAGAGTCTGCCATGTTTCAGCAGTAAGATGCTCCGGCTCTCACAGCACTTCAGATTAGCAGGAGTCATTTCTTTGATAACCTCCCCATATGCCCCTGGACGAGCTGAAGACACCACCCCACACTCTGCAGCCAGGCTGTGGGACATTCACCTTGCAGTGAACCTCCCACCACTTGCCCACTGCCTCTGGCACTTGCTGCTGGGACAGCTGAGGAGGACATTTTTTCCAGCTCTTCCCAGCTTCTATCCCAGAGAAGGAAGCTCCAGAGCAGGATTGATGGTGTGTGTAAAACCAGCTGTGGTATGTGGGATCCCAAGCCAGGGGACAGGCAGAGTCAAGCCCTCAAGAAGCACCTGATTCCCCTCCTCTCCTCAACTAACACGATTCTGGGATGTGGAACTTCTCCACCTGTGATACAAGATACCTCTTTCTCTAGTTACAGCTGAACTGTAAGACTAAATAAACCCCAAGATTTGGCCAGAAAGAGTAAAATGAAATTCTGAAAGTAATGTATTTGCCTAAGAAAAAAATAAAATCAAGAATTAAAAACTATCCACTGTTTCCATCAAATTCAGCAGCAGGTTTGAAGAATTGTTAGGGGAACTACAGCCAAAAAATGGAAGAGAAAGAGTCGCTACCAACTTGCTGTATATCTAAGACTGAAGGGGTAAAGCTGATGAGAGGAGCAGGCTCAGTTGCCTGTTACCTGTGAAAGGGTAAGAAAGGACAATCAGATCTCCCCATGTTCTGGGGATGTGCTCACACACCATGCTGTACCACCCCCAAGTGAGCTGGCCTTCTCTCCTGCTGGCCCTACGAGAAGTTTCATACAAGAGGAACAAGGCAAGAGAGGTTGACTGTCAATGACACTGAAATGTGCCTGTGCACCAGCTTGAGACAATGGCAGCTCCAAACAGGAATGCTGAAGGGACCATTTGCTGGGGTGTGACAGCTTTTTGTCTGCCAAGGAAGACTCACAGTGAATTGATACTTCATGCAGGAAATACATCAATTGTAAGCGTATCAAAATACTCCTTGGACACCCCATTTTTGGTAACAACTTCTTTTAAATACCACTCTTTACAGAGCTTCTGGATAAGAATCTAAATATCTTTTTCAATCCATCGGGAGGAAGAAAGGGGCGAATTATTGTTCAGTTTTATTTAGAAATAGTATTACAATGAGCTGCGTGAAACCCAAACATATTACCCACTGTAGAAAATAGAATTTAATACAGAATTTAAAAAAGAAACACAAACATCTACTTGCTTTAATGCAAAAAGCATTAAGTGATGCAAACTTTTAAATCAGGCAGACTTCTTTTTAATTTTGCTTTATTTAAGCCTGTCTTCAAAACATCTGTGCACTGATGTGAGATGAATATCTAAACCAGTAATAGCTGCAACTAGATACTACGTAAAGTGATTCATACCTATTGTTACCTAGCACTTTTTGCCCCAAAAGGATTACACAGAATTTACAACCTGTGGCTGAGAGTCAGTACATAAAAATGCAGTACTCCATCCATCACTGATGCAGAACTGGTTCAGGTATGATACATGATAGTAGTTTAACTGCAACAATGCATCAGAGTTAAAGACAAGAAGGTATTAAATCCTGTTATTGATATTTGGGTAGGCAGAATGTCATCAAAAGGAAACTCTTCTATTTTCTCCTGTTCTCAAAAGTCAAATAAACTACTGAGAATGGCACAAGCATTCAAGAGCTCAAGTAGAACTTTAATCTGAGAATTTAAACTTTTAAAAAACAAGTAAAATCAAGCTGAAAGCTGTAACTCACAGTATCTGTGATGCTTTAAAGGCCTGCATTGAGCTTGTTTCTCACTTCTGAGCATTTCCTGTTCCCCTTACAGAGGGTGCTAGACAAGCATGGGGATATAGGAGGAGCTCAGGTTTATTGCCAAGATGCTTAGGAAGGCAACAAACATTTCCCAAGCCAGAAACATCTGGAAAGTGAGTTTGAGAGGCTATCACGCAGAGCACACTTATGTCCTATGAGCTGATCACATGCTCTTCAGCAAAAGTGAGGCCAAGGATTCTCCAAAGGGAAATAAAAACTAAGAAGCTCTAAATTTATTTTCTGGACATGAAAGCATTCTTCTTCTGAATCTCTTGTTACCTGCATTACACTGCGTTTTCTATCACCGTCCTGGAGATCAACAACAACCTACACGTGGCAGAGTGCATACTGAGCCTTCAGTATGTAGTAGAGGGCAAAAGCATCTGGTTTCTATCCACTTAACTTATTTACATTAACTTGCTTCTAAACCAACTTGCACATGACTTAAGCTTGATTAGGAGATGCTGTAGCTGAAAAGCTGAGTTTAGCTGCTCTTTTCAGCCTAGGTGGAATTGTCTTGAGTATCAAGGCTGTGGGTTTGGCTAATCTCAAACTCAGCCTCTCCAAATCAAGTTTGAAATGCTTTTCATGTAACATAAAGGCATTTTAAGCATTTTGAGCACAGGTTAAACTATTTGAACCTGAACAGCCTGTATGCACGCAGTAACAAATACAAACACATGCAGACCTCTCCCATTCCCATACTGGAATCACATAACATTTCACCTACAGGAAACACCTGTTACCTGAATGCTGATCAGGGACAGCCCTGGTCTTAACTCCAGCACATTTTTAGTTGAACGACAACACCTAAAAACTTAATCTGAGACTGCTTTCACAGTGCCTTTAGGCTTAGACCACTTTTGCTTTCTCACAGGATGTCTCTTGGATCTAATGTCTCACGTGTTCCTGCACCTTGTTTGAGCTGAGCAGTGGTAAATGACAGCGCAACCACAGGTAATTTATTACAGAGAGGTGATGGCCATGTACTCTGCACTAGCTGAAACTGGTGCAAGAGAAGAGGTTACTACCTACATCCCAATTTCTTCAATCTTCCCTGCTCCTTCACTAGTATAAGTGCTGGTTTAATTACTACCTTTAATTCTTCTGCCAAGCTCATATGCGTTAACCCATCCTCTAAAATCACTGCATGTCAGCCAAGCTGCTGTAATGAACTTGTGAATGTTTCCAGCCTTTGTCAGGATCGTAACTCATGATGACATGGGCTTCCACTTTTCCGTGAGGAGAAGACAGCCCCTGAGACTGGTGCCAGCAGCTTGGCTCTAATTGCTCATGTAAGGCTGTCTGGCCACTTGAGACCTTCTGGACATGTCTGTGAGCTGGGTGTGAACAGAGTTCAGGTGAATCAAAACCCTTTCTGGTTTAGTTCAGCCAACAACATGCAGCAGGACTGGCAGGATCGGTGTCTGAGGTTTGGTTTGTGCAAAACACAACTGACTGAATGCAAGTGGCTATTGGTATGTTTTTAAAGTGATTACTTGATCCTGTATGTACATATACCTTCGTAAATATGTTTGAATCTAGAACATGATTTTTACCATTAGAGATCCTGAATCTCTTTGAGATATGGGAACAGATTCTTAAGAAATAGAGGTTTCAGACTGATTGACATGCCAGTCAATCGCCTTCCTGGCCAAAAGAGGAAAAATATCAGTTCTCATTGAAGCTGGCTTTCTTTATCATTACAGGCACTTGCAGATTTAGGATCATGACTGTATCTACAGTACAGAAGACATGCCTCTAGCAATTATCTTACACTGTGCTGCAGTGCCACATGCAATTAGGACTGCTCCTTCAACACATCATACAGGTGTACTTCTTGCCTAGAATTATTTTTCATCTGACAGCACTGTAAAGGAAATTGGAAAAGACAAATGGAGAAAGCAGTAAAGCAAATGGGGGCATTCACAGTGCCTGGGAAAGTGGAGAACCTGAAGGAAAAGTATGTAGGGTGAAGGAGGAGAAAGATCCCTAATCCATGACCCAAAAAACTCAGACTGGGTTCTCCCAAATGCCACTGAGGGCAAGTATAGGATATGTAACTGCAGCATACCTAGGTGTTCAGAAATGTTGCTATGGGCCACCCAGCATGTCCCCCAGTGGGAGAGGGAACAGGGATGGAGGGGCAGCCAGTTACAGTGGGGACAACGTCCTGCAAACAGCTTTGGGCTTACATTCAGCTCAGTCTCCCCCCACATCAGGCTCCCTGGGTTTCTGCTACCTCTGCATTCCTCTTCTTAAAAAACACTTCCCTGCTCGCCTTGCTGGGCTGTTTGCACTTTTGGGAATCCTCATCAGCAATATTTGGTGCCTGTGTGGCATTTTTCAGAGGCAAAGCTTGAAAAATAATCGGGCACCCTGTCAGTCTCAGCCGTGTCACTGTGGGAACTGCCAAGCCAAACAAGGGCTATGGAGGGTAAGGGGAAGGAAAACTCTTTTCCCAGAGATCAGAGGAATGGGATTGAGTATGCTAATGGAGAAAGACTGATATCACAACTGCATGTCACTACACAGCTATCAGTAGTTCGCAGACTTCTGCTGGTATCAACAAACTTTTGATCAGGTTTATAAAGCTTCTTTTTCCAAATGAAAAAAAATACAGATCAAAAGCAAAACCTCTCTGAATTGTGATTGCATGGGCTATTCTGCAGCCAGATCCCATGACTGCTCTAGCTGCTGTTCCCTTTCTCCACTTTGATACATCCAGAAGGTTGTGAATCTTTCCCATCTCACTCACATAAGTGGGAATGGGATCCTCACTGTGTGTGCAAAGATCTTTGATTTAAAAGACCTGTTCAAGTGATCTTTGACCTGGCCAGGGTTTGCCATTTTCAGATAAGAAATAAGAGAAATGTTCAGCTGCCTATGAGATGCTCCTCTTCCTCCCTTCGAACATCTTAAATACCAGCGATGCAATGCAAGATGTGTGCAAAGTAAAGGCCTCAGCTGTGATTTTAATTGCTAAAATAAACATATCTTCCCTTTGCATGAAGATCTGTGAATTTATTCTTCAAATGCCATGTATTTGATAAATAGGCCTAAAGAGCAAGCCATCTGGCATCTAAAAAATATTGTGACAAATCTGACATTCTTTCCTTATTTTTATTAATTGCTTCCCACAATACAAGCAAACAGATTAAAGGTCACTGCAAAGGGAAAATATGTCTTTGTGCTTGGTTTGCTTCCTTCTGCTTTAGGTTGGCTTGTGAATGTGACATATTTTATCTTTGCTTTTTGGCGAGGAGGGCAAAGAGGAGGCAGAGGGAGCTTTGCCTTAGAAAGTGCAGGCAAATCGTTTAGTCTTCCTTGGAGACCTTGACAAATCAGGGAATTGGCAGAAACCATGAGTATGAAATCTGGCTCACTGAGAGAAGACCTGACTTTTATTCAGGCTATTATTTAGTTTTGTTATTATCTATTAAACTTCAGGCCTTTTGGGGTTTTTTTAAGAATCAGCAATTTCCCTTCTGTGTGGAGACAGTGCCATCCCCAAGAGAATCAATATTACTGCCAATATAAAGGACTTTTTCAGTTAGAGGTTGGACTTTGTGTAACTATAGCAGAAGAGGCTTTCCCTCCTTGTTTCAAGGAGATAAAAGTAAAGGTACAAACATATTTAGGCATCTTAAGGCCCTTTTCCTGAAGAAGTTGCCTTCTTTAAAGTGGTGACCATCCATATGGAAGTTTGATCACTGCTGTCTGGCAGTGAGGGTGTGTCCCTGGTGAAGCCTACAACTCCCAAAGTTTTCTCAGACACTTCTAAGCCACAAAAGTGTTTGTCAAAGAGATAATCCAAAATCTCTCATAGATCACTGTATATTTTCAGAGGTTAATGACAGTGTTGACCAGACTTCAATGGCTGAACTCAGGCCCTTGAGATCAAGCACCATCAGCTGGATTTTAAGGTCTATTTGTGTTAAACAACAGGTACTATTATATCAGGTAACAGATTCATATTCTCAACAAAGAACCTCCACAGAAACATTCTTACCAGTTTAGAAGTTTCACATATCTGCATGCAGTAAGAGGGATTTCCACATCCAAGACTCTTAAAGAGTAAAACCTATAAACCCTAGGCATAAGTCCTAGCCCTATAAAGTTTTTGGCTGATTTCTCATTGATGCTAGAAGTGAGATTTTATGCATGGTCAGTACACATAATTATCTATATTGGTGCAGGTTATATCACCATGTTTGCGAACTCACACACTTTCACTCAGAAACACAGACAATGAAGCGCTCAAAAATATCAGCTGCTAACTTACCAACTTCACTCACAAAAGCCTCACTAGGAAATAAAATTGTTCAAAAGTGTACTTTGTTGCATCAGAATAATAATTAAAAAAAAATACTCTTGCAAATAACTAAATTACTAAAGTATAATTATTTGTGTAATTTCCTATCTTCACTTGTCAGAGGACAGCTAAGAATGTGGGAACCAGTATATTTTTAATTAATGTTTCCTGGGTTCCATTTACAAGATCTGTTTAGGATTTTGAAATCCCTAGACTTTCCATTAAAAAAAATTAACTTCAAAATGTTAAGGGGAAATAACTAAGGGGGTACTTACTTAATTGCCAAGCATAAAAGCAACTACTCCCATCTGAGATAACTGCAGAAATGGCAGCTTGTGACAAAGGTTTGTGTTCTCTGACAGCAAAGACACAGAACTCCCAGTGCCAAAGTCATTCAGGAATAGGGATAATTGTGCTCTTTCCTGTGTTTAGGAAAAAAACCAGATTTCCATGATCTGATACATGCTGCCTTATAAAAGAAAAAGTAAAATAAACCAAACCAAAACAGTATTCCTTCTGTCTTATGGCCTCTGTCTCATTCAAACATGGGTAAGTGAATTGGTTATTTGGGCCAAGAGGTTTGGGGAAAAGATGCTTACTGCAGTCCAAAGGAAAGGTTTTAGGTTAATGCTATATTTAAACTCCTTAAATGTAAACAACAAAACCATCTTTAGAAGCTCCAGACCACGTCAGGAGCAAAGAAGTCTCGCAGGACTAAATCTGACCTATGTCCTCTCCATCAAAGGTTTCTGTTGTGTTCTGCCTCCCTCTGATAATCCAGGATTCGGTCGCTTTTATGTTCTGGGTATATTTTACAGTATGTTATGCCCATGACAGATTTAAACATGACTTTGAGAACTCATGCCTTGAGCTAATCATTCTTCCATTTAAACCAGCAAGAGAGGAGACTGGCATGGTGATGGGGTACTGTCAAAACGTGAAGAGAGTGACATGATAATGTGTATTGACAGAGCCAACCCCCTTGTCCCTTACAGACATATTTTAAGTGGGACCAAAAGAGAGCAAATTTAAACATTTGTATCTGACCACAGCTCCAGGCAGCCTAACCATAACCAGAGGAAACAAAAGGGATAAAGAGTGATTGTCAGCTTCAAAACTGGGGCGTGCAGCCTCCAGATACCCCAGTACTGGTCTATTTGGGTCCCCTGTGAGCATCTTGCTTGAACACAGACACTGCCCCTGCTGTGTCTGCAGGTACTTGTGTTTGAGAAGCCTTCACTACCATCTCATTTCTTTGACAAGGCCAGGAACACAGATATACCTTCAAGAATGGTGATTATCTCAGGAATTTCTCTGCTGAACAAATGACTCACTGAGTTTTTAACCCTCAATGCTGAACCAAAATCTAATAAGAAACGTTTAGAGTGGGGAAAAATTTCATTTCACTGCAGAGAAGGATTTCTGGTTGCAGAGAAAATTAATGCAATGGTCTGTTTAACTTGAATGATCTGTAGAGATGCCATTCATCAATAGATAATGCAATTTATTCCACAGACATTTGCCAGTGACTCTCAAAAGCATTGATAACAAGGTCTGTACTGGCAGGCTCTAATTGTGTTTAAAGTTTGTCTGCTTAGTAGAAGAGTTCAGAACAAAACAAGTTTGTCTCATATTTCTGATTTGAGAACACTACCAATAAAATAGTGAAATCCATGATGTTGGACCTAGAAGGGTCTCAAAGACAGTTTGCTCCTCATTCCTTACATTTTTTTTATCCTCAAAGACTTGTATTAATAAATTTCTCTGAGAATTTTATTTTCTGCATACACCCTGAAAAAAACTTTCTTATCACCAACCGTACTCTGTTGATGAGCTTATAGCTGTAAACAACAGAAAACATAACTTATTAACATGCAACCAACAGAAGTCACCATGTGAGAGTCAGTCTGACTTCCCATCCGTATGAGGGACAGCAAAGAGAAATACAAAGGAGAAAATGAAATGAGAGCTTTCATTTTGGAGAGAAATATAACTTACTGTGTAATAAAGGAGTGAGAAAGAGAGGGAGTTTGGTATTGCTTGCTAAAGTTCATCAAATTCACAGCAAAGTCAAGCCAACAATCAAATCACTCCACATTTACATCTCAGCTCCAAAATCTAAGATCTAAACAGCATTACTGAATTTTGCATAGACTCAATGCAAACTATCTCAAATCACAGATTTTTCAGACTGAGAACAGCATTTTTTTAGTCAGACACAAATTAGGATAGGGATGCTGAACTGGTGAAGCCACACACAAAATTGAGAAATAAAAACCCCAAAGTGCTTGTTAATGTTACATCCCCTTGGGTATACTTAGACTTCCAACTACATATTCTTGGGACTGGCATGCCATGTTGAGGTCTGCTCTGTCATCCAAGTCCATGACTGGATGTTGATCTGGTCCCTTTGGTGTGCAAAGTATTAGGGCAATTAAAATAATGAGCAGAGGAAAAACAAATACTGGTGCAATGCCTGTGTAATCTAACTAGTTCCACTTTCTTTTCTATGCAATATAAATTTCTATAAAATACACTCATGCATGATTTGTAAGGCTGGACCTTAAGAACTTTTTCACTCCCTTTCTATTGTTTTACAAGAGCATGTCCTTGTCCAGCAGACCATGGCTAACAGAAGTGTTTGACAGGACCATCAAGAGTGGAGGATTGCTCTGGGAGACAGCAGAGTCCGTGATCTGATAAAATGCAATTTCATTTGTGGTGGCAATGAAACATGCAGTCATGGCCCAGTGTAAGGATTTTCAAACTCAGAAAAATTCAACAAATCTTTCAAAGAGCATTTCAGAAAAACAGTCAGCCGCGGAAGGAAGGAAGATGGAACAGACACAGCCTCCACTGCGCTGACGAGTTCCTGAAACAGTCATGCAGCAAAACACTTCTGCTTGAGTACAAATAAAAATCTTCCCAAGTTTACACAGGGCATGTAGCACAACTTAGCTGGGGCTTCAGCACAGATGATCACAAGAATAAGAGAATGGAAATGAGGCCTTATTAAAGTCCATGTTTGGAAAAGTATTTTGGAGCTGTTTGAATTGGGAGGTGCTGGGTTGTGGTACAAGAAGAACCCTTGTCTGACACGTCATCTTGACCCGTTCAGAGAGGGAAACTCCAGAAAAACATGTTTCCATACAGCGTGCCATTGATGTGAACCTCTCCAGCTGCATTCATTGCACTGTATGGTGTCACTCGATAAGCACGGAAAGGACTTTTTAAGCATCTCAAGAGCAAACTGGATTTTAATGAAGGAAGAAAAGAAATAGAGGATGTAGAATCTTGGTGTATAAATGAGATTCCATCTAGCAACATTTATTAGATAAAAGTACAATCCTGTACTTTAGAAATGTCTTTGTTTTGTTGTAAGGAATATTTTGATCCATTGCATCAGAGACTATTACACTTCAGAGAGTCAAACCCAGACCCAGTGAATCCTGTTTTGTAATATATCACTCAGAGGACTGCAGTTCCTGTGGCTTTTTTACAACCAGTCCTTTTATTAATTATTTGCATTGCAGTGGTGGAGATCAAGAGAATAAACTGGGGCACGCTGACCCAGCCATTGTATATTTCAAATTTAAAAGAGGAAACAATTCCTGCCCCAAATACCTCAAGCTCTACAAACCTATGCAAAGGATGTCCTGGGTAAACAGAAGAATATACGGTTCCTGCAGCAGAATTGTCACGCAACTTCATGTTGGTCCATGTAAAGCAAGCAAGGAAGCAGCGCAGTAGCTGGCAGGGCTTTTACCCCAATGCCCCAGGGGCAATTCTCTGGCTCAACTCCCCTCTCAGTGCTACAGCTCTGCATTGCACCCAACAATGCACAGACCTGCGGTAAATCTGGTCCTGTAGGAAAGAATGCTGATTGTCCCCCCTCATGCTGTGTTTTTGGCCAAGAGTGGAGTGTCATCCATTCAGCCCATCACTGGCAACCAGCAGTGCAGTGAATTTCTTCCGAGTCCTTTAATCTACTTCAGAGGATAAAACCACTCTTACAAGGAGCCAATTCAGCTGAGATAATGATTCCTGCATGGCACAGTTTAGTATTTAATAGACATAACACCATCTGTCCTAGCTTTAAACAATAAAATCAGAGACAACGGAACCAGCAGTTGCAATCATTTAAAAAAAACAGAGACTGAGGAAGGAGGTGAGTGACTACATGCAGTACATGCGCAGAAAATGATTGCAGGGGAAACTTCCTGAAGGTACTCTGCAAGAGGGAGCTTATTACTACCTTCTGTATTCTGCACAGCAGGTATCTATCATATTTTTTCTTATGTTTTAGAAGTAAACCAGTGGGGGAGAGAAGGGAATAGAGCTCTGCGCCAAAGCAGTGAATCCCCATCGATGCTGATTTCTCCACAGCAAACAGGGATTCACAGCAAGACTTTTTCCCGGGACTGAAGAGATGACTAGATTAAATGCAGTGGGGAAGACAACATTTTTCTCCATAGGCTGCAGACAGGTCCCAGTTGGACCTGGGGTTTGTTTCCTGCTAAATCCAAGGTCTGCATTTTCCACAAGGTATGCCTTTGCCAGCAATGCAGCACCGAGGGGCAGCAACATTTCTGGAATGAAGACTAATACATTGGACAGACCTGAGTTATGGCCGCCGTAAAGTCATAGGCAGACCATGTTCCTTCTCTGCATCCTTCTCTAGACATCTTTTCTGCCAGTGAGCTATAGCAATAATTTGACTGTTCTCACTAACCCTCACCCAGAGTGTCTCTAGTCAAACAGTTATAATGTAGAGTAGACATTTAGTTGTGTTTGAAAAGGTAAAATTACATTTTACAATATTTTCCTAAGGAAAATTTTGAAGCTCTGTAAAAATCAACCAGATAGATGATAAATCTCTTCGACTGTGCATAAGAACATGATTGCAGAAAAGCCTGTAAGGATATGCAATAGAAGAACTAACATTTTTGATCTGGTTTTAAGCTTATGTCATCTTTTTACCTTACTTCAATGACATCTGTCAAAATCAAGAACATCGCTACTGTCAGGAGAGTTAGACCCATGTGAAAAAACACAGCTGGAATCAGGCTCAGTGTCCTGATGTCTCACACATTCAGTATACTCCTATTTAAAAACAAAAAATAAATCCTACTGTGAACAGAAAGTTTTGCCAAGGGCTTCAGAGGAATACCATGAGAGTAACATAGCAGAAGGGATGTCAAGATCTGCTCTTGTCTTTAAGATCAGAAGTGAACAATATTTTGTGAAATAGCTGGTAAAGAAAACCAATCAGCCACCTGAACTAAAAGCCAGAACAACTCCCCCTTGGATGCACTACATCAAGAAATACACTACAAATAACCAGTTACTATACAGCCCTCAATACAGTGCAGAGACCTTGAAACAAAGTCTGATTCTCCAGTTAAATCAGTGTAACAATACTGAAAGCCCTGCAACCAAGCCTGTTTGTGCTGCTTTAAGAACAGCTGAGTGTCAATCTTGATTTTATTCATAACTCAATCTAAACCACTAGTGAAATTTCAGTTGAAGCTTCACTCAGTTTGGCTCTCAAATGTTTTTCTTTGGGATTTTCTTTTTCCTAAAGCCCTCTGCACTTTCCCCTGGCAGTCCTTCCTGCCTCCTTCCTTGAAACCTGTTTTAGTGAAGACTAGCTTGGGTCACCTCCTTTGCCTAGAAGAGATGGTCATAAATCATATCCTGTGACTACATCACACACATATTTGAAGACCAGAAAAGCCACTTGAGTATTTGCCCTGAGTGTCACTAAAATGCACTTGGTGTAAAGACAGGTGCAGATTCTGACAAGATGGTCCAGACATGTATTTTACTTGTGTTTTAAACATTTTCTCTGATTAGGCTGCATTTTATTTCACTATGTCTCTTATGCTGAAGCTTTTTCTACATTATCTCTGCTCACTGTTCTTTTGAAATCTGGAGTGGAAGCCTCCAGCTGGAGTCAGCTTCAGTAAGACATGCTGCGGGACTCTGTAACTGATAGGATCGTGGGGAAACAGATGAGCAACAAAATGAATTAGAATATGAGAAATGTCATGTTAAAAATTAGGCAAGATGAGCTAAAGTACCAAAAACATGCTTTTAAGGATGATAAACTTTGGAAGAATCAGCACAAAGTTAAAGCAGCAGAAGCTCAGCTGGACAGATTTATTTCACTGTTTTAATGCAGTTTTTATAGATGCAATAACCTCTCCACATGAAGAGCTTGTCTAAGATGGGCGCCAAGCTGAAACTTGCATAGCAGAGTACCAGTTTTGTTTGGACATCTGCTGCTACTGCTCCTATTGACATGCTGTTGGTGAATGTTTGACTTGTTGCAGTAAACACGATTGTTATTGAAGGTTTGCAGCATATGTGTCTTATCCATGGAACTAAGCAGAGAAGAACTTGGACCTTGATGGGTGCACTTCGAAGCAAGCAAGGAAATCAGCTATTTCAATTCTGGTAATTACCAAAAGCTTTGGTCTTAGTGAAATAATACATAACCTTTTCAGACCTGAGGCATGAAAAAAAGAATCAGTGTATATATACTAGTTTCATTTGCTTGCTTCCTTTATGCAGTGTTAAGGGGACAGACGGAAGACTTGTGCTGATTAGCCAAGATAAAGCAATTGATATGCTCCTACAGGGACTTGTTATTCTGTTATGTGGAAAAGAAAATATGCCACTGAAACATGTTTCCTTGCCATGTGTTGTGAAATCATTAATAAATTCTAGTTATTAATACTGACTAGATTGAGACAGTGTGGTATTTAAATAGCCTTAAAATACAGCACTAAATAAATTTTAGTGTGGTATTTAAACAATAAAATCAATTTTAAAAAAAAAAATCTCTCCTTTAAGCTGCATCTTGGTTAGGGACAGCACTGACAGACACGTGGGGAGCATGAGCTACCACCCCACACCATAGAGAACTAGCAGAGTGCAGCCACATCCCAGTTCAACTACGGGTACCAGTATCAGCTCTTCTGTACCACAGCTCTCTCCTACCAAACTCCTGCTCAGAGAGGCCACCAAATATGACACAAGGAAGTGATGGGGAAACATCACTGCTGCCAGCAAGGAGCGGTGCCTCCCTCGGGACTGTCCCCCCT
>JAWWEU010000081.1:43757755-44051926 GCA_035583155.1 Acropternis orthonyx | reverse complement strand
TATATATAGGGTATATATATATAAGGGTATATATATATATACCCTTGCCAGTTTTTGTGGGTATCCCCAGACAGATGGAATAACTCTTAGTGTGTCAGGCATGGGAGCCTGGGTAGGGGGGACAGTCCCGAGGGAGGCACCGCTCCTTGCTGGCAGCAGTGATGTTTCCCCATCACTTCCTTGTGTCATATATATAATAACCTGTATTATTTCAAAGGCAGAGAACCCCTGTGGCTCCCTCTCTGTCAGAGTCAGTGAAGGAAGAGAAGCTCCTTTCTGGATCATGTCAGGTCACAATGGGGTCAGTTCCTCCTGTTGACATTCATTTACAGTTTCAAAAGACTTTCAAGGAATACCCCTCCCACTAGGAGAAAAACACTTGTCACAGCCTTAAAAAGAAAAGAGGAAAACAACTTGATTAAAAACCTTAACCACACTTCATAATGGGTAAGTAAACAATAAATGCAATATATGTAATGCACAATGAGTGGACACAAGATGCACCAATACTGAAGAAGAAATTAAATGCAATGAACTTAGAAGCCTCACTCAACTCTCTGTGGAGATCTGGGTTGTGTGCAGACAAGAGCCCACATGTGCAGCAATGAAAAAATACAAAAGCCTCACCCAGTAGCTGGGCTGTTCTTTTATTATCTGCACTCCTGTGCTGGTTTTGCCTGGGATAGAGTTAATTTTCTTCACGGCTGCTAGTTTGGGGCTGTGTTTTGGATTTGTGCTGAACACAGGTTTGATAACATAGAGATGTTTTTGTTATTGCTGAGCAGTGTTTACACAGAGCCAAGGCCTTTTCTGCTCTTCATATTGCCACGTTGGCAAGGGCACTGGGGGCTCATGGGAGGTTGGGAAAGAGAGACATGGCCGGGACAGGTGACTTCAGCTGATCAAAGGGATGTTCCACACCATATGACATCATGCTCAGTATCTAGAGTGGAGGGAGGAAGCAGGGAATGTTTGGAGTTATGCTTTTTGTCTTGCCAAGTAACTGCAACATGTGATAGGATCCTGATGTTCTGGAGATGGATGAACACCTGCCTGATCATGGGAAGCAGTGAAGTAATTCCATGTTTTGTTTTGCTTGTGTGCACAGTTCTTGCTTTCCCTGTTAAACTGTCTTTATCTCAATCTATGAGTTTTCCAGCTTTTACCCTCCTGATTCTCTCTCTGATCCTGCTGGTGAAGGAGGTTTGTTTGCTGGCTGGGATTAAACTACAACAGCTACAAAAATAAAGCTACCCTACCACATACAATGCAAACAAATCTGTTTGTCTATTTGTGCTCAGGCTCACTCAGCTGCCCATGCTTCTAGGAAATCTCTGGCTCAGTCTGTTGGTTCTGTGTTGTCCTTATTGTATTGTGCTATGACCTTAGTTTGGCTCTCTAATGTCAAGGTAAAGCCAATGCCATCTGTAAGTTCATTGCTAAGACTCTGATAAATACTTTTCTAGGAAAAGTGTAACTGTATTTGAACTCTGGTGCTGCACAAAAGGGCTAGAGGCTGGTCTGTAACACAGTTACTTGCCCTCTGAAGAATCCTCTTTTACTGCCATGACTCTATCAAAGCCCAGAAGTGGAAACAAAGACAACAGGTTCAGACATAAATATCAACACTGTAGGTAAATAAACTCAGAAGATACAAACTCTATCCATAATTTCCTGCAATTACTTTACAGTACCTGTCACATGCTGAAGTAAACTGAGTCACCTGTTCATGATTCATTTAGTGATCAGAGGGTTAGCTGAACTAATTCCTAGTATGTTGAGATTCTTTTTGACTAGTAAATACATAAAACTTCAGTGTCATATTAAAAAGGTATGCATCATCAACTGGAAAAGTTTGTCATTAAGAAAGCAGTTACTTTTTCTAAGCTATTCCTCCATAAAGGTTAAACAGCTAAAAAACCACCACAGATACAGAAACCTTCAAGAAGAAACCAAGTGAAGTGGTGTCAGTAGCTGAAATTTCAGAGCATAAATTTGACAAGTGGAAGAAAAACTGAGAAGTCAGAGCTCAGAGATTCAATAAAGCATTGTGTCTGCAGGCAAAAATAAGAAGTGGAGAACTCTATACTGAGCAGTAAGAGGACCTGGAAAGCAGGAAGGAAGATAATATAAAACTAATAACTTTTTGATGAATAGCCTGATCAAAAACTGCAAAGCAGATAAAGACTGTATCTTCCAAGACTAGCTTGGAGATATGTCAAAAAGTGATGTTTGAACCACCTCCAAAATGCTTCTATGCTCTCATAAGGCATCAGGAGAAACAAACAAACCAAAATTAAATTGGCAAATGTGAAAAAATACTTCAGGAATCTGGAAGGAATAATTTGGTAATCTGCGAGGAGAAGCAGGAAATGCAAAGCAAGGGTGATAGGACTTTACAGCAAAGCACAACTGAGAGCTGATGAGAGGCTTCCTCGACCACAGAATCATTAAGGTTGGAAAAGACCTTCAAGATCACCGAGTCCAACCTTTGGCCAATCACCACCTTTGACCATGTGGCACTAAGTGCCACGTCCAGTCATTTCTTGAACACCTTCAGGGACAGTGATTCCAACCCTTCTCTGGGCAGTCTGTTCCAACACCTGACCACCCTTTCGGTGTAGAAACTCTTCCTAATGTCCAACCTGAACCTGTCCTGGCACTGCATGAGGCTATGTCCTCTTGTCCTGTCAATTCTTGCCTGGGAGAAGAGGCCAATCCCCACTTTGCTGCAACCTCCTTTCAGGTAGTTGTGGAGAGTGATAAGGTCACTCCTAAGCCTCAGCTCCCTCAGTCAATCCTCATGTGACTTACTCTCCAGACCCTTCCTTCCTAGCTTCACTGCCCTCTTCTAGACTCACTCCAGCACCTCAGTGTCTTTCTTTTACTGAGGGACCCAAAACTGGACACAAAATTCAAGGTGTGGCCTCACCAGTGCTGAGTACAGGGGGACAATCACTGCCCTGGTCCTGCTGGCCACACTATTATTGATGCAAGCTGAGATGCCATTGGCCTGCTTGGCCACCTGGGCACACTGCTGGCTCATGGTCAGCTGTCTTTTGACCAGCATCCCCATGTCCTTTCCTTCCAGGCAGCTTTCCAGCCCCTCTTCCCCATGCTGCATGGAGCTGTTGGGATCCAAGTGGGATCCCAGCACTCCACCTTAGTGAACCTCATGCAATTGGCCTCGGGCCATTGATCCAAATAATGGAAGGTAATATATGTCTATATATGTGTTAAAGAGACACTGAAACACTTCTTCTCTTGTTAAGTGACTTTATAAGACAGACAGCACAAAGACCTGACATTTTAAGAGAATGAGCAGCTGCCTCTTAGTGACTCTTCTGGAAGGAGATAAAAAGTGATAAAATGTGACACCAGAGAAGAGTTCACCATACATCTTTCAGAGGACAGAAAAGACTGGGAAAAACTTGGGAAAGCATCTCTTTGCACAAGCAATCCCTGCCAAGGGAGCATAGTCAGAGGGTTGCTGCCTAGGGGCACGGACATAGGAGGGAAGCTTCTGAGGAAAGGTGTTTTTGAAATAGTTCTTACTTCTCTAATCATCACAAATAAAATGGGGGCACCACAGTAAGTTGAGGGCAAATACTTCTGGCAACAGCTCTGCCAGAAGAGAGGAGCACATGGTCTCAAGTCAAATACCCCTACGTGATTCTCCTATTCCTGGGCAAGAAGACTGGGGGGACATCAGAGCCATGGAGGATATGAAGCTGCTTGCTGCAACCCTGCACAAGTGTTCACACAATTTCACAGCAGAGTGGCCTGTGCCCACTGATCCACAATGCTGATTCCCATCACTGTAGCCTCACAGCACTCCAGAGGAGAGCTGCTCTCCGGGAGGCAGAATAACATCCTCTTAAATTGTGTTTTACTGAACTTGTAACACACCAGGCAGGAGCACAAGGGGAGATGGCACTTTAATCAAAGGATTTACCCGTTGCTGGGACACGGCCAGGCAGGGAGCACATACGCCTTCCTGGAGAAGTGGAAGGGGTGGGAAGGACATGTGTGCAGGCACCAGGTTCTCCTTTCCCTGGGCTGTGCAGCAAAATCATTGTGGATACGACAGAGTGGCACATCTGGCAAATATCAGACATAGACTTGAAATACTGTGAAACTAGGATTTGGGGATATTTGATCTTCATTTCCAGTAGAAACTTTTTCTTTTGTATGAGTATAAAAATACTCCTAAGAGAAATTGTAATCCAAAGGCATCAATTTTTATCTGAATTGCTTAGTGTCGAAACGAGCCCTGATTTTAAGTATTCATTATAAAATTCTCTTATTTTCTTTTCTTTCCTAAATTAGTTCTGTGCAGCAAATCTCATCACATGAAGAAAGGCAAGAAAGGCAAATAGGACACAGAAGAGAGCACCAGAAGTAATGAATGATTTTGCATACCTCCAATTTTTAGGTACCAAAGTCTGAAATACCTTAAAGAGTAAATTAATTATTTTGAAGAATAGTTTTTAGTACGTCCTTTCTAGAAATCAGTTTTCTTCACAAGTTTTGAAATTAAGAACAAAAAGATAACTCAGAATTCTTTAAAATAAAGCTCCTGCTTTTAATGTCCTGCCTGTGAAGAATGACCTCAATTACCAACTGTCTGAAACTGCAGTTTCAGCCAAAGCAAACCCCAGAGCAAAAGTTACAATTCACACTTCTGGACATTTGGTTACACTGATGTCAGAAAAGCTCTGTTCTGCACACAAAAGGAAGAGATCTAGGGCTGTAACCCTGGTTACATGCAGGCTCTAGCAGGTGGGTGGATGAATTTTCCATGACTGAACTGACAACCAACTCTACCTAAACAGGTAGAAGTGAGGATTCCCTGAGCCAAACCCACAGATTTTAGGGGCCAACAGGTGCCAAAATAACAGAGTTTCTGTCTGAAGACTGCATGCAGCTTTGAGCAACCACTGTCACTGCACTGAAAATAAAGATCAGACCTGGAACAATGGAAAAGCAGACTTAAAGCAATTATAAGAGATTTCTGAACTGGAGTAGTTCTAAAAAGCATCTAGGCAGGGAAGTAATGCAAGTTGCCTTTGTGCAAAATTTTATTTCAAGGGAACATTATGCTTTATCTTTATGGCATCCTGCAGTCATACACCCTTTCAAGCCAAGGGGCATTGTCTTTGATTTCAGGAGGCTCCAGGGGGAAAAAAAGAAGGGCTTGAAAGCTTTTAAGCCCTCTATTTCACATTATCCAGCCTCCTTTATGCATTGTATTTCCCTTTGACATAGCATCTCTGATGGCGAGGCACTAGCTCTCGCTCTTGCTGTGTGCCCAACCCTCTGCACAGCACCGTGACTCTGCTATCCAGGAGGTGACAGTAAAGGCTCCAGGTTATCCCTCCCTTCCTCCCACAGCTCTGAAATAATTTCCTTGATTTCAAGATAGCGTTGCTCTGAGATAAGGAGGCTTTTCCTGGATTGAAGTGGATCCATCTCTCTGGGCATCATAAGGTACTTCAAATGCAACTGGCACCGAAGTAGTTAATTGTTGAGACTAACCAAAAAACGGTGCTGCCTGAACCAAAGTGAGAATGAGAAATGGGGCAGGAGCCAGTCTCTAGGCATGGTCAACACACGCCATCCAAACCTCAAGTGGTCTGAGCTCAACAGACCCAGAGGACCACAGTCACACTGGCACTTTATCTGGTGGTTTAGGAGGTTGGGATTAGTGTAATTTGACTTCTAGCAGTACACACATGGGCATGTCCCCATAACCACAGAGCCAACCATTCAACAATTATTAATGTCATTGACAGTAGTACAGAGGATTTTTTGTGAGTTCTCAGCAATCATCCATCCCAACAAAAATCCTGTAAGTAGGACTTTTTAACTCTCATCACGGAAATGCTTTGGAAAATGCCACCAGCATATCTAAATTTCCAAATCAGGTATGAAAATAACAGCCTCTTTGATCCAAAGGCCTATGAATCAAGGCTAGGTATTATGGAAAATAAGGTAAGATTCAATTGCAATACAGGACTAAATAAATACATGAAGTTAAATGTTCCAAGCCAAAACTATAGCAAAGCAAAATAGAATCACATCAGCAGATTGCTCTAATCTGACAAATTCAACAACTAATCTAGACATCAGTTAATGCTATTGCCCCTCCAAAAATTAGCACAATGATATTTCGCAAGTCCAGAAGCCTCAAGTCAGTTTAACCACTGGTGTTACTGAGCTCCAGGAGCCTTGCCAAGAAGATGTGACATTTTGTTTACTCATCACTATTGACATGATTGATGCCATCACTGAACTGGGTCTTATTTCCTGTCCTCAACCTGAGTCGTTTGGCTCTGTGCTATACCCTCTGACACCTGGTGTGGAAAGCAATCAGCTACATGGAGTGCTTTACAATAATTTCAGCTGACATAATTGCCAGGTGGTCCTTCCTGTCAAGGAACCATAGTGCCTGCGAAGATTGAGCCATGTTTAGGCTGGGCATGACGGTGAAGACTTTGTTCAGAGAACGCTTCACCTCGGAGGTGGGTGTCTGAATGTGAGAGCTGACAGGCAGCATAAGACAAAGTCAAGGAGCCAACAACAGCTGATGCTGTTTTAAAGTTGGTTTTGGCATCTAGAAAAGAGCCACTTGTAGAAAATAGTCTGGGATGGAGAAATCCCGAGTTGTTCCTCTTTAACAAATCAAAGAGACAAATGGGAATTTCTTCCAAAGGCACGTGTAGAAAAATAAGATCTTCTGGAAATGCAAGTCTGCTGGACTGAAAAGCTCAGAGTGCTTGGAATGCTAATGGCTTGATATTTCCATACATCCAAGGGAAAAAGAAGTCCTCTTTGAAGTTTATACCTGAAGTCGGGGGGAAAGCCTGTGGGAAAGGATTTCCAGAGGGGAGGAGGACAGATTACATGGCCTGTTAAGAGCAAGGATGGGATTTAGAGGCTGAAAACACATACGAATATCCAGAGTCCATCCAAAATCTAAGTTGAGGTGGTTTTGCCTGCTTCCATCTAGGACAATCATGGGAGAGAGGCAAAGCCAGGACAGCTGACCTCCGTCATAGGGGATTGTGCAGCACTGCATGGAAGAAGAGCAACCAGCACTTTTTTAAGAAAGAGATGAAAAGAACTTTGAGAGCATCTATGAGATAAAACAATCTGGCCTCACCAGCAAGTGTTCAGGAGAAAGCTGGGAAGCAAAGAGTCATTAAAGACATTAAAGGGGACAACATTTGGTATATGTTTAACAATTCCAGCTATGTCAGACTAGACTTTTGTCTTTCTTTGAGGTAAAACTTATTTTCTAGACAAAGGAAAACATGGTAAATTGCATTTATTGGAACTTCATTAAACCACTATGGAGCATTATGACACAAGCTGAGAATTAATAGAGGAAACTTCAAGTGCCTAAAGTGACTGCAACCAGCTGGGATGAACAAAGGTTTCATCAGGCCAGAGGAAGATTATGAGCAGAACTCATTACTGATGAATCTCTTCAATTTTTCTATTCATATTCATTAGTGTTTTCATTATTACATTGTGCAATCAGCACATTTCTTACCAAGATTTCAAAGTGAGAACTCACTGTTAGTAAAGAGGACAATAAGAAAATTGTCTAAGAAAAACTAGACAACCCTGAAGAGAGGAACAATGGAAATTTAATTATAAAAAGTACTAGACTGTGCACTTAAATGCCATAATGAATCAGATGCTTCTCAACTGGATGCTAAGAAGAGTAGGGAAGAGGGAGCTGGTTTACAATTGCCATCAAAGAGCTTGGTTTGTTCTGTTCTAACTGTGAGACAGGACTGAATGGACGCCCAGCTGCCCTCTGTAAGGAAGGGTCACAAGGACAGAGCTGCCCTTAGCAGAACAACATAGGAGTGTAAACTGGGCAAGAATAAATGTAACTTGAGGACTAGAGCACTTGAGTGTTGAAGCAGCATCCAAAATAAATGAGAAGCCAAATAATTTGAGCTATCATATTTTCAAATTTACAGCCTTTATATGGTCTATAAATATTCTATAAATCAGCAACAGTGAGAGCTGCAACATTGGAGATGAAGTATACTGTAGTCATCTCCAGCCTCTGATGTCCCCTTTGAGTTTTGGAAGTTTTCCTCTAGAATTACTGTATCTTTGCACATATTATCCAAACTGCCTGAAAAATACTACCATTCTGAAGTGGAACTGGGTTCACTGATAGTAAGGATTATTCAATGTGGTAGTTCACAACAATAAAGGCTCAGGCTTGTGGCTGTAGACACCTGTTTTACATGCTAACTCAGACTACAAGCTGTTGTCCCTACATCTCTAGGTCAGGAAATAGAAGGGAAGACATAGGAAAGGCTGTACTGTGTGGGATAAAAGGTGACCCAGCTCCTCCCAGAGGGTGTTTTCTATAACTAGTGCCAAGGCAGAGTGCAAAAAAAGGGCAAGTCTGCAGAAATGCTTCACTGCATGCTCTCCTGGGGAGCAGGGACAGACACACTCTATTAAGGTGATAAAAGATGAAAGATTATCACTTTATAGAAGGTGATAATATCCTGCCCTCACTGGAGTCACTGCCTTGTCTATCAAGTAAGCTGAAAAATGCCATTGAGCACAGTCTATGTGTTAGAGAAGAGCAAATATATTTTGGACTTAAAGTCACAGGATGCTGCACTGTGACTTCCCACATAATTTATTTCTCCTGTCCCCAAAGCTTTTCCTCATAGATGCTGCTGGTAGAAATGAGGGAAACTCCTACCCTAAAACTGTGCTACTGTGTGGTACACAGTCACTGGAATTTCTCTGTATTATTTCTGTAAGAAAAATAAGAATAAGTGAAAGCAAGTTGACCTTCTCGATAGGATGATACCAGCTTTGCCTGAACCCTGACTTTGGTAAATATGCAAAGGTATGTAAGAGTTCAGACAGTTCTAAATACATAGTTATTTGGGGTTTGTGTGGGTGATTTCTGTGAGAAGCTGCTAGAAGTTTCCCCATGTCCAATAGAGCCGGTGCCAGATGGCTGCAAGATGGACCTGCTACTGCTCTCATCTCAACCCACATGCCTTTTGTTATATTTTGTGTCCCCTGCCCAGGTGAGGAGGGGAGCAACAGAGCAGATTCGATGTGTACCTGGCATTCATCATGGGTCAACCCACCACAAAAGAAAATTCATGCAGCTGTGCATTAGGATCCCATGCAGTAATGGGGTCATGTGAAGATCCCATGAAGTAATCAGCCCTCAGCAGCCCTGAGCTTTTCTGTGTTTCCCACTGTAAGACTGCAGTGAAGCAAACTACTGCACACTGTTCTGAAAATGTATAATTCCATTTCTATAATGATAAATGCTGCAATATATCCAAGAAAAATGCTACTATTCTACAAGGTATTGGTATCACATGTTGGTGCTGTTCTATAACAGAGGGAATTATTTGAACTACTGCCTTCCAGACCAACACACCCCCAATTTCCTCGACTGTTCTGCCTGATTCTCTTGTTATCTTAGCTCCGTTCCCTGAAGAAATTTAGATGGGAATGTCTCTAATTTACAGCAATGTGCTGGCAAGCTTTGTAGCAACTCGTTTCAGTAGTGGGGATAGTAATCATCTTGATTTAGAAGCTATAACACAGCTTTCTGATGTGTGGGCAGTGGAAATGCAGTGTGCAAGAGGAAAATCAAAGCTGATGGCCCCCAGGAACAAAGCCTGCTCCAGCAACTGGCTCTGTGCCAATCATCAAGACAAAGGAGAGCGAAGATCTTCAGCAAAATAAAGTATAAGGGAAACTGCAAAAATGTTTTAGAACAAGACAGGCCCATATTCATCATCTACACAGTAAACAGACTCAGTAACAGGAATTTCTATGAATTTCAAGTAGGTGCAAAGGTTCATCAGCAAATGACTGGAGTAACAGAGTTCATCCATCAAAGCCTCAATTCCTCCCAGTTATCTGGGAGGGGGTATGGTTTAAGTGCAGACCACTGCTTTCTTCATGTCAGCTTTATGCCTTTTGTGTCAGAGGGTTTGTTTTTCTGGCAAACTTGACAGCCTCTGTAACACCAAAAGAGATGCTCTACAAAAAGTTTGGATGGGGGGACGTGTCAGTGAGGCTCTGCTACGGCCTAGGCTGAGGTCAGCACATCAGAAAGATGCTGGAGAGCCTCCAAAGAAGCTGGAAACAAGTGCATGTTCATAAATAACTGAAAAAGGGAAACTATTTTTGCTGGAAAAGTAGATAAATTAATCTGAAAAGGAACATTCCTGGATGTGCTTTCAAAACTGGGGGAGGGAGAAATTTTAAAAGCTCTCCATCCTGCCCCTTCTCCTTTTGGCACACGTGGAGACATCTCTGCCCATGGTGTTGAGGGATCCCTGTACCCTGGAGGGGGATAGGTACAGGGAAACAGCTTGGTACACAGTAATCCAAGTCAGCTGTGAGGTGGGATCAGACTGAGTCTCAGGTCCAGTTATAACTTCTTGAATGTAATATTTGGCTTTGTCCTGTCCCCGAGAAAAAGAGCACCAAGATTTCCTGGCTCCAGGAGGTCTTGAGTCCAGGTATGCATAGGGAATTGGCAGAAGGTGAAAATCTGCACTTAAAGAGCTCCCCCTTCTTCCAGACTGGTAGTGTTGTCTTTTCTAAAACAATTATTGTGATTTTCATGACTGGTGCATCCTAATTAAAAACAGCTGTTTGTTTTGTTTGTGCATTACACTGAATTACATCTTAGATGGAACATTGCCATTTTATTCTTCAAAAAGCAAGAAAAATATTAAAAAGAAAAATCAGTCTCCCACACATTTAAGACTCCTCAGCATCGGCTTTCTGGGAATTTCAGTAGTCTTTGAAAAACAGTCTAAATCACTAAGAGTAACAGGAGATATTTCAGCTGGCAACATTTAGACAAGGGGAAATAATGAATGTGGACTCCTGAATATGAAGCTGGACATTGGAGGGGACACCAGGGAAGTCCTGCCTCAACAAGAAATAAAACGAGACAGGCTACAACATTTTCATTCAGCAAACCTGGAAGGACAAATCATATTCCTTATGAAACAATCCTATTAATAAATACAATAAGCTAAAAATTCCCAAAATACAGCCACGTAAAAGGGTTAAAAGCAGATTTCCAGAGTAGTTTTTCCAACCCAGAATAAGAGAGGTAATTTAAAGTCATTGCTGACTTTATAAGGCTTTTAAAGATTCTCCTGTCACAGATTTGCACCAGCTCAGGTATTGTTGGCTTATGCCACGTAAAAGCTTGTCTCACAGAGTTCAACCAGCCTTCAGTAGGTTGTGCAGCAGATCAGGACCCAGCTTTCTCTGAGTCACATGAATTACTTAAAAGTGTGACTAATTTTCCAGCTGGAAGTTAAACTCCAATTTACAGGATTTGCCAGTTCATGAACTTAGTGAATTCCACCCAACACTGTGAAATAAATGGGGAACAGTTTATCTGGCACTAAATACCGCTGTTACCTCCTCAATCCAAAGCAATTCTTATGACCTTAATGCTTTGAAGATGACAAACTTCAAATGTATAAAACTGACTGAGCTTAACCAATTTTAGAAGTTGGAAATAAATTCCCAACAGATTCACTGGCAGCATCCTGCAATTTCAGATGCCAAATAAACAGCCAGACCCACCTAGCAGTAAAGTTCTAGAGCGAAACTGGGACCATTATGCATTAAGACACTGAGCAACAGCTCATATCAGGTGTATGCATACCCAGGCAATGCCTTGGGAAAACGACCAACTGGAAAATATGTGCTGATCCCATATGCTGCCATTTTTAGTGGTCTCCTGATCTTAACACCTATGTCTGCACTGATGCAATGATCAGATTGTGTCTGCTGGCTCTAATGGAATTCCAGGCCTTGATGTCTGCCTTCCTTAAACTCCCTGTGGACAAAATAATACATATAAACAATAAAATCTGTTCTCTCTTTGGGGAAAAAAAAAGAAGAAGAAGAAGAAGAAAAAGAAGTTATTATCAGAATGTAAATGCCCCCTGTATGTGATATTGCAATCCAACAAAATCCAAAAAACCCCAGTGTAAACAAGTTGGTTATGTTGGGAAGGGAGAGAAATCAAGCTCTTTTCCAAGTACTTTTTGTGTTTCTTCTCAGGTTGTTGATATATTTTGTAAACTGCAGAGATTAAATAGATCCCTGGGGCTCCCAGGTGTGAAAGATCAGCACTACTGAAAGTAGCTGAGGGAGGGAATGTTCACAAACTGTAACCTGTCATCATTAAATCATTTTGCTGAATACAAAAAAATGCTAAACACAAATATTTACATATAAATCAATCCCTCTGTCTATTCCTGTTATGAGCACAAATACACAAAACATATGCAGAAATAAAATAGGCACCCTCAAGCTTTCCCCCCAAAAGTAATCACAAAGGAAATTCACAACAAGAAAAAGCTAACTCATAACTTAGGATGTAACCGAGCAGTGAAATCGGCAGCTTGAGTTTGTAAACAAGAAAATCCAGCAGGTCAGAGCAGCATGAATCACCTCTGTTCATCTCAGTGGGGCATTAGCGTCATTCCCAGTAATGAGCCCCTAACACGTTAACACTGTAATTTATTTCTCTGCTGACCAAAGTGTGCAACGGGTGGAAGAAAACAAAGAAAAATGCATGACACACTTGGAGCAATGCCCTGTTTTGGCACGATGGGGATGGACAAGTGCCAGCTCCCAGGTGGTCTCCAGGACACGAGGGAGCTGTGTCCACAGCTCTGGGGACACATTTCATGGGGAGGGATGCAAAATTACAGGTAGTTACCATGACCACTTGGTTCAAACTCAGCAACCCTTGTGCTCCTCACATTGTGATCCCTCTGCACAGTCTTTATCAATGCCAGTGATCTTGACCAATGCCGTTGGTACTTTGGTTATCATTCCTAGGAGCACGGCTTTTGTTCCACTAAAATAATGGCAAGAGTTACAGAATTAGGCCTTCACCATGGCAGGATAAAGACTCCATCTGTTGAAATTAAGATACGGCACTATATTATCATTTCACAGTGCTTGAGATAGACAGGGAACAGCACAGATCATCCGCAGAGATTTTGTTTTCTTGCAGTATTCTTCACGTCCCCTCTCACAAAACCTACATGACAAAAGGGGACGACCAAACTCCAAACACACAGTGGAGATTTTAAGCAATTATTGATTTTGCTATTCAAGTAGAAAGAGCAGTTCCCATGGCAACGAGCCCATCACTCCCTACCTATGGCATCACTTGCTCTCCTAACACAAGCTCTTTATTTAAAGAAATATGTATGTTCACACAGCTGCCCCTCGGAGACTGATTTCCTTACCACACTGTGTCTGGCTGCTTGAAACCACACTCCAAGCTTTTCCCAAGTCCTGCAGTTTCCATGGGGTTGTAGTATGGGGGATGGACCACCCAGCAATGCTGGGGCTGATGCTGCTCCAAAGCAGTTCCAGACGAACTGTGTAAGGGAGCACCCTGTCGTGCTGCTGGCTGGGTCCCCCAGTGAAAGCCCACTCCTTCTGCATCAACACTACACAAACACAGAGGTGCCCCCCAATTTTTCTGAGTTGTATCACACAGAACCTGGCACTGGTGGGAAGAACTTTCACCCTCAGAATTCACAGTATTTCTTTAATAAAAAATAAAATAAATAAATAAATAAATTTAAAAGTACATCACATTCACTACAGAAAATTATGGGAGTTCTAAGTAGGAAAAGTCAACCACTTTTGATGTTTTCATCACTTAAATAATACACCAGCGGGACAGGCTGACTCCTTGGGAGGTGTAAATCAGCACAGCTACCTGCAGTTTTAATAGCAGTGAAGTTGTGCAGGCTGATGAGCAGGCTCCACATCACAGAAACACTGCTCAGAAAAAGGGGGGGACACCAGGTCCTCTTGGGGTGGTTGGCAGGGCAGCACTTGGGGAAATGAGGGCACACCACAGCCTCTGTCACAGGCTACTCCCTGGCCCACAGCAGGGCTTTGCCTTCATGATGTGACCCTCCCCATGCTGGAAAACGGGAGGAAAAAGGTGCCACATGTGCCCCTGAGCACCACAGCTGGGCTGCAGCCCCTGGGCAGCCACTGGGGAAGGCACTCAGGCTAGAACAAAAATCTGAGAGGCAGCAATGACGCTGATTCCCTTGAAAGTTAAAAGCAAAACCTAGCCCAGATGCAAGACCTGCTTTCTAAAAGTTATCCACTGAAAGAGAGAAAGTGGGGATTGGTTTGACAGGGATGAGAAAAGATGCGACTGGGCTGCAGAGGCAGATGGTTTTGCTTCTGGCTGCACACAGAAGGGAAACACACATGCACAGACCCAGAAACTCTTCACTTGCAAGCAGGATCCTTCAGACAAATTTTGGTCTCCTGGTAAAATTTTATGAGATATAGGCTATACCCAAGCTATTTTCTCACGCAGCTCCAGGTTCTATAACAACAACCCTGTGCATCCCAGCTGGAGCTGCCTGTGCCCATGTGAGCAGGATGCAGGATCTGGCTGTATTTCCAAGTTGTGGTACCCAAGGCATTTGCAGCCAGGCCCCTTGGTGGCTTTGGAGGTCAGAGAAAAGCCTGGTGTGCACAAGCCCAGCAGTGCTATAGGCAGTGCAGTGACACTGCAAGAGGTGCCAGGAGCCTGGACAGGGAGACCTCAAACCAGGCACAGGAAGGAGGTGAAGACACATGTTTTGAAAGATGATAGAGGAAATCATGGAGAGAATCACAGTGAGAGAGATCAGACAAGCCTTAGCTTGGAAGAAGCGAAGGTGTTAGAGCTGAAAAAGCAGCTAGGCTGAGGGGAAGAATAAATATTCAAAGCAACAGCAGGAGGAAACTGATCAATTGGAATAGCTACAAGGGAAAAGATATGAGAACATCAGACATATTACAGCACAGAGCCTGGAGAGATGCAACAAAAATTGAAGAGCCATTAATGGATTTTTAAAAAAAATTTAAAAAATAAAAATAGATGTGTCTGAGAGATGCTGGATGTGGGAAAAGATGATGTGAGGAGTTTTCTGGCTTTTTTGCTTTCATGTGCTAGTGACCAGGCCTAACTTTTCACTCAGTACAAGGGAACTTCTATTTCAGAAACAAAACTGGTACGAGAGCGTTCACAAGTGTGACATAAACCAAGGGGGGACAGAGGGGAGAACTTGTATCTTATCAGCCCAATAATTCAGCAAACAAAGGCAAGACTGAATTGTCACTGTTAACCTGCCTTTCAGTCAGTTTATATAGCTGAACACACAGGCCTTCTAGGATATGATAAAATGATTAAAAATAAGAAAGTCACTGGTATCTTCTATCTTTCACTGCTCATCTAATAGCGGTGATTACTAGAAAACATGCTTGTTTACCTCCAAGGCATAGAACCTTCAGGTTCTTGCTATTTTGCTTCCTTTCCTCTTTCCAATTTTCTGCTAATTTTCAGAGTGTGGAAGGCTCTGTATCACATCTAGGGATCAGCCTATAGCGAGGCATTAAAGAAAATAGTTCTCCAGTTCTTTTTTTACAGCAGGAGTCTTTTGTAGGAATAATCAAAATTTTTTTCTGTATTCATTTTTGCATCTGTGCAGAAGGGCTAATAATCAGGAACCTCAAAGGAATTCTCTGGGAGCAAGTGTGGGCATCAAGGAAAGGCCACCTTGCAATCCCCATTGCAGCACAGTTGTCTGTGGCCTACTGTAATGGGAAGAGAGCTGTGCAAGACAGATATCCATCTAAAAGAGAGTTGTCATCAACTTGATGCAGCCAGTGTATGAATAACAAAAGGTTTCTTCCTGCAAATATGATTGCTGCACTGCTCACAGCAAAAAAAAAAAAAAAAAGCTGTGACATGAGGGGTTTTTTACTTCATTGCTGAACAAGGCCACAATACAAACAATGCCCTTGTCATCTCATACAAAGTCACACAAACAACAATAACTCCCTTCCTGTTGTCCATTGCCTTATTCATGCCTTTATAGAGCAGAATTGAGAAAGATGCTTTTATGTAACAAAAACTCCATCCATGTTTCAGGATCACATCCATTAGGATAGAAAGAAGCGGGGGGTAGGGGAATTAGACTTCCCAGCTATTTAATTTTAGGAGAATGGATGGTTCTTTTCCTGTCAACATAGCATAATTCCATGAATTAGTCATGATCATTCAATTATCTTCAAATATGTAAAGTGCAACCTTTTAAGCAGACTAATTTGTGAGCTTGCTTCATGGGCCTCTACTTCAATTTACCACTTAGTCCTAGATTAAAGGATGGTGTTTGCCTTGGTGAGGTGGCATGGGGGACATGACAGCAGTGTTTGTCTCTTGTGTCCTGTGAGAGCAGGGTGCTTCTTTTGCGTGACACGGGGACAGAAAACTTGATCTCCTTTTTCATTGTACAACACCCAAAAGAACACAATTGTCTACTCTACTGAGTCAGAGAATGAAAGATGAGAAAGGATGTGAGGATGGCAGGGCATTAACATTTGCAAGTTTTGATCCTCTCCGAGGCTGCTCTGGGTTTAATCCATTGTTCAACAGCAGAATTTGGCCCAAAGATTCACTGTCCTGTGAGGATGTTACACGATTCACATGGTGGATAGTTTGGTCACTTAGTGCTATCCACTTAAACCAGGTCACAATTAGCAAAACCAACAGAATTTATGTTAAAAAGCAAACCCAGGGCTAAATGTGGAGGTGCTCACAAGGACCAGGGAACCATCCAGCCGTGACACGCACATCTGCTGTACCTTCCCCAGGCTGGTTCACTGCCTCAAAGGTAATCTCAGGCTGCCAATGCCACAGGTAACCCTCTTGCTTCCCTCCACTACACTTTGAGCAAGCGAAGAGTCCCATGCTCTTTGCCGTCACAAAGCACCCTACTCGAAGGGGCCAGCAAAGCTGTGAAGAAGGTGGGAAATAATGCACTAATAAAGACAGCAGAGGTGTGTCTGGGACAGGCGACAGAGGCAAGCCAAAAGACTCCAAGCCAAAATGAGCTGCAAACATTTCTATTAGACACCAATAAAGAAAACTGTGAAACAGGATGTTTACCACTACCCTGCACCTTTCAAGCAGTTTTTATTAATTGGCAAAAGTTCAGAAATTATAATTTGTGATCTAGCCAATCTACTTTAAAGCTTTAGACAAATGCAATTCAATCTACAAACTGTACCCAGAATTTTATCTACACCTAATTTGGTAAGAATCCTCCTAGAATTACAAAGGAAAATACACATACATTTGCAGGGGAACCCAAACTATCAAGTACAGTTGAAAAAATTACATTTGTGACAGCAAGATTGATGCCAAATTAAGGCTAAAAGGAAGGAGAAAGTTTCTTTCTACACTGGTCAATGGAATGAGGCAGCTTGCAATGTACTGCATCTTAGCTATGCACAGTCCTTAGCTTTTCAGGAAAGACATACTTGAATCCAGTTAAAAAAATATAGGCATTCATAAATCAGTAAAATGAAATTACATGACCTATGTGACACGGAGATCCAAATTCAAGGATAACAATGATTTGACCAGCATTTAACTGGACTGATTGATCCCTGTCTCTCTGAGGGCCACGATTAGGACCTCTGCAAGAAGTTTTTCTTCAAGGTTGGGAGGTCCTCAGTCGCTGGTTGCAGTGAGAAGTCCCCTGAAAAGAGCTTCAGTATGATTTTTGCTTATTTAGCACTTTGCCATTCACAGATATTAATTTACAGCATCCCCATTGTGAAAACCTGCTGTGCCTTGATGATCTGGGAGCAGCACAAAATCAGGATTTCTGCCATTCCCACAGAGACTATTTCTAAAATTTATTCTATGCTATGTTTATGCAGGTTCCTGCAAAAATAATCTTTTTTTTTTTCAGTGATTCATACATAGGTCTTCTTTTTGAAGCATACAACCAGATACTAACTGGTTAATAGACACTGACTATTTCAAAGAGAAACAATGTGAAGCTGAAGCCAGGTGTCTGTACTAATGAATTCCCCATGAAATCAACTTTTAAGAGCTGATTAGAGAATAAGACACCTTCTGATGCTTTCTCTGGAGTGGAGGTCAGATTACAAGGAGCAACACAGGAAATCTGAGGCTAAAGAATGGTTTCTGTCACAAATTGCAAAAGGAAGAGGACAGTGGGAATGGCCACACCTCTCTGGGCTCTGTGGTCCCTACGCTCCGTGTGTGGATATTTGATACTGCATTTCATAATTAAGAAACAGATTGCCATAAAGGTGCAGGAATACAGCGCAAGACAAATTAACAGATGCTCTCTGCTTTTTCTGAGTCTCCTGGGGCAGGCAACTTTGGATTTAACTGCTGAAAAAGCAGTTAACCATAATCTGATGCCAGATGTTTAAGAATTGAGTGGGATCCTCAGGAAAGAGCTCCCATGGAGGAAGATCAGGGCACAGCTTTGTGAGTGATGTGCCAACCATCAGGGTAGCAGCCTCCTCCTGGGACACAGAAATTGAAGGCAGTGGGGCAGAAAGGTGGGGGCTTCTGCTAACTGCAGTCAAGAATGCTTATTTAAAAATAGAAAAAAACCCAAACCCACAAACCACAACAACATAAAAACCACTACAGGTAAACGCATAATTTCCTTTACACTATAAAACACAGGGAGGTAATACAGAGTGCTGCTAAGAGGGACAAAAACAATCCCATGCAACAGGAAGTTGGGAGATCAGCCAAAAATGTCGTTTGTGTTTGCGGAATTTCTTTAAATCCACGAGTCTTCTCATGATTTAAATCCATGGGGATTTTCCCTTCCCAGGAAGCTAATTAAACCACACAGCATGTTTTGTTAGCTAACAAGAAGCCTGTATCCTTTATGAGTCTATGAAAAACCCCATGAAAGATAAGCTACCACAGGCAAGCTCTGTACACACAGTGCTGATGTGGCCAGCACATACTGCTGTGTAATGTCAAACACAACAGAGCTTCTCAAATGTGTTTCCAGGCTTCCACAGCCTTTTTTTCCCTTATTTTCAGTCTCCTTCCACTTCCACCTGATGCCAATGTTGTTTATATTCTGCTCAGCTGACCAGCTGCAGGCACAGCCAATGCTGCTCCATACATGGGGATATTGCCACTCCATGAGTATTTATGCAATAACCAAGAAAATAATACTGGATCTCATCTGCTTAAATGCAGGCAGAACCAGAGGAGGTGGGTTTGTAGCCACCTAAGTTTGGGAGGGAAAAATGTGCAGAGGGACTTCTGTGCTGCCTCCCTCCCTCTGAGAAAATCCCCCAGTTCTGTGCCAGCAGCATCACCCACCCAGCCCCCTGAGCTGGGTGAGCTCCCCACAGACCATCCCTCTCCAACATCAGGAGCTAATGTTTAATTCTCTCTATTGCTTTCTTTAGCAATTTTGCTCCCGTGCATGATCAATGTTGCGTTTCAAAATCTGCACTGCTTCCTTTTGCTGTGCATGACCTTGGAGGTTTTATCACAAGCAGCCCTTAGCTTAGCCCTGAGCTCAGCACGCAGACAAAGGCCAGGGTACAGTTAGGGCCTGTGGGGAATCTGTGTATTGCAGCAGAGCAGCCTGCAATCTTCCTTCTGTGTCCCTGCAGATATGGGGCAAATCTTGCCTAGTGCAGCTCTGCCTGAGCCACCGGCAGCAGTGGGGGCTGCACAGAGCACTGTAGACCAGACTGTGCTATTTGTATGGCTGGGATAAGAAGGATGAAGTGGGAATTTTAAGAAATCTAGTCTTTCCAAGGTATAGTGATGGACTAAGATACGTGGTACAGAAAAACAACTGGTGGCTGAAGGACGTCTTGATTTAGGTTAGAGGTGTCTTTTTCAGAAAACCTTGCCTTTCATTTTGACCACTCTCTCTAACCAGAGATCAGAGGGCTCAACCATTAACCATGATATTAATTTTCATGTGCCTTGGCTACTGTGAGATTACTGTCACCTTCCCTGCAGGTCCCAAACCACCTCCTTCTCGCCCAGCATGTCAAGAATAACAACCCAGTCTTACCTTTTGCAACAAAAGTAGCCTTCCACACTAATCCAGTCCTCCCCTTTGCCAGCAGCCCTATCTCCTGGGAGCAAGAATGTCTTCCAGGCAAAACCTGGAGAACTGTGGCTGGATTTTTTTCAGCAAGCATGACACAATAGAAGATGACTGGAATCTTCTTGAGACAGAGACTTTTCATTCTGCTCCCAGCACAACACAGTTCCAACCAGCTTAGTTTCTCAGTACTATTACAGTAGAAGAGTGTTGGTAATACTAGTAACATTACAAAGGGTAAAAAGTCTATATATCAAGGTCCATACTTCACCATGTTATTTTTGCCTCTTTTTTGTTTTTATGTACCATGCACAGATATGAACATGGGTACAGGTATGCAATATGTTATCTTTATGTGGCCTGCTATGGAAGCACCTACAGGAAATAAATGATAAATAATTCAGGCATCTTTTCACCTCATGAATTGTTTTCAAACATTTGGGGAGGGAAATAAAGAAACCCAGGGTGCAACTGGAGTCTTTCCAATAATTTCCTCTTTTCTTTCTCTAACCTTCAAGTGCCACATAGAAATGTCTCCTGAGAAAGAGGTGTGTCTGCATTAAATGCACTCAACTACAATCAGAGGTTTGGTTTTTCTCTACTGAGAATAGAGAAGTGCCTCACAGGCCATGCTAGACAGCATATATTTTGAAATACTGGATACTGTAATTATTTCTATTCCATTTTAAGAATAAAACATCAATAGTCAAGCAGCAAATACTCCCTCCACAGTAAACTGAAGGAAGAGCCAGATAGCTTGTTTAAAATTCAACACGTCAGCCAGAAAAAGTGTAGCCAGAGAGAAAAGGCTGTGTGCGTTTCTGCTAACTGTCTTGAAAGAAGACAGAAGTCAGACACAGGCCACATCAGAGGTGACAACAAGGACCCAGAGCGAATCCTGCCCAGCCAGCTTGCAGAATCCCACATCCTCACTGCTCTGGTCCAGCCAGACCGCACCTTGTCCTGTACCCCAGTGCTGTTAAAACAGCAGTCACATCCACAGTTTACCTTCCTTATGCAGAATAAAGGGACTTCCCAGCTTCATATGGTGCTGGGAATGTAATTTATTGATACCTGTAAGCCTGAAAATATTGCAGTAGTACTATAGTGCTTAGAGAGAGAACTAATACCCTCAACTTTCTGGACCGTATCCAAAGCTAATTTTTTTTGTGTGTGTGTTACCTCATATTTAAATTCAGGCTGGGAACTTGACAATAGTTTTCCCTAATGTTAATGGAATGGCCTAACTGAACTATGGCCTTTAACATACAACAGTGAATTATTAATGACATCTCTCAAAACCACTGACGTTACTCTGTACTCAAGCCAGCATTAGGTCCAACTGTGCTTCAGAAAACATTTCTAAATTACAGTTGTCTGGGGAAAAGCACAGCTAACAAAGGGAGTCAGTATGGATATCTTTGCATACAGTTCTGACCAGGTTTCTAACACTGAATAGGAATGGTAATGGTCTTCTACTGTTCAGTCCTGCAAGGTAACTTACACTCTTCAAACCTTTAGACATCATTTTAGGTCCTTATACTTACATAAAAATCACAATATAATTTTCACATACAAGAGACAGATATATATACACACACATACATATATATATGTTAACAGAGCAAAGAACCTTCAAGAACTCTGAAGAATAAAACTTTTCTGCCATGCATTTCTGATTATTGAGAAGAATTTCCAAAGCATTTCACATCACAGTCAGTTGGCTGTACACATACCAGAACTTGTGATAAACTCAGAAAGAAATAAATACAGATAAAAGGACAATGTACCCCACTGCTATGAAAACCAAAACTTAAAATGCCAAGAGCTTTCTGGCCAGCTCACAGGACATCCTTACATCCCTCCTATTGTACATGTCCCTGTCAAGGGCCTTGCTTTACACTGTGAATTGCCAAGTGCTTCATGCTCACTGTGAAGGTACCCACAGTACTTTTCATGATGGTATAGTTTCCCATGACTGCTTTCACTCTAGCATAATACTTCTTTTGAGAGCAAATTAACAAAACACAATACTTCATAATATGCTTATTTCATCCAAATGATATCGAAAAGCCAAGAGGCGCCCCAGTGTCCTTTTGCCTGCACTCCAGCACAGAGCTAAGGAGCATGTGCTTTTGTGGCATGCATTACTTTTTGGCATGGGGATTGTAAATTTTAACTGGTTATTCATGGAGCTGCTTGTGATCAAAAAGTGTCATTGACTGCTAGAGGGGGGGACTTAGCATATACTGGTCTTTTTCTGCTTCAGTCTTACATACACTAAAACTCTGGCTTGGATTAGTCAATATAAGAATATACACATATGCCAACCACCTTTTATTAAAATTTGACGGCTTAAAGTCAAGTGTCCAGTCTCCTCAAGGCAATCTTCTCTTCATCCTACTCTGTATCTTTCATGAAGCTGACATTTAGAAATAGATTCTCTTCAAAATTTCCTTTTACAGATCATCCAGGAGAGTGCTGTTTTCTGACTTCACACAGGATCTTCTTTGTGCTTTCAACCTCTACTAGCAGTTTTTAGTCTTGCGATTTTTGTTTGTGAAATCACTCTGCTGAAACCAATCACAAACAAGAATATCGAAGAATTTTTTAATGTTCTCTGGAATACCTGTCCTTACTTGTGTGCCTCAAAACTGAGAGAAGTAATAAAAAAATTAAAAATAAATGGATCCTGCAAGTCAAGCTAGTAAGAAACTCAGGGAAGGGAAGAAGACCAGTCTGAACTTCATTCTGAAGCTGCTGCTGGTGCTAAACCCAGCCATGAAGTTTGCTATGTGAAGAAGAGGCTGGATTTTATCTGTAGGGACCTGGGAGGGCCCCTCTGACAGAAAGACTGAGATGTTTTCAAAGATGTAAATCTATTCAAGCAACTTTGGAGGGGCCTGATAATTTGAACACAAACATTCTCCTTTTATCTGGCAAATATCACAGTTTATCTTCCATTTATCTTGTCTGAAAACTTACTCTTCTGTTAATGATATCCTAATTTTCCATTTAAAATGCCTTGGCTGTTTGACATTTATAGATTTATCTCTACACAAATCTACTGCTGTATTCATTCCCTCTCCTCTGCATTTATAGCTTTGCATCCATTAGGTCTGCATATATATATTCAAATAGGCACTTGAATCTCTGAATTTCTTGACAGAGCAATCTAATTTTTATAATTTATATATTTTATTATAATAGTGACATTTCATTCCCAGTAAATTACCAAGTTGTTATCAGCAAGTGCAGTAATACAGCTCAAGACTATTTCTCTGAGAAGCAGCAAGAATCCTCTTTTTACCTCCCAATGTAACAAAACCCACACGATGTCAAGAAATGACATATAAATTCTTGAGACAGCATCAATTTGCAGCTCTGGGGGAGTCAGGGGTCAAAAGTGAAACCCTACTGAAATGATGCAGTACCAACAGTGTCAAATATCATAGGATCTGTGATAAATATTTCTCAAATCCATACATCATAGTCAATACCATGTTCATTACAGCAAAATAAATTGGCTTAAATAAGCACACAGAATTAGGGGTTTTTTCCATCTTGCCAGTCTTGGTTGAGAAGGCAGTAACTTGCCCTCCCGGATTCCTGTTTGAGCTGCAGAAATCTTCAGATCTGCCCAAAGACAACGAGGGATGTGTCGGCTGTTACTCATTTCCCACTACACTCAACTCATCCAGGATACAGTCAAGAGCAACATCATGCCTGAGGCACTTGCATTTTTAGCTCACTCTACCATAAAATCTACTTTTGGTCAGCACTACTGTCACTGAAGATGCTCCTGGCCCTGGCATGAGATGATTCACTTCTCCTTGTACCTCTTTGGCCATGGTCAGACACTTAAAATATTGCTGTTTCCAAAAGAAATGTTTGTTCTACCAAGTCTGCATTCTCACCCTGACCCGTTCAGCAGGGAAATGCCTTAATACCAGTGTTAGGAATTGCAAGTTAATAAAAACGGGAATTTGATCCTACTTAGAAATCTCTAGCAGGAGGAACACGTTCATGAAACCAAAAGGAGGGAGGCAAAACCTGCAAATAACTGTGGGTAAAGCACAAATCTCAGATTTAGAAGATCAGAGCTGAAGACCTTCATTGACCTTCTTGAGCTCCTAGTTTAATACCCTTTAGACCCAGTTTCCTTGTAGCAAAACAAGAGAAAAGCTAGGTTTCTCCTGGGAACTTAAAACACCACACACTGAAAATTATTTTAGCATAACTTAACAAGATAAAAACTCAATTCTTAGGCAAGCCCCAGAAGGATTTCAGGTTTAGCAGGTCAAAAGGCCTTTCACATCCCTTTTGTATGCATAAAGGCATGAGGTTTAGAGAAATCTCTTCAAAATTCTGTAAAGGCAAAGAAAACCAACAGTCTGGTGCTCTGGGGAGTTCGGGTTGGAAATGGCAGGTGCACTCAGCATTTCTCTCTGTCACACGGAGAACACTAACACCCCTTTTGCAAAGAAAAGGAGGAATTAAGAACTAAAGCCAAACCAAAGGCTTAGATTATATAGTCTAGATTAGCAGCCTCTCCTTCACACCCTACAGAACAGTTCCCATTAGCCCACAGGTACATGACGCTTTAAAGATCATTCAGGCTGAAAGGACACCTCAGGATGTCTCAAGTCCAACCCCCTGCTCAAAAACTGGGTCCAAGATGAGTTCAGGACTTTGTCCCTTTGGTCTTAATAAATAGAAACAGTTTGTTCTTTCTCTCTCTGCAATGCCTAAGACAAGTTAATACTGGTATTGACAAGAGTCCTGCAGTCATAGCAAGCAACTACAATCCAAAAGGCAGGTTATAAAGCCAAAAGCATGACAGTGTCGTGACACTGTAATGAGTACTTGCTAACAGGTTGCCTCAGGAAATACCAAAATCCATTCTGCACTTCACACAGAAGGTTAATATATTAATCAACAGATTTTTGTCTTGTTTAAATAACCTATCTTTCCCATTTGAATCTTCACAGCAACGTACTTCACCTGATCTCAAACTCACTCAAGGGTGATTTAACAAATCCTGTAGTAATAGTCTGCAATCAGAAAAGGGCCCAAAGAACTGAGCCCATGACTAGGTACTTGATAAAATGTAAAGCATCAGGCTAAATTGCACCTTGTTACACTCATCTGAGCCAAGTTTAACAGTGGGAGCTCATCAATAACATTAAGGCTAACCTGCTCAGTGAACATCACAACATTTCTTAGGTATTTGCCAGGCTAAAGCCAGCCTGCTTCAGCTTCTGGAAGACCATGAATTGTCACAGGTGGCAACTAAGACCGCAAGGATGGAAAAGATTGTTTGCATGCATCCACATTCAATATTTGTTTTAAAGTTTCACAAAAAAATACAGTTTCTTTATGCACTGAAAACCTCATCCAACCAGCTCAGTTTTAGTTTTAATAACGAATTTACCCAGCTCAAAAACTGAATCCTCAAGAAGATGAAGTCAATGTAAATATTTGTCAGCTCAAAATAATGCAAACATGCACCATATATACACCTGGCCATACAGTAGAAGAGGCATGCAGATATTTTTGGCATTATACACTTAATGCTGGACATGAAGTTTCAGAGCTCCCAACGCTCCCAAAACTTAGTGATTGCATGATTCTTTGAAAAAAAAAATATATATACATATGTGTATACACACATGCATATATGGCCACAAATATATAGGTCTATACATTTACACACAGGTATTAGTAGTAACAGTAAACAAATTACCCTCCTCTTACATTTCTAAACAAAGGGAGCTTTCTCACAAACCACCTAAAGGGAATAAATGCACCAGAAGGTGCTCAGTGACTTTAAATAAAGCCCAGATAAAAGCAAAAACTTTTCATAAGAAAATTATATCAGTCACACACTCTTGGCTGGTAAAGGACGGGCCTTTATCATTATATTGTTCTCAGTCACTATTTAATAATATACAGTCATTTTTAATAATAAACATGGAAATAATTAACGCTTTAAAAGCACAGAAGTAGTTGTGGGTTTTCTTCCTTTGCTATTTATTAGGTATTTAATTTGTTCATGAGACAAAACAACAGAAGTTTCCACTGAACTTTGGGAATATATTGCTATGAATGAGACTCTAACAAGGTTTCTCTCAAGACATGCTGACCTGTTGCCTTAAGATTTGATACTAAAGTGCACAGGTAGTACATTCAAGAAAGATACATCATAAAACCAAATTGAAATAATTTAGAGAAAGAGCCCATAATTTTTTTCTTCAACAAGGGCTCACAGTACCTCTAAAACAGACCTTTCCAGCATCAGTAGAGTTACATCAGGAATCAACAGGGTATCATTTCTTGCCTTGGGTGCCATTAGAGACTCAGACTCACCAAGTTTCTGAAACCATGCCTAACATAAAGTATTTACATGGTATGGCTGAAGTCAGTTAAATAACTTAGCTGCTTGAAAATAAATCCCTCCACGCTTGCAATACTTTAGCCCCATGTCTAAATAATTTGCTATTATTATGTTGAATCACTGACCTCAGATCACAGGCTCAGCTCTCCTGCAAGGCGCTGGCTGATCTCCTGAGCTCAGCTGTGATGGGGATGTCTCATCAATCCACCTTGTTAGAATATAAGGAGTTGATTTTCTGCCAGCCCCTCCCCCAGTAGTTTTGGGTTCTCCCTACAGATGTTTCTGATAAATGATTTTTAAATTCTTCAGACTAATACTCCTAAGAGATTTTTCTGATCTACTTTTGTTACTGAAGTGAGAATTCCAGACACATCTCTATTCTGTTAAGTAAAGGAAACACAAATTTAAAAAAAGAAAACAACCAAACAAAACAAACAAACCCCTCCCCCCCCCCCAAAAAAAACAACCAAAAAAAAAAAAAGGCAAAAAAACCCCCTTCAATAGATGTTGAATAATATTAAAGAAAAAAAGAGACAGGATAGAAAAAGTCTTCTATTAAGGACTTACACAATAAGAAAATAGTATTACAAATGGTGTGTCATGGTAATGACACACCAGGTGTGGCCTGGTGTGTCAGTATTTTAGCATACAGTGAAAGTTTAAGCCCACAAATCCCTCTCTCTTCACTTCCGTTCTGCATTTTGAGGCTGTACCTCCAGTTCTGCCTAATAGCAAAAGACAATAATTTCAGGTTTTAACACAGATCAGGCAGGCTTGGGAAATCCTTTGGCCACTGGCTGGTTAGCATGTTAGGAAAAAAAAAAAACAAACAGTTTCGCCTAGGTCAAGCCCGCATTCCTTTATCAAGTGTGCTGCCTCTGTCAGAAAAGTTGGTAAATCTGCTGAAATAGAGGAATTTGCTGTGCAAAGGGGCTGCCACAAGAGGGAGGTCCCATTGCACCGCAGCTGGGCTGGCTCACCTCAGCTGCCTGGAGCATCACTCACCCATTCCACTCCCCGGCCAGGAAAGCCTGGTAGCCACCGCTTCCCTTTCCCTCGTGTTTTCCGAGACAAGAAGGATGTCTTCCCCCCTGAAATGCTCTCACTTCCCCTCAGCTCACCTCTTCCCGCCTTGTGCAGAAACTCCCCCTGGGCTGAATCACCCCTGAACAGGGCCAGATGTCAGCTAGCTGGGAGCACACCGGGAGCATGTTACACACAAACAATCCTGCCTTCACAGGGGCAGAAGAGGGATACAGTTCTTGTGAGTAGTATCTATTCATCACATGTGTTCATTGCAGTGGCACTGAGGCAAAGAGGAAGCAGGGTACTGTGGCATGATATAAATGTCCTAAAAGAGTCCCTTAAGATGCTAAATCATTGTAGTTGTCTTCCCCAAACAAACTGGTCCTCCTCTGTCTTAGCTAGCTCTCATGTTATATGAGTTTGTGAGTTCTGTCCACTACCATGATGCTGCATTTCATTATTCTGAAATTGTTACCTGGAAAACCTAATTTAAAAAAAAATCCAAAGTGCTTCATTAATATGGCTATACATGCACAAGAGCACATGGATCTGGATTTTTTTTTTTAATCCAGTAGAAATTATATATAAGGCCTTGAGATAACTTTAAACAGAGATACTCGTTCTGACTTCTGCTCACCCTGTTACATCTTCTGACACAAACAGGAACCTTTACAGGGACCTTCAAACTCTGCAAAAGCTTTATGGGGAGACCCCTCAAAATCTTGTGCATCACTGAGCTTATGATCCAGCAGAAGCTTTAGGGTTATTTGGCACAAACTCATGGCTGGTGTGACTTGTCAGAGCCTCATGGAAGGTACTAAATCTTTAAGAGATTGTAGCAGCAGAGGGTCTGGCTTGTGCAGATGCAAGCAGAGCTCCCCTGGGAGCTTTTAGGAAGACGTTATAGCACGCAAGATCCTCCTGCCATGAATGGATTGTCAGGCAGCTTTCCCTCTGGCTTCTACATAAAAGAAAAAGAAAAAATTTGCTTTTCAGGCAAGGAGATTCTAGGAAAAAAAGTGAAAGAAATTTTTTCTACAGAAATCCTCTCACACCCAGAAGAAAAGAAGCGGAAATCCAGCAGCAGCATCCCTTCTGTGTCTGGAGGGGCTGGACAGGAGTCCCCAAAAATGGCTCAGCTCCTGTGAAGGATGTTCTTTTCCTAATCTTCTCATCCTGTGTACTTAATTTCTGTTCTTTCAGGCACTTCCTCCAAAGCTGAGAGGATCATGCAGAAATTTTCCTTCAAAATAGGCTCGAGCAGGTGTATAAGATAGCAAAGGAGGCCAGCAAAAATGTTCCTCCCCAAGAAACCTCCTACTTCAGAATCTGTGCAAAAAAACATACCCTTTTCTGGGTTTTCCACATACATTCTCTAAATTGGAAGTTTCTTCATATAAATCTTTTATGACAAAGTCATTTTCCATTTAAGTCCTGCATGAGTGTGTTGACTAGTTTCACGTCCAGAAGTTTGTTATTTTAATAATTTTCACTTTTTGTCCTTGGAAACTTCACGAGAACCACATTTACTCTGCAAAAATGGAGTAATTGGTTGGCAAAAATGTTGTGCAGCCTTCGCTCCCTAAAAGGAGTGTGGGAGATGGGTTGGGGTGTCTATATCTGGTTGGAAGTCAAAATGGTTTCTCCAGTGCTGGTCAGTTACTCATGTAGTGCCAGGACAACAGGACCGCGGTGCATACCATTTTTCAGATGAGCAAAAGTCCCCTCAAAGCCTGTCCCCAGCAAGGTCAGGGATAAGTAGGGATGATACAGGAGCAACACACACCATCTGACCAGCACCAGTGCTAACCACCTATATGTCGTGTTGGGTCAACACTGACAAGCTCGTGTGGATCCAGGACGACTCCAAGCATGTGCTTAGCCTGAGACACGGATCTGGTGAAGATGGTTGTGAGCTGGCAGATATTGGCTTGTGTTTTGCATTTGTCTGGGGTCTTAATACTTGCAGTGTTTCCCATAAGATTGCTGATAATGGGATGCTCTATACTTACACAGCTGGGCAATATGAGCACTTTTAAAAAAGAATAAAATAATCCTTCCTGGCTCCTACACAATAAGAATCAGTGGAAGACTGTGGAGGATTGAGGGACTGTGTCCTGTGATTAATCTGATGTTCCGAGATATCTCTCCGAGCTGGCACACCTCCAGGACCTGCCAGTGCACATCCTCCCCCTGCCTTGGTTTAATTCTTCCTGACAGGGCACCTGAATCAGCAGCTCTGTGGCAGTAACTGTTCTTCAGCTAAAATACAGAAGGTATGTAATGGCATGTACAGAGCTTGTGGCACTCCTTTGTGGGAAATTCCAGGCTATGCCTTGAGGTTATGAAATAACAACAGGACAGTAATAAAAAAGCAACAGTTCTGCCTCTGAAGACCTTGTGCTCCCCACCCTGGGCTGGGATTACACAGATAATGGTTATTTCCATGGGCAAAGCATAAGCTGGCAAGGTACTGAGTTGAACACCGGCCAACACCACAAGATCTGTCTGGCACAATTTCTGCCCGTGGGACTGCACTGTCCTTACAAGTAACTAACGCCTTCCCTGCACAAACAGCACAGGCATGTATTTGGTAACATTTTACTGCCTCCAGCCATAGTGCAGACCTACCATTGTGTAGGGAAGCCAGAGGGTTATTTTCAGTGTCTGCAAAGAGCTGAGAAATTTCTTTTCCAGATTATGTTAAGATAATGAGACTCTCTTTCCACATGTTTGCAGTCAGTGCTGCTGGTGAGTCCTTACTTTCTGAGCACTTCCATGCTGCTCTGTCAGAGGTCACTCCAGACCCTTGTACCCAAAGTACAGAGAAAAACTACAGCATTGTAGAGGTTAGACGAGGGCAAGGGTGGCCTCTGCATAGATATATGCTCAGGTTAACAAGTAGCCCATGCTGGATTTCTGCGGCTTAGTAAGAAATTTGTTTTTGAGAAGTTAAACTCAGATATGGACAAAAGTCAGGCTGGATCACAGCTGAGCTGAATCCAGGTTTATGAAGCATGCCTGAGAGACCCTGGAAAACATTATTAGGGTTGGGGGTTTTTAAAATAATTTCGTTTTCTTTAACAGTCAGTCCAACAGAACCAAGTCAGTGTTTGGAAGAGATCTCTAACTTTTAAATGTCTCTCTCAGACATACCATTAAAGTTGGCTGTGGCACTTTGCAAGTTTTTGCAAGGCCTTCATCAAGATATCCACACACACAGGTCAGGTTTTATTATTATTGCTTGAAAATCCTCTCAAGTAAAGATTACTTATAGATGAGATGAATATTGAATAAATGTAATCCATGGATTAATTAGCTAAAGCCCTATGTTAATCAGAAAGCAAGAAAGGGAGAAACACTAGCTCATTAAGCATTTACAAGTATGTTGTATGTGCTTCCAGGATTCAGTTACCCTTTCTCCATAACACAACTGCTTTTTATTTAACACTTGGATGTGTGTGAGACACCCAATGTCCTCGTATGTTAAAACTCAAAACTGTCAAATTATATAATGTTAGTCACCACCAACATGAGAAAAATGCTAAATAGTACAGGACAAAATATTGGTGCTACAACTCCATAAATCGCTCACGCTCTGCATACAAAGTCTGACATTTACATAAATAATAGCTGGATTTGTAGCTGTGCATTACTTATTCACACCTTGTGTGGAATAACTCAAAGGTAAAAGATTCATCCATTAATTTCCTCTCCCCAGTCCATAATCCTAAGAAATCCTGAACCCTGGAAGACATGTTATCCTCTTAGGAAAATCAGGCTCATAAGCTGAGGACGGCTGTGTGCTTGATGCTCATGGCAGCATTTCCCCATGGTATGGCTGTGCAAGCCCTGGTCAGCCCTGCACAGATCTGTCACCTGTTTGATGCACACGCAGAGACATGGAAAGTCCCCGTGTGCCACCTCTCTCATAGCTCACAACATGTCTTATTGCTCCCCCAGGCCTGCCATGCTTGTGTCTTGTAACATTTTTGTGTTTATTTTTCCTTTAATGGAGCACCTTCCACCACCAAAGATGGGCATCAAAAGGATGTGAAATGAAGTACACTTTTCTTATTTCAAATATAACATTTTTGTAGTGTATCACACCTTGAGGTTTTTTGCCCATGAATATTTCCATGTTGCACATAAACAATGCTATCTTCTTTAATCAACACTATTCAGTGTCCACAAACTACAAGCACAGTATCACACAGGCAAAACCAGCACAGAGATGCAGTGAGATCTCCACCCACCTGATTCTGAAGAGAAATTACAGATCTCTAAGACCTCCCAAAAAACACATCAAACAAGACTGGCAAGTCTGTGGTTTGGCCTAACCATTTTGCAGTTTTTCTTGGTCTCAGTTTACATGACACCACTTTGTTGCACTGAATCCCACTCCTCCCCAGGCTCTCCTGTCCAGCCTTCTTCTGCATCACATCCTCTAGTGCTGCCTGGTTCTCCCCAAAAGTGACAGTGGCTCTGCAAGTCTGCCACATGCCTCCCTGAGGACATCTACCATGAGGGACAAAGACCCCAAGGTTTCTCATCATCCTTGTGTGGCTGCACATCAGTCTCAGGTGGACCATCACTTCTGGAGGAGTAAGACGGCATCAGCTGGGGAGGTTATTTATTTTTCCTGAGTCTCTAAGGCAAAGGGAGCAGCACATCATATGCAAAGGTGTCTGTTGCACCATAGACTGAGTTGGAAAGGTAATGTAGGGATTTTCTCCTTAAGGGTAAGCCCTTGGGCAGCCACTTTAATAACATGCTTCATTAGGAAGTAATTGCCAGGCATTATGCAACTCTCTCCTCTCCATGGGATGGAGTCCAACGGAGTAGGAAGCAGGAGAGATAAAGGTCCCTACCTATATAAGAGTGAAATTCTGCCACCCAGCCTGTACAAGTACTTTTACTACGGCCACTCTTACTACCTTTGACAGCGTAGATACAGGGGGAGCAAGGCAACATCCATACAGAGCTAATTGCAAATGTGTTCAGCCTACTGGTGTGTTGCTTCATGAGCACTGAGCAGAACAGCTACTGTTCCTCTCTGTCCCATACATCAGCACCTCTCAGCTCTCAGCCCCACTGTGAGGGGAGTGCAGGGTGATTTCAACCCCACACGTGGCAAGGGGTGCCCAGGGCCCCTGTCACTGCCATTGCAAACTTGAATTCCTCCTAATTGCCGATGAAATTAAATGCCCTTTAGTGTGCTACACAGCAAAGTGAAGGTGAGAGCAGAGTCTGGGCAGGGCTGTATTAGCTCAGTGGGCAAGGTGTGTCCTGGACAAGTGCTCTTTTCTCTCTTACATACAGGACTCATGGTGGTTGTGTGCTTTGGTTTCTAGTGCAGGCTAAAAATAATTTTCTCAATTTCACAGCGTCCTGTTAGCCCTGCAAGGAACGAGAGGACTGCTGTCATGTACTGCAGCTGCATCTTGACCTGCTTTGCAACCCCCTGACCCTTCTCTATCAATACATGTACCAGTACATCCCACCACTGCTGCGGACAGGTTACAAAATCAAAGAACAGGCATTTTAACTCAGAGCAGAAGACAGAGGTATTACCTGGCTGCACATTTTGATAGTAAAATGAATTTGCAGTCCCCATCATTTTTCAAAATCATGTCCTTGGTACCTATGGGTATGCCAAGTGGCACAAGCAGGTTTGGAGCCTGCAGCTGCCCCAGCTACAGTGCAGATTATGGGTGAATCACTGACCATGTGATGGGGTAGAAACCAGGATACTCAACTCTGTCAATGAGATGCTCACATGAGCATTGCTTGAGCATGCAAAAAGTGTCTGAGTGTGCCTTGGTAGGAAAGAAGGAGGCCATGAAAGGACAAGGGGTAATGGGTTTGAACTAAAAGAGGGTCAAGTTAGATTACGTACAGGAAAGAAGTTTATTTACACTGAGGGTGGTAAAGCACTGGAACAGGTTGCTCAGAGAGGTGGTGGGTGCCCCATCCCTGGGAACATTCAAGGTCAGGTGGGACGGGGCTCTGAACAACCTGATCTAGTGGAAGATGTCCTTGCTCATTGCAGTGGAGTTGGACTAGATGACCTTTAAAGGTCATTTCCTACCCAAACTGTTCTGTGATTCTATGAGGCAGAAGCAGTTCTATCACTAAGTATGGTACTGGGGTGGGGGCTGAAGGGAGAGAGGTGATAAATAACCACACCTTTTTGTCTCCTGTCACAGGATTCTCCAGAAACCTTACCTTCATTTAACTAGCTAGGTTAGGTCCCTAGATCCTCCTTTTGAGAAAGAGATGGCTGAAGTAGCCTGCAGAAAATCTGTTCCAGCGGCCTCCAGCAACTGCAAATTTCTTCTTTTTGCCTGCAGCAATATTAATTCCGTGATCATATTTGAAACTAACCACATCAACATACAGAGTTATAGGCAAAACTCATTCACTGGGAAGACCTTCAAAAAACATTATCACTGCATTCAGACCCAGTCAGGCCCACCCGTGTGGGGAACACACAGTGAAAATGCCCTGTGCAATGAACTAGTAGGGTTAGAGTTGTTAATAATATATGGGCATATACCATACATTATGTATTAAGCTCAGGAGAGCTGAGCTAAAGTCAAAGGTAGATCAAACAATCCTTGGGGTTGGACTTAAAGTACTTGAAAGGTGCCCTTGGACTAAAATTCAGTGGGCAAAAAGCAGCAGAGAGAGGTTCAGGCTGGCACATCCTCAGCTGGTGCACCTGACCCAAAGCAGGAGTCATCTGCACGAGTCAATGGACTGATCTCCACAACGCACCTCTCTTTTGGGATGAAAGGAGGGAATTGACACTGTCCCTGCCAACCCTTGGAATAAAAGTCTTTGAGTACTGTCACCATGACAGGTCCCTCAAGGGACACCTGTGCGAGTGGGGGGTCCACAGCGTGTTTCATAGATGGTGTGAGGGTAAGTTCTCCTTTTGGGAAACCCTCTTGTGCAATCTGCATGACTGCAAGGGAAACCCTGCAATGGGGATGCGCCCTCGGACACTTTCTAAGGGAGCTACAGCTGAGGCAGATGGTGCAGGTTTTACTCTGGAGATTGCTCAGACAAACCTATTCCTGGCCCAGAGAAAGACTGCTAGCTGCAGCATGCAATACAATACTTTGTGGTAGTAAAGGACCTTCCAAATGAGGGTCTCACATTAATTAATTAAGCCTCAGAGCACCTAGAAGGAAAATCTATCCTATTTTACCAGCAAGCGCAATGAGTATGCAAAGGTCACACAGAATAGAGGAGCAAAGGAAAGAGAGATCCTGGTATCCTGACTCCTGACTCCTTGCTGCATCTATTAGCTCATGAGTCCCCTACAAGGGACATGCATGGAGGACAAAAGGTGACCCACAGCCATTCCCCAAGGGGCAGTGGCTGAGGGCTTTAATTAGGTGCAGGAGAATGACTAACAGGGTTACACAGATTGACACAGGTCAATAAAGAATATGGCATTAAGAAAATTGATCCTTTCAAAGCCTCCAACCACGTGCTTATGTCCAAACCAGACGTGACTTCTGTCTGTGTTTCATACGACACCACCAAGTACCCACCAAAGGGCTTTCCTTCATGTTTAAATAATGAAATGCAATGTAATGCCAACAGGTGCTTTTTTTCACAGGGAGAAGAGAGAAGAAGTGAAAGCATTTGGGTGGGCTGAGGCAGAGCCCAGGTTTTTCTTGCCTCTCTCACCCACCCCTGTCCACATGGTTCATGAGCAAGAGGTCACCGACAGCTGGATGTGCCCTTCTGTCTGCAATGCCAAGGAGACAAGCACATGGGCACTGGAAGAGAGAGTAACGTGTGTATGACTGGGGGGTGCATGCACAGCACAGCAGCTACGGTGTCTGTGCAAAAGACGGGAGGCTGCCATGGGGAAGAAAAAGAAAAGTGCTTTAGAGGTCATCCTGGAAGATGGTTGGTATCGCTGTCAGATCATTTCAGTTTGGATGCTGCCAAATACTTGACTAAATGTCTTGGGACTTTCCCAGCACACTATTTTGTGTCTCTCATATATCATACATTTTCGGTTTGCTTGTGCAAGGAACTTTTGTCAGCCTGCCAGACTAAAGTAAATATTAAGAGCATTGCAGTAGGAAAAGAATATAATGTATAATCAATAAGGGACATTCTGCCAAGCTCAGCTGGAACTTAAGGACTAGCTGTGTAAAGCATCACATGTGTAAATTCCAGCAACAAATGCAATTACTCTTTGTTCTTTGTCTTGCAGCCGGAATAGAGTTTGATGGAGAAGTCGAAAGTGACACAGAGAGTGAAGGTAATGTAGAGATTAACAAATGTGATCTTGTTTGAAATACAAGAGGTGATACCTTTCCCTTTTCTTTCTAGCTTGTGACTAGCTCTACAACATAAATTTTTTCATGAGCTACTTGCAAGCAAACAGATTTTTCCTTTGAGGTTTGACTTATAATAGTGATACGTAAACCACTGTTCTTAAGCAGTCTGACCCCTTCCATCCATGTTCCCAGAGCAGGAGGCTGTCAGAGCCCACATTGGCTGCGAGTCAACCCCTAGTAAATCAAGCATTGCAGTAAAGCATCACACTGGGCAGGGCTGGGACTGCTTTGCTTTGTACTGAGGTCTGTTCACACTTCCTGTAGTGTTTTCTTAGACCATAATACACTGGGATCTTGATTAATCATGTCCACAAGATGATAAAAATTAAAGTGGATTGGAGGGAGACTGACGGCTATGAGGGAAATCAGGAAAAGACCATAACAGGATTAAAAGCACTTTTAACCTGCACGTAGCGCATAAATAAAGAGAGATAACTAAGAGGTAAAATAATAACAGAACTGGATAGGTGATATGAATGCAGCTGCTACTGCAAAAATGGTTCACAACAGTGTCTATATAGTTCATAAAATATGAGAAAATAATTAGCAAATGACTGGGATTTTTTCTTTTTTAAATCATATCCACCTTTCCCATATAGGAAAAAGGGCAATAGGATAAAAGTAACAAATGAATGCTTCACATTTAACCTAGTATTTGATAGGCTGAAATGGAAACTGTGATAGCTGATTGCCCCAAATGAACATTTTCCCAAAGAGGGTAGGTGGTCCTTTGATCTACATCAACAACTGAAATTCAGCTGAGATGGACCATTACACAGTAACTGAAACCTGCCTAATGGCTCCTGAGAAATTAGTTAAAAGCTCCTTCTCATTCCCAGTGTCAAGTGTGACAGCCACCATCTACTTCTTTTTTACCACTAACAAGCAGAAACTATTGCCTTGTTATCAATTTCTAACTTTTCACCAAATAAAAAATGAAAATCCTCAAATTCTTTTTGCTTCTATTTTTCTCACCTTTGAGGCTCCTCATTTTACACTCTGGGTACCATTCCAGCACAATTTCCTTCTCCCATTACAATATGTCCAACTCTAGTAAAAGAAGGGGGGAAAAAAAGACAAAATTACAAATGTTTTATTTGTTTGAACACTACTTTCATCAGCCAGAAATGTTTGAAAATTAGAAACCAGAATACTCTGGAAAATGTACTAATGATTTTAATGTACTTAGTCGTAAAAGACATGGAGAGACTTGTATATTTTCACATGTTTTTTTCTCCTTTCCATAACATTCTGCAACTAAATCATGCTGCATTTCAGTCCTTGAAACTGAAAGTACTTCTGACTTCTGGAATAAAAGAGGTTTTTAGCTTGCAATACCAGTAAGGACAAAATGTGCCTCAGAGACTATCTGGGCTTTTTCTTCTGTAAATACAGACCTTCCAATACAAAAGAAAACTCAGAAAAACAAAACCAGATACTGCCTGCGCTGCACCTTTTCTCTCTAGGAATAGAACTCCATCCCCAGCCTTGAAAAGTAAACATCTTTCAAGGACATCACATCAACAAACAAACTACACAGTGTGTGTAACTGACTGCGATTTCTGCTTCCTTTATTCTGGTGTGTTTACATGTCAGGAAGGTGTCTGTCTGTGCTCTCTGATGGATGGGCTTTTGCATTTGTAACTAATTTCTGCTTTTCCTGTGGTCACACACAAGTCACTGAGGTGCTAAATGAACCACAGTATCTTGAGTGGGAGTTGCATAACCGGAGTTAGATGTGGTTCTTGGGCAGGGCATAACACAAAGCCCACCGAGGTCAACAGCCACCTGCTCTTTGACCTCTCTAGGGTTTGCTTCAGGTATCCTGGCTGCCCACGCTTTTCTGATGAATCCTTCTTTGGCCAGCATGGATTTCCCAAAGTAATTGGTTTTTCTCACTTGCAGAAGACGAAGTAAAGGACAAGAAAACTAACAAACAGCACCTCAGGGAAACTGGGAGAGCAAGGAGACTTCAAAGTAAAAAGCAAGAGGAAGAGAAAGAAGACAAAGAAGGAGATGACAGCAATGAGGAGGACAGTGACAGCCAACAAAACAGAGCTTCTAGGAGGAAAAACTACCAAAGGAAAAGCAGAGAAAGAAAAAAGGCAGGAGAGGAAGGAATCAAACAGAGAGACAGAGGCAAAAAGCCTCCTACCAAAGATCAAAAGGAATTGGAAAACAAAGAAAAGAACACAACCAAGAAAGGAAAGGAGGGGGAAAACAACCAGAAGAAAGACAGGAAAAACAGGTAATTAAACAATCCGTGACTATGATGCCTTGTGTCATCATAGTGGCAGTAATATTGACATGCTAGTGGCATATGGATCAGAGTGGCAAAACCAGTAGGCTGCAAGTAAGTTCCTGCTCTCCTAAAAGAGACATAACAGTGGGACACAGTGTGAAATGCCACACAACCAAACTGTTTCCAGGTCACTATAATTTCTAAGCCAGGATCAGATCTGTGCATGTCCTAGTGCCTACAACAGAGGGTAGACAGCTTGAGCAGTCTGGATCTGGGCACATTTTTTTGGTTGGTCTGTGGAAATATTTAAGATTCAAAGGGATTACTTGTGTTTTCAAGTCTCTTCCTCTTCCAAATATCACTTGTCCCAATCCTCTGCTTCTCCCCATATCTCCCATTATCTTCTGAGGGCATGAAAAACATTTCTCCAGAGCCAGCTGTAGCCCTCAGCAATGCTTCTATAGCTGAAGTGGGGTCCAAAGCATGATTTTGGGTGAATTACGGTGGGGTGCAATTGCCTCCTCATTATTTTGGCTGGAAACAGCCTTGCTTTGAGTGGGAAGGGCACTGGCATTGCACTGAGCCAGGGGATGGCGAGGCACTGTGCCCACATCAGAGTGGGATCCCTGGGGCCAGCAGCATGGTGCTTACCCCAACAAGACCTTGCCTCTAACTCCTGCGAGTTTTTCTACTCCATGTCCTTTATTTTGGGTGTGTCCCAGTACTACTTCTGCTTCTTCCAACTCATCTGATGAGGAATCGCTGTCAGAGGAAGAGCTTGCAATGCTGATGGAGCAGGTGGAGCAAAAGAAAAAGCTGATTTCCACAATGAGGAACAAGCCCTGGAGGATGGTGAAGAAGCTATCGGTGCTCAGGTACCCATCAAACTGGAAACCCCCGATCCCTGCAGTGTTTGCTGAGTGTAGTCAGATGCACTTTGCCTTTCCCTCAAATTGCATTTTTGCTGCTGGTGCTGTAACAAAGCAGCCTCAGAAAAAGTGGCCAGCAGAGCCTGGCCAGCCTGTCTGGGTTTAAGTGAGCAGAGTTAAAATGTGGAATCTGATTTTCAGCCTCTGTAACCATAGAACAGACAAAGTGCAAATCTGTTCAACTGATACCCATGGCCAGGTCATTCTACCCTTGTATTTAAAACCAAGTGACTCACTACTGTCAGACTGCTTGTTAAAGCAAACTCTGTACCCTGGTTTGCTTATTCATGTCAGTTGTCAGACAGAAATCAGAGCAGCAAAGTGTCGTGTTACTGCACAGTCCTGAGACAGGGCTGCTTGGAAAAAATGCTATATTATTTGCAGAGGGTTATGGAGCAGAGTTAATACTGCCACTCAGACCGTGCTGAATGTGGGATCAACTCGGGCAACAGCAGAGACCCCTTAGTGCAAGGCAAGGGCAGGGCAGACCAGGGAAATCAAAACCCACAAGTTAAGGGAGTGATTCAAATTCCAGCTCTATTAGTTAAGAATCCTCTGAAACCCCTTTCTACCATGAGATATTTCAAAACAGCATTGCAGAACATGCACATCCCCACGGGGTGTGGTGGTGATGCCCCTGCTCCATGTTTGCTCAGAGCTGCAGTGACCAGGGTGTGCAGGCTGGCAGTCACCACGTGTCTCTGCTCCTCTCTTTTACAACCTGAAGGCCAGCACCTGTTCCATCTTCCAATAAAATCCTGAGCTGTGAACTCTGACAATTAATTCTGAAAATCTGGGTAAAGATCTATACAGGGAAACTGTATTAAAGCAGGTTTTGTCTCTCACAGGCATGCTATGAGCCTGAGCTCATTACAAATAAATTCCTATGGCCCTAAAATTCCAAAGTTCTGAAGGAAAAGGGAAAAAAAGAGCAAAGCAGAGTAATTTCTGATGTGTTTTTCCCCTTGGTGTAGGATCCTGGCTAAAATTCTACCTAGGATATTTGATAACATACCTCTATCCTTTCAAATTATTCCTGAACTACAGCAATCATTACTACAACTAATGAACCTAAACAAAACTGTTGCATTGCTTGTGCAGGGGTCTTCTCCAGAAAGGCTCTCAGCATGCTGTACATTCATTAGTTATTTTGCTTGCATAAACTCAACAAGAAGAGATTATCCCCATTGCACAGATGAGGAATGTAAAACACAAAGAGAGAGAAACAATATGTTCAAGACTTAGAAATCTCACTTTAGGTTTGCAAATGAAGTCACAGGTGGTTTTCCCAAGGTTGAAGGCTGAACTAGCCAACTATTTCTACCAAGTAGAAGTCCATGTTTCCCATAGGCTTAGGATTGCAAAGAACCTCCCAACTCCTGAAATTTAATCTCTTCTCACGATGTATTAGCAACACCAATATATGATATGATTTTATTCACAAACTTAGCATACTCTAACAGCAGTTACCTAGATTATTTTCTCTGTATTTCCCTTAGAAATCCTATTCTAAAACTAATTTCATTTTGCAGCTTGATTTTACTCCTGACTAGCATACACTCATTCCTCTGGTGCTGAGATTATCCCATTGGGCTAACTGCACATCTCTGATATTTATTCAGGGAGGTGTTCATGGGAGGAAATTCTGCATCCTCCTGGAATTTCTTTCACTAGGCAATGTTATTTCCTTCTTAACCTATGCATCAGGAGAGAGAAATTGTAACGGGCATGCAGGGTGGGAGAGCTCTGTAGCAAGAGAAACAGGCAGGCTTTTTTTTTACACTCTGGAACAATATTTGGGGTGCATCTCTACACAAATATAAGTGCTCTGTGGACCTGCTAGGTAGTCCCAGGTGAGCATGCCACCTCTACATGGCACAGCAACACCACCAGCAGAAAACAGCCAGAACCCCACATGCAGCACGGGGTGTGGACAGAAATCAAGCCCCCACCTTCAGAAGACCATGGCTTTTTATCCCACTGCTGGAGGCAGATATGAAAAGTTGGAGACTCCTTTGCTGTTTTAATAACCTGCTTGTGTATTTTTCAATCAGGGAGGCACAAGCTTTTGTAGAGAAGTTTGAAGGAGCTCTGGGAAAAGGGAAGGGCAAAAAGTTGTACGCATATAAGATGATGATGGCAAAGGTAAGTGCTTGCAATAATGTCAAGGACAGGCTTGGATACTCAGCTATGTATTCAGCACATTTTTGGGTTTATTAACCTCTATTTGGCAAAAGAGGCACCAGGAAGTCTGAATAAAGATTCCTGCTCACATTCAAAAAAATACTAGCTGACTTCAAATCTATGGCAGAAAGAAAAGGGGGAAATTTATGCCAACCTGAATCTCACTGCGACTTTCCCTGAAGAAAAGGAGGCTTTGCAGGAGCTTTCTGGTTGCAACCTCCAAAGCCTTGATCTGTGAGACAAAGTACCCCTAAATGAAAGAGGTCATGCTAAACTCCTTCACTGTCCCATGTACTCCTGTAAAGTCTCATCTTCCCCAGTGATGAGGAGATAACACAGAGACTGATGGCTGTGTTTTAAGACTGAAGTTGGTAGCCAAGTTGCATGTTGTCATGGAGATTATATTCAGAACTGCAAAACAGATCCAGGCTTGAGATGATGAAATCGGTGGGAGTTTAGCTGCTAGTCTGATGAGGAAGGATTCAAGTTCAGTATTTTATCAAATTAAATGTTGTTTTAAATAGAGTTGGTTCTGAACCAATTCTTTCAACCCAGAGCTAGGTCTGAATTTTCTACCCCTATACAGTATGGTAAGGTCACAGCAAAACTCCAGCTTTCCAAAAGCCTGGAAAGGTTAAAACTCCAAGAATGAATGTGAACACTTGGGAGTGGAGGGCTTTTGGACTGGAAGGTGTTTCTAAAATTGTCCAAAAGAACAGACTCAGAACCATAGTTCTTTCTTTGGACTTTACGCACTCTCCTAGCCATGCTACCAAACCCTGACATTAGAAAGCCCTGCAGAGAAAGCAGCCTCTTTCTTCACACCTTTCTGCTCACTGTGATGTTGTCTTGTTTCAGAAATGGGTGAAATTTAAGAGAGACTTTGAAAATTTTAAAACCCAGTGCATACCCTGGGAGATGAAGATAAAGGAAGTGGAGAGTAAGTGGAAGTTACTGTGTGGTTGCAGTGAGACACTTTGTAAGACAGCTTTGCCTTCATCCAAACAGTGTTCCAGCTCCCTGGTCCCCAGTCTTCATCACTCTGGGCATCAGGGCCAAACAAGGAGCACGCACGTTGGGCAGCTCCAGGCATTGCTGTCTCCATCACCTGTGGGGACTGTTGGGAGGGTCATGGGCAACATGTTGGGGAGAACTGAGCGTAAAGAGGTCCAGGTGTTACCAAGAACAGTTTAACACTCCCAAACTCCTAACCATGAAATGTCTTCTGGTTTCAGGTCACTTCGGCTCCTCAGTCGCTTCCTACTTCATATTTTTGCGGTGGATGTATGGAGTAAATCTTGTCCTTTTTGGGTTAATATTTGGACTAGTTATAATTCCAGAGGTAAGTGTTTAATTCTCCTGTCAGTAATATCTTGCCTGGCACTTGACACAAACACGAGATGGATAGCACAAACAAATATCTTTTAACAGGCTTTAGAAAAATGAAACGTATGAGGATGAAAGACTGTTTACAAAGACTGTTACTGACACAGGAGCAAAAGCTGGATTGGTATCAGGAAACCTAAACTGCTACCAAAGGTCCTGCCCATCCAGCAGCTGAAATAGGACCTCAAAACCCTAATTTAAGGCTAGTTTTACATTTTCACTAAAGTTAGAAACAAGACACAACAATCCTATGCACAAGACCTGGTCTGCAAGAGCCATAAGAAACAGACTGTGGTGAGTAAGAACCTCCCGTTTTGAGCCCTCTGCGGGGACATGAACATAGGGCAGCATCCATGGCACAGGTCTGCAGGAGGAGCTGTTGGGGAAACAGACAATTTCCCAGCACTTTGCCAACTAACATTTGCTTGGGAAATAACCCTCTCTTGGACCTCCAATTCAGATGATTCACAAGCAAGAGTTTTATTTTTAGTTTTTCTATTTCTTGCTCTTCTTGGAGAAGGAAAAGGATCTCATAGCCAACTTTATATGATCACGTATTGAAGAATTTTTTAATGTAGCCATTACAGCTCTGGCTAAATTACTCAGTGCAGTATTTAAAGGCTATGCAATCCACAGACGGTGGCATCTGTTCTGTTCAATGCAGGATTTTATGAAGCAAAAATGCAGAGCAGAGTCTCTCCTGAGGACTGTGCTTTTGTTCTCCTTAATGTGCTTGCTCACACTATCAAAAGGGAAAGCTCAGTTTCCTCCCAAGATGAAGAGACATAACCATTAGCACTGAACAATATAAATGTGTTTTGTTAAGGACTATGCATGTGACAGAAGCATTTCCCTCTAAAGTATGCATACTGTTGCTCATTGCCTACTGAGCTGTTACGATATGGAGAGTAGCTGGGCAATAAACATTTAATCATAAATTATTTTGAATGTAATTAGATAGCCCTAAAAAATAAGTGATAGATTATATGCTAGGACCCTTCTAAGCTATGAATGCTAATGAGATATTTTGGTATAAGCACCAATCAGAGCCTGCTTGTAAATACATTAACTTTCCATAGCCCTTGCCATTCTCTGTCTGAACTTCAACAGCTTGCTGGAGCAGATGCAAGACCTGCTTTGAACGGTGCCATCAGGATGCCATTGAAACTGTTCTTTGCGTCTTTTTGTCATATGGTTTTTGCCCAAACCTAATTGCCTTTTACCTCACCTTGAGAACACTTTTCAATTCAAGACTATATAGTACAAAGTACACTGCAAGCTCGACTCAGTGCTTTTGACTCCTCTCAGAGGAGGAGCCCTGCATAAATAGATGAAGTTAATCCCTTTACTGCTTCAGACCCGTGACGTTCAATCAAAGAACTTCGTGCTAAACTAAGGACATTTCAGCTGGAGGTGTTCATTGAAGGATACAGTTCCTCAGCAAAATGTTTTCCTGTGCAATGGATATGGCCAGGAAAAGGGAAATCCTCTTGTTATTTGGGTGAAATTAATTCTAAATATTTTAAACTGCTGCTTTAGTATAAAGGAAAAAAAATATATTAAAATAAAAAAAAAAAAAAAAAGGAAAATCAACCAAAAGAGACTCATTAAGAAAAAGAAACGTAAAATCTGTTTGGTGTGTTACACTATACATGCATCACTGTTGTTATTTGTTCTCCAGCTCCTGATGGGAATGCCATATGGGAGCATGCCAAGGAAAACTGTACCCCGGGCTGAACAAGCAACAGCTATGGATTTTTCAGTTCTCTGGGATTTTGAGGTAAGCACTTGAGTGTTAATCATGAAAGGTCTGTTGAATACACCTCCTAAAACCCTTCAGAAGTTAGTAGTGCTACAAGGATTAATTTGTTCCAAGATAAACCAACACCTATTTCTTCCAGAAGACACCTGCCTTTTGTTGCAACAAAACCTTTGGGGATGCCCAGAGATTTCTGGTCAAAACAGTATGTACACATGCAGACACTTGCATATGGACCTGAACAACTTTCATATACAAAAGTGCTGGCTGGAGTATGTCACACACATGTCTGTGTGTGTATACACAAAAGCCATTTGGCTTCCAGTTCAAAAGGCAGCCAGCATGCAGGTGAGAGGCTGGAGCTGCTCCAAACCTGGCAGTCAGGAGGTGAGCCCAAGCTGTGGACCCCCTTCACGGGCAGGGAGTGCCCTGCCAGCCCACTGAACATGCTCCTCACATACCTGCCGCTCCCTGTTCCCCAGACGTACTTATATGAGCCTGAAGCAGGAGCAAAAGATTACGACTTACATCCCCAAAGGGAAAGACCAAGTTTCCAGCTATCTGTGAATGCTTGGCTGCAACACTTAACTCACCTCCCAGCCCAGGTAGTTTGAGGAACTAGGCCAAGGAGATTAAAAGTTTTTAGGGGCCAGCCCAGGGAGTGAAGAGATTCTGCTGTGACCAATACCCTGGGATTTGACTTTCAAAGTTGTTACTTATGGAAATATTTTTTTAATGCTTGTTGTCACTGGCCCATGTGTTACAAGCACGGGATCCAGTCCTTTCACAATAAACCCTGTTTCAATTTCCTTAGATTAAGGGGGGGAAAAAAAACAAAAACAAAAGCAAATCAACAAAAACCAAACCAAACCAAACAAACCCTGGGGGAAAAAAAACCCCAAACCAAATCAAACCCTACTTCATTATAAGTCAGATTATTTAAATTAATTTATTAATAAGACTTCAAATACTGGTGTCTAGGAACCTCTCAGGGCCAGGCCTTCATTCACTCCCCATTTTCTGCTGAGGATCCTTTTAGCTCTTCCTCTCCCATCACTTTCACCCACTTGTCAGAATCCAAAATTCAGAGGTGAATTAGGGACATTTTAATAGCATTGCACTGAATGAAAAACTTGTTTGTGCAGTGCACTGTAAAAATACAAGAGGTAACATTTAAACTCATTAATGCAGAAAAAAAGTAGGCAAACCAAAACCCCAAAACAAACAAAAAAAAAAATCTGAAGGAGTGTTGCTGAACTGCGGCTGCTGATTTTGCCTAAAAGACAAAGCTGTAGACATGTCAGTAAGGAAACTTGTCTCTGGATGAGTCCTGTACCCTCACATGAAAGGCTGGCTCCCATGGCCTGCCAGTCTGCTGCCTCTGGCTTGGTCCATACATCTACATTCCCCTGCCATCGCTGAGGTCTCCATCCTCTGAACCCCTCTGCCACACAGGTCCCCATCCAGTACCCATTCCCTTGCTGCCTGACAGCGGGGAGCAATCATGCAAACTTGAGAAGTCACCTCCAGCTGTGGGGCAACGTTGTACACTGATACCCTCTGCAGCCAGGAGATGTCAAATGAAGCCCTTTGCAGAGGCTTGCCCTTTGAAAATGAATAGATGCTTATCCCAGCGTGATCAACAGGAGAGGTGCAATGGGAAAACATATTTCAGAGCAGGCACAAAATGAAGAGTCAATACTGTGATCCTGAAAAATACCTTTCAAGGGAGAGGAGCTGGGAAAATGTATGCTTTGGCAGCAAGGAGGCCACATCATGGATTTTTAGAGTAGCAGAAAGGAATAAATCTCACTTGGACACCAGACACCACGTCTCACAAATGGAGTTTAAAAGACCATGCTGGATGATGTGAGCAGAGAAACTAACTTTTCAGTCCCCGGCATTTGATGAATCAAAAAGACAAAGGTTTGGAATTAGGACCTGAGAAACAAACTTCACTAGTGCTTTCCAGGGATATTATATTTTACAAGGCTTTTTTCACCACACCTCCCTAGCAGACATCATATATTAGAGGCTACGAGCCCCAGGCTCTGTGGTGTGCCAGCCATGGGTTTCCTCTGTTTCCCCCAGTGGCTCAGCAGCACTGGCAGAAAAACATGCAGAGTGGTCCTGTGCCTGTGGCACTGCCCTTTGTGCAGGGCAAGCGCACAGCTAATGTGGCACCCAGGGATACCAGAGGTTTTTATTATGTTAGGAATGAAAAACCTAGCACTTTGGGGGAGCTTAATTCAATTGATTAGGTGAAGATGGTCAAATACTGGAAGAGAGGCACAGAAAGGTTGTGACATCTCTATCCTTGGAGCTTTTCAAAACTCAGATGGACACAGCCATGAGCCACAACACTTAATTTTGTGATTGTCTGCCTTGAGCAGGGTGATTGACTAGATGGCCTCCAGAGGTCCCTTCCCATGTAAATCATTCAATGTCTCTAAAAAAGATCCATTACACAGCCTCTGATACAAGCTTCAAGTTATGTCTCAGTTTTGGTCTTTCCAAAGGCTTGAGGAGAGGGGAGCTTGAACAACTATCATGTCCGGCTTAACTAATGAGCTGAAAGGCAACAGGCAAAAAATAGAGAAATACAATATGTAAGGATACACATCAACTTGGATGTGATATGATAGAAAAATAGGGAGAGATTACTAATGCAAATTAGAAGATCTGCACACTCATTGAATGCCCAACAGTTTGTACAGCAAAGAATAGATCTTGAGACAGCATGGTTGATACTGTGTCTGAGCTCTGCTTTCCACAGGAAAGTAATGCTTTGATTTTACTCTGTAGTTATATTTGCTCTGCCGGTGGCAGCCAGTAAAAGGAAGTAAATCTGTAAGGTACCAAGCATCAGCTGCCTCCTACCTGAAAGAAAAAGTTTCATATCATGGTGGGAAAGCTCTCTGCTACAGCATTTGTACAAGATCCGAGTGTTTGATATTGGCTTAGAGAAGCAGGTGGGCTGCAGCCACAAAGAGCAGTAAGAATGTTTTTTCTGGGAAGGATGAAACAGTTATGGATCAGAACTATGTTTTAGTTTTGAGCCACTATCCTCTGACATGCTCTCACTCTTGAGAAGATAAACTCATGCCTCTCAAAGGTGACAGGACAGCAAACAGACAAGAACGAGACACTAAAAAATTTTCCAAGTTCCCTTCGTTTAAATCTTCAGTATTCACTAGAAACCTCTTTCCTGCAGAAGAAAAGCTGCACAGCTTACACAGGATTGCTTTTGCTTTTCCTCCAGGGCTACATCAAGTACTCAGCACTCTTTTATGGTTACTACAACAACCAAAGGACAATTGGCTGGTTAAAATACAGGCTGCCAATGGCATATTTCATGGTTGGGATCAGCATATTTGGCTACAGCCTGATGGTTGTTATAAGATCGTAAGTATAGCTGACATTGCCCTCTCTGCAAAATCCCCCAAAATCACAGCTTGGTCCAGCCTTCCTGGATGGCTGAGGGGATGTGAGGAAAGGGGGGCTGTGTGCCTGCTGTTCTCATGCACTCAATCTCCCCATCCACCACCCTGGCTTTGGTGGGTTGGGTGGACCTGGGCACTCCCCTGCCTCATCCATGTTCTCATGTGCACTGTTTTGAACCCTCCAACCTCCTGCTCCAGCCATCTTCCTCCTTCTCCTCATCTCTGGATCTCTTTAACCCTTCCCTCAACATTACTACAGGGCCATCAAATAGGTAGATTTTGTACATGAGGAAGGATTTTACTTGCATTAAATTTCAGGGGTTCCTTTTCCAGTCTTTCATTATAAAATAAACATTCCTGAAAGCCAGTGTGGGTCACACAGGTGGTGCAAGGATTGCAGAAAAGAGACAAATGCTATCTGACTGTCTTGATGTGTCCCTAAACCAGTCAGAGGAGCTTAAAAGTGGCCACAATCTCTGTGCCCCTTGTGCACTGTCCCCAAGCACTGGCGAGGCTCCTGCAGCATCCTCAGGGCACTCCTTGCTGCTGAGATGGGCTCTACAAACTCAAAAATAAAAAAATAAACACCCCCGTCTCTGCCCAAAGGACACACCATACAAAGGTCTTCCTTTCTTTGGAAGAAAGAATAAGCCCATGGCTTTGTATTGCTGCTGAAATGTGCCCTTTTGCTGTGTAGCAGAAAGAACCTCTTGAGCCTTTGGCTGGAGTGGGATATGGGGATTTTCTGTACATTTGCCATGAAATTGCAGCATCTGTTGTCTTGCCTTCCTTGAGGGACTGGAGCTAGGAACTCCAGTGGGACTTACAGAAGGATTTCAGGGATCAAATAATAGAGAGGAAACAGCAGAAGCCATATCTGCTCCTATACTGATTAACAAGAATAATCCTTTTTCTCTCCCTGCATGACTTGCTGCAAGCTCTTTGGCTCCAGCATTGTGCAGCAAGTGAAGTCTCACTAAAACTTTGTGCTGCAGTGGGTGTATTGGACAGTACCAGGGGGTTTTGACTGAATTTAACTAAGGGTAGCCATAGTCGTACACTGTGGTTGAGGACTCAGAAGCACCATAAATAGACTTTCTTCAGGCACTAGCTGGTGGAAGCAATCCTTAACCTCTTTAATCACCTACACTAGTTTTTTTTCTCTATTACTGTTTTTAATACAAGACCTGCATAGCCCTGAAGACACCATTTGACAGTGCAGTCCTCTTTAAACCTAAGGTCCAAATGCACATATTATTCACTCCCAAACACCAAGAATGGTCACCCTACTCCATCTTACCCACCAGCAATCCCAAACCACCAGTGCTGTTTAGCAAAGCTGAAGGAGACACGGTGGCTCCGTGAAACAATGTCTGACCTTGTCCCTGCACACGTCCTTACGCAGGATGGCGCGCAATGCCAATGAAAGTACAGCAGATGGGGACGATGACAACTTCGTTTTCAGCTGGAAAATGTTCACCAGCTGGGACTACCTCATTGGCAATGCAGAGACAGCAGACAACAAGTTTGCATCCATCACCACCAGCTTCAAGGTAAACCTAACCAGCATTTCCCTGTCTGCTTGTGGGGATGCTGCCAATGCCTACCAGGGCAGAGGTTTAAGGGGAAATCCGGGTACCTGCACAGCATCTCTCCATATGAACAGGGTATGGTGCTGATCCATGGCAGTTCCAGCTTCTGTTCCCTTGTCCCCCTAACTCTCTTTTTCAGGATTTTAAAAAATTCTGTGTTATTTTAGAGTGCAGTTTGCCCAAAACATTCCCCTAGGACATATCAGGCTCTTTGTCATTTGATATCTTTCAGTCAAACCAGGATGTCTGTATGAAGCTTAGTTTTGAATTTAACACAAACTACCAAGTTGAATACAGCCAGAATAGCACAGGATTGCATTTCACAGGGCAAAAAAACTCCTGATGTTCCCTTATCCTCGGGCTGCAAGATATTCATTCCAATTCATTGGGCACTCCTGTTTTTTCCAGGAATCTATTGTAGATGAACAAGAAAGCAACAAGGATGAGAATATTCACCTGAGAAGGTTCCTGAGGGTTTTGGCCAATGTCCTCATCATATGCTGCTTGTGTGGGAGTGGCTACCTCATTTATTTCGTGGTGAAACGCTCCCAGACATTTTCCAAAATGCAAAATGCTGGGTGGTATGAAAGAAATGAGGTAAGGAAACTTTGCTTCCAGTTTTCTGCTGGGATAATATGCCTTGGACATCTCCATAATCATTGTCACAGCTTGAGGACAGCATCCAAGGCAGAGGGATTCCCTAGCAGAGTTCACTAGTTCCCTTCAGTACCTTTGCACTTGTTGTAGCTGGGAAGCACATTGGTCTCACTGAAAACTTCTAGGACAAATTAACAGCTCCTCCAGAGAGAAGAAAATAGTCTTGCAATAAATCACAATAAAAATCAATGGCTCTTCAGCACTTACAATGCTGACCTCCATCTTAAGAATCAAGTTGCATATTAACTCTTACAAACTCTGTTGTACTAGAAAGCTCTCTGGGTGTCAGAAATGTCCATAATCAGATGTAACTATAAACTTTATCATCAACCTGAGAGTAAGATTTTAGAACCTGCAGAAAAATTTCAGTTGTCAAAATTTTTCTGTGTCTGATTTTAGAATGAGAAGCTCGAATATTCAAGCTCTTCACACACACACACACACACACACAAATTTTAACCTATGGAAAGGTTTGATTTCAATGTATCCTACAGTATCATGTATTTATATATCAAAGCCAAATCAAATCCAAAGTCATGCATTTTCACAATTCCCACAGAAAACTTTAGTAAGACAGCACTTGCTCACAAAATGCTTTGATTTATTACAGTGAAATTTTCCCAAACAAAAAAATGTCCTATTAAAAAAAAATGTTATGTCTTGCACTTTCCTGGTGATAACCTGAGATCTGAAAAAATGTAGTTCTAAGTACAGCTCCTTCTCCTGGAAAGAAAAGCACAAAGAAGAGACCTGTGAGTCAGAGACTGACTGCACCTGTACCAATACAGTCCTCTGCAGGCCAATGGGCACCATAGGGCTGTAAAAAAAACATACAGCCTGTAATTCAAGCCTGAGCCAACCCTGACTGACCACTGACCTTATTGATCACTTATTATCTCGCATGATAAAGAGGAACAAAGACACCACTACAACATGTTTTCTTGAGCTGCAAAGTTGAGCCCTTGATGTGCTTCCGTTCAAACCTGTAAATACCTATTGCAGAAGTAAAGGTGCTAAACGTGGAAAATAAACATTAGCATCGACTAATTATCTTTATGCACACAAGCCAAGTCTTGCGCTTCCTCCGAAACTAAAATAAGAACCTGGGAGCTGATGCAAGCAGTACTACAGGGTACTTGAGGAACCTAAATATTCATGAGTCTGGACTGACAGGGAACAAATTCTTCAGAGCTCATCCCTTTGAGATAACAGCAAAAGTGCTCCTGCAAGAGCGAGTCTTGCAACCCAGCCCTGCAGTCTGGCACTGTGCTGCCTGCACACTAAGGAAAGCCAGAAGCTGAGTTTGCTTTGACTCCCTCCCCTTTATAAATCCCTGAAAAATATCCAACCAGTTGCTGGCAGTCCCCACTCTGCTCAAAGAAAGATAGTCACTGTTGTTTCTATTAGCAGTTATCTCATTTTCCTCATGTGGCAGGTTGAAATTGTGATGTCCTTGCTGGGCATGTTTTGCCCTCCGCTGTTTGAAACCATCGCTGCACTGGAAAACTACCATCCCCGCATTGGGCTGAAATGGCAGCTGGGGAGGATCTTTGCGCTCTTCCTTGGGAACCTCTACACGTTTCTGTTGGCCTTGATGGATGATGTCAATGAAAAAGTAAGAGCTGAGCCAAAAAGGCACATTCACCAGCACTTTCCAGAGTCGAGGGTGAGCGCACCCCATCCTCACAGCCAGCAGGGACAATCACTCCCCTTTGCAGGAGGTGCTTTCTCTGTGCCTAGTCCTCTTGCAGTGCCCTGGGGAGACTCACCAAGCACAGTCTCCAACTTCTCCTTACAGCCCTGAAAAGAGCATGGTTATTGTCTCCTATAATCACAGGATGTTAGGGTAATTTGATTTTTTTCTCCATCTGACACTGTTTGCAATTTCTATTAGTGCAGACCCCGAGGATATAGTTTATAATCCTCTTTCCCTGCCTCCCCTCTCTAACATTATCCTGGTAGCGTGTTGTGGGCAGATAACTGCAGGAAAGGATAAATGTCTAACTGATCCACAGAAAAAACTACTCTGTTTTAAGCTGAGAAGAATTAGAGGAATCGAGGGAGTTTTCTCTGCCCTGAAAAATTATGAGGAATGTGAGGAAGAAGGGCTGGGTGGAGGCTCCCTCTGCACACAGTAGTCTTGAAGGAGGTCTGAGTCCTCCAACTAAGGGGAGCAAGTTGTTTGCTCCCCAAAACTCATGGAGTCCCAGCCTGCTCTCACTCTGGAAGGGCTGCTGTTCCCTTGCTCCTGGGGAAGGAGTTTCTGTGCTATACCCAGCACTATGATTCTGTTCTAAGCAGATCCTTATATGATGGGTGGTAACTGGGAAGGGAGGAACCCAATGCCTTGAGTTTGTCCAAACACATCCACTGAGATCTCTGTTTTCTTATGGTTTTGGCTTGGGGGGGTGTCTCTTCACTGCAGCTGGCAGAAGAGGATGTGGTAAAGAACATCACCTACTGGACACTGTTTGGCCACCACAACTCGACTGTGGGGAATGACAGCACTGCCACCCCACCTCCCCTTGACCCTGCAGATGTGCCCAGGGGACCCTGCTGGGAGACAACTGTCGGCATCGTAAGAAATTTGTTATGTAGCAAATCTCCATGTGGTTTTGGGCTGGTTCTTTTTTTTTTTTTTGTTTCTCTTGTTCATGTCATTAGCATTCCCAAGCTTCTGGTTTTCCTCACAAAAGACAGCTCTTTTTCCTACTCTCATATAGCAGCACCAGGGCAATGCAAGTCCTTGGCCTCTGTTCTCAAGCCATGGTAGTGAAATCCTTAGCTGGAAGAAACCAGGGCACACACAGCTCTGCAGCACTTGTCATGAGGAGCACAAAAGGCTGGGCAGTCTGCAGCCATGCCTGCATCACGTTCTTGTTTGCATCATGACTGTGCCTTTGAAGCAAACCTCTCTTCTCCACTTATTGCTGCACTTCATTCACATTGCAAAGGGGCTTTGGTGCAGGACTAAAACCCAACCAGACAACATGCCTCAAGGGGACTCCTGACATGTCCCAACCCATAACACATTGTGAGGCCATAGGATGAAAGCAGAATTAGGCAAAAGTAACCCCCTTGAAAGGCATGCAGAGTAGCCTTCAAGTCCTCAGTTTCACCACTCTTGCACCAAGAAGTTCTGCAGCCACAGAATGTACAACTTAAAAAGTAAAAGCAAATGTTTATTGGCTGACATGGACAGTTAGGGCTTGCCAAGTTACGAGGCTTTGCATTCCTGTACACGCCCAATGGGTCTCCACTAGCCCAACAATTTGTAAGTCCAGTGAGAAAAGACCAGCCATCACCACTCCTCAGAAGGGGCTGATCCTCAATGCAGTTGAGCTGTCATGCAGCAGATCCTTGTTTTCCCTACCCCTAGACTTTTAAACCTTGTGTCTTTCCTTTAGAATCCTTGAGGGACTGGCTATCTCCATCCGACAAGTCTTACTTCTGGCCTGCAATTTTGCCTTTCTTGTCTTGCACATCTCCCTTCTCTACACTTACAGTTCTTGTTTACAACTGAGCAATTTCCTCAGGAGTCTATGTGAAGGTCACAGAGATGAGCCATACCAGAGCTATGCACAATCAAAATTACTCTCAGTGTATGTATATTTTACACCAGCATTATTGCTGGCATTAACATTCTGCTCCAATTTTATGAGCTGCCACAGTATACAAGTGCAGTCAATAATGCCAGCAGCAACTATCAGGTCTAACAGCTGTAACAGAGCTTGTAGTTCCCAAGCACAGAGGTAAAGCTTAGGCACTACTGAGTGTTTGAAAACAGGCAGGGAGTTTGCTCATGGCATGCTTTCCTGAAGGTTACTGTCATATAAAGACAAATGGCTTAATAAAAAATACAATCCCAAATGCACTACTGGAATTACATGAGTTAAATGGGTTTTTTTTCCTTCTTTCAAATTGCAGGAGTTCATGAGGCTCACTGTGTCCGATATCCTGGTGACCTTCATAACCATTCTGGTGGGAGATTTCATCCGAGCTTGCTTTGTCAGATTTGTGAATTACTGTTGGTGCTGGGACCTAGAGGCTGGATTTGTAAGTCAGTATCTTAGAGCTGAGAAGATATAAGTAATTTAGGGCCATTTGGTCCAATGCTACAAACAAATTTATTTTTTTTTCCAATGCTTCCAATGGTCTTGTCTAATAATTTCATTGGTGTAGATAGTCCCTGCATGACTTTTCTGGATCAATCAGTTCCATCCCAGAAAGAACCCTACAAAAATTCAGCTCTCCTCCCCACCTCAGGACTTTAAAACATGACGCTAAGTTAAAAAAAAAATAAAAAATCTGATATTCATTCAGTTGTTATAACTCCAAACCCTTGGGCCTTTCTACAGCTCTTCTCAAAGAGCTTCCTGTTCACTGCCCACCCTGCAGGCAGTAACCTGCTTTACTCACAGCACCACCTCCTGATCGATGCTGGAGCTTGGTGTTAGTTCTGCTGCAGAGGAGCAAGGAGCATTTCCTTCCCCTCGCATATATGTGTAACACACAACAGCACTAGTATCCATAAAGGCTATGTTACCAAAACAGCCAGTGCTGGAGCTGCACAAAACACAGAAGAAAAGGATGGAGGGGTGGAGGGAAGTCCATTGTTTCGCATAAGAGGAGACAAAACCAGATGGATTCAGACAGAGATGGAAATACCTTGCAAGATTACAGGTAGATAGATCAGTGCACCCACACCCACTGCCTAGTTGTCATACTGGGAGGGTTTCCAGGAGTGGTCTGGAGGAGAGCAAAGAGGAGGACTTTGATCAAAGAAGGGCTGGTGGGGAGCAACAGACATTTTGCTGCTTGTGGAGCTCTTTGTATTTCTTCTGTGCAAGGCAGAGGACACATCCCAGAGTGGCCAAGGGATTTTGGAGGTCCTCCCAGCACCATGAAATTACTTCCATTACTAACGCAGAGATGGTTTGGTAACAGCCACCTAACCCAACCTATCTGTGGGAGCCAGCACAATTTTTTATGTGCTTTTCTAATGCAGATATTTAATAAGTTTCTTGTTGAACCCAGCCTTCTCACACAGGACTACTCAAGGCAGAGGACAGAAGACACTGACCACTGTCTTTATTTTCATGGGGAAAAGAAGGTTAAATTAACTTCTAGCTAAAGATTTGAAGTAGAAATTGACCAGAATCAACAAAGAAAACAATGTTTAGAGCCATCCCTTCCCAAAGTTGTGAGCAGTCAGCTAAGCAAGACTCTGACTAGGCTCCTCTTATGTTTTCATGCAACAGGCAAACACCTTAAGCCTCAACTTTATGCATTGCTGACAGTATTAAGTACATGCAAATGGCATGGAGAACACACATACCATATAGGGTATTTCAAAGATAGAAGAGCATAATCCATCACCTCTTAGAACTCTGTTTTCTGCATTGCAGTTTAAAAAAAAAAAAAAAGGAAAAAAAGAGTGGATTTTTTTTTCCCAAGAAACCATAAAAAGAAAATCTTTACACATAGTTTCATCTGCCAAAAACCTTCTGATTTTTTTGTGCACAAAAACAGATAGATATAGACATATAAGCAAGAGTAGCTTCATCACAGGCAAATCTAACAGAATAATAATTTATAAAACAACAAATACTATCAGACCAGTATTTAGATAGATTAGTCCAGCCTTTTCTGGACCTTCCCCCATTAGCATCCACATCAGATAGTTTCAATACTGCTTTATATGGAGCAAACTATCAGCTAGCACAGAGTAAAATATCACCAAATACCCATCAGATCATATATGTCCTCATATTTCTCTCACTTTGCCTCTATTTCTGTTCTCAGCAGCCTGGACCTGGGGATGTGAATATATCCAGCATAGCGTTTTCCCTCCAGCTCATCATTAGCACTGTTTAAACACTCAATATTTTAGCATGGTGGAACTGTAAGTCTGTAACCAGACACCCCAGCTGGAGTTTTAACCCAGCCCCATGCCATGGCTCCTTTGCTTGCAGCTGGCACTGTATTAGCAGGAGGAGAGCAGCTCTAAGCATCTCCACACATCTTTCCAATTTTCAGCAAGCCAAGCTAGATGCAGCACAGTAGTTCCAATTTCGCTTTCATGGCAGTGCTGCTGGTCATTCCAGCAGTATGCAGGCAGTGGGAGCCCTCCCAGGAATCCCTTTTTACCACCTTTAAATAAGCATCATAAAGCCAGCAGAAAGCAATAGCAACAACACACTTTCCTTTCTTTCCCCATACAGCCGTCCTATGCAGAATTTGACATTAGCGGCAATGTTTTGGGTTTGGTTTTCAACCAGGGAATGATTTGGTAAGATAATATTTCTTTTTTTTTTTTTTCCCCCTCCTCTTTGTTTAGAAAACCTGTCAGTGGAGTTAGAAAGTTTCCAAGTCAACTAGATAAACCAATCAACCTTTGAGTTCTGGATTTTCTGATTGTTAGGCTTTCTGTGCTTGACTATAAAAGTGAAAATTTAAAAATGCCGGCTTACTTATCCAAGCAGAGTAGCAGTGGCATAATTCAATCGAACAAACCCTGCCCCACACTTACTTTTATAAGGTCTTATCTTTCCAGTGGTAAAAATGTATTAAAGTGGTCCATGTGCTGGGAAAGACTTTAGAAAGGATTTGGGGGGAATCACGAGGTTACACGTCATTGCAAGGGTGGGAGCAGAGCCAGCTAGATCAAACTGGGCAGGAGGGGCATGTCACAAAGCCGCCCCAAAGGAGGGCAAAGGGGAGCTGCTCTGCCCTGCTGTGGCAGCACCAGAGGCAACAGGACAAAGCACCCTCACCTACTCTGAGAGGGAGGTTCCTTTTGCCATGGACTGGTGATTTCTGCCTGTTACCACACTGAGGCACCTCTGCAGATTTAAGAGGGTCTCTCCCTGTGGGTTACATTCACTTGACATTTTCCAAGCTCTTTACAAGCCGTTTTTGTCACAAACTGAAAATCTTTCTTTGCAGCCACTAAGAGGGCTGAGTCTTTGCTGGTCCTCAATGCATAGGACCATACCCTAACATGGATGCAGGTGGCTTCTTCTCTGGGAGCACAGGGGTAGCACAAGTCAGCCCGTTCAGGCTTCATTTGTGGGCAAACTTGTCACTACATGAATATTTGCTTTCCTGCCTTTGAAAACAGAAAACCTTCCAATCTTTCAAAAAACAGCATCTGTTCTTCTCTTTTCCTTTTCAGGATGGGATCCTTTTACGCACCAGGGCTCGTGGGTATAAACGTGCTGCGCTTATTAACCTCCATGTACTTTCAGTGCTGGGCTGTTATGAGCAGCAATGTCCCTCATGCAAGAGTCTTCAAAGCTTCCAAGTCTAATAATTTTTACATGGGACTATTGCTGTTGATCCTATTCCTCAGCCTCCTGCCTGTGGCTTACACCATCATGTCCCTGCCTCCCTCCTTCGACTGTGGACCGTTCAGGTACTAGCAAGACACCAAAAAGGACATTTTAGTGCTCTGGGACACGGGATTATTTTCATGAGTTCAGAAGGCCATTCTCCATCTGCTCAAATCCCTAGCAATGTGAGGCAAAGGGTCATGTCCAGCTGTGGGGTATGAACAGTCAGCTGGCAGCACCGAACCTGCTCCTTTGCGCTGTTCTCCTTTGCTACGTGATTCCCAGCGTTCCCCCAATCCACACCAATGAAAGCACCACAGAACAAAAGGCATGGGGCAGCAAGGTGCATCCCCCAGTGAAAGAAAAACAACAGGAGCATCCCTAAGACTGGAATATTGTGGGAGCAAAATGAGTCCAAATTCTCCTTCATAGAGAAAAGAACTCCCACAGCACAAGAGTTATTTTATGTGTTGCCTTCAGTTGGAAAATAGCAGGAAATGGATAGGGGTGGGCCTGAAGAGTTATAACTAAAAAAAAAAAAAAAAAGAGAGAGAAAAAGAAAGTTGTGGGGGGTTTTTTTGTATTTTTAAATTAAGACAGAATCAGCACTGCACAGTGAATTCAGTGGACTGGATTAACATGCCAATAAAGTTTAATTTGATTGAATAATGCCATTTCCTGGGCCTGCTGAATCTGAGTCAGCAAGGAGCCAGCTTGGAACAAATTGTTCTTGTAGATGCACCGTTTTAGGTTATCTGCTTGCTAACAGAGAATGACAATAGAAAGCTGAAAGACTCGGGGGAGAAAGCAAGAGACCAAAATACTCTCGGTTCTATAACAAGGGCAGGTGTCAACGAGCAATGTCAGAAGATCTGACAAGAAACTTGTTGCAGGCACGCTATCATTTGGAGATGACTAATCTGCAATGTGAAAGAGCTATTTCAATTCCCAATCAACCCTTCAAAAGCCACTCAGCCTGATTCAGACCCTGGCACACCACTCAGCAAGTCTGAAAGCTTGGCTCTCCCAAGTGTCTGGCAGTTGATGAAGTTGGGATGCTGTTTAGCCAAGTTTGCCTTTATTGACTCTCATCATCAGGACAGAGTCCAACACCCTCCTGCATGGAATCCTGCAAGCTCCCAGGAGTCAGCAAGCCTAGATAGGAAGAATAACACTGACAGGGTTGCATTCTCTGACCCAGAGATGCTGGGGAGAGAAGAAGGTCAATTACATAATCCAGCCTTCACAGATTTTTTCTCCTTTCATACAGAATACTCTCATCTGCTTTATCAATCCAGTTTGAAATTATTCTTTCACTGAATTTCCTATTAAGAAATAATCACAGCTTGCTATTTTTGTCATTACTTAGCAGCTCTTCAAGTTGCCTCATTATTTCAGAAAGCTGGAATTTGCATATGGAAAGACATCTCTACCATGAAAAGGCCATATTTAACAAGATATTGATCAGAAATGTATAGTTATTGCAGTCTGTAGGTTTTTATATATTTCAGAGGGGTAAATAGTCAGAACTCACAAAGGACTGACATGTGGAAATAAATAAGCAAGTTGGCCTAGCAAGGTTTGTTCTTACAACCGGAGCGGGAGGGAGGGAATGAATGGACCAACAATAATCTAAAATGAAGGCATCTTAAAATCCTTGGTGGCTTGAGCTGATGCTCACTGAAAGAGGGATAAAACATGCTACTTAGCATCATTACACTGGGAGCCATTCTGTCCCTCTAGAAAAAAATCTACCCTCCTTAACTGGCTGTTTGTCTTTCCAGTGGGAAAAAAAGGATGTATGATGTCATTCAAGAGACCATCGAGCTTGATTTCCCAGTTTTTGTTGCCAAGATCTTCAGCTATGTGGCAAATCCAGGACTGATCATACCTGCAATTCTGCTCATGGTGTAAGTTTTCCTTTCAATATTACATACCTGGGTTGTGGGAGAAAGTTGAAAAACAAAAATCCTGAGATATTAGTAAGGTCTAAATACGCTTTCTGCTGAGATAACAGCAGGGATTAGGGCAGACACATGTTCCTTCTATCCCTCTCACCTTTGCCTGACCCAGTTTCCCAAAACTTAATTACCTGACCCAATTAAACACAACTTTGCAGATGAAAAGCATTGCTGACAGAGGCCTTGTAGATATCAAAACTGTCACAGCTTCCATATGAAAAATTTTCAGTTGCCAGCAGGAAATAAATGGACAGTCTCAGCCTGGTGCCTTTGGGAGAAGCAATTTCTGTCACAGCTGGTGGTATTTAGAGCACAGACAAGACAGGGCATTCAAAAAATCACATGTTCCAAGAAATGTGAAGAATTGTGAGTTTTGGGGGGGGGGGGTAGCAGTTTTATTTTTTATTTTCCAAATACTACATCTGGAATTTGTTTCAGTGCCATTTGATCATTTCAGCTTTGAAGTCACACTTAAATCCCTAGCACCTTCAGCAGATCAGGGCAGTTCTCTCTCTCTCTTTTTTTTTTTTTAACGTATTTTTGGCATTGTTTCTCAAGGTTTCACACAGCTGTCAAAATGAGTAGGAGAGCTGTGGCCGAATCCTGTAGGCAGACTTCAGACTAATCAATGGGACACAGGTCGAGAGAGGGGGTGCCTATTACATACAGAGCTTGCCTGCTCTGACTCCTCCTGGCTCATCCACACACGCTGAAGGTGGCCCTCTGGGCTGATCCAGTACAGACTCTCTTGGGCACAGGGACGCTTCATCCTGAATAGTGACGCTGAAGGCAATGCCATTAAATTAAATCAAATACAAGTTCCCATGTTACAAAGTTTCTTACAGAAACAACCTGAGAAAAAATCCCAATTAAATTGAAAATGACATGTCACTCCACCTGCCTCAAACTACTTACTCATTTTAACCCTAAAAAGGATGATCAAATACTGTGACTTGTGCAGACAGATCTGCACTTAGGAGAATCAGATCAGATATGTGCAGAAGACAAGTCTCACATCACATCTCTAGTACAGCCAACCATATTATTGAGTTATAAACTCTATTCCTGTGGGCTTCCCAGTAGCACTGACAGCTGCTATTGCAAACATGAGACGGAGACTGCAGAACTAACACACCCCAAATGGACCACCTTCCCAAAGAGCTGCAAACTGGATTTCTGAGGCTTTGATGCAACCCCAAACAAAAGCTGATGGGAGAGTAGTAATACCTCTGAAAAGAATCTTTTTTTCAGTGACAAAATCCTGCCCTTTCCTCCACTGGCAGCTGGGACAAGGAACAGCACAAATCCAGTTTATTTGTTGATGACACACCTTTTGTCACCCCTTCCCAGTCTTGGCTATTCCCACACCACAGTCCATCTCTCCTTGAAACACCATTTTGTCTCTGCCCTGATTCCCCCTCTGAAAACAGGATTACCTTATGTCCACCACATTGCCTAGATTATCCTCCTTTCCCACCCACCTACACTGCCTGTGCGGCCTTTGAGGATATTAGATATTTGTGATTTCCAGCCATTCAGCTTCTAAAAGGGTCACAGCCCTAAAAAAGTGGTTTCCCCCCATGGTGCCTGGACAAGTCAGACCTACAACCCCTTGGCAGTAGTTCTCACATGCCTGGAGAGCACTGGGGGTCTTGTGGAAGTGCTGCTCATTATCTGCATGCACACCTTCCCTGTGATAATCCCAGACAAAATCACAGCTACCATACAAGGCTGTTTCCTAAGGCTTTGGTCCTTTTCTCTTCCCTCAGTTTCCTGCCTTGTCTCTGAAAATATTCAGTTTCTCCTACTACTTCTGCTGTGGTGCTGACAAGTAGACAGGGCCAAGCTGGAGCTAGTCCTTACGCTGATCCCCATCCAGCTTCCCAACGACTCTAAACCAGGGAAATGCAAAAGCTTCATTTAGCCTTGATGAGCCAGAAGCTCTCAAAGCAGCAGGCAAAGCAACCTAAAATCCAGCCTAAATAAAAACAGCCTCTCCAAATAGCAACAGGTGGATCACAAATGGACAGTCTGTTGATTTTGATTGCAGACACTCAAAAAGTGCATTTTCCACTTCTGTGGACTGAAATTTTCTCTAGCTGTGATAACGCCTTCCCTTTTTTCCAGGTGCAATCCAAAATGCCTCTTCTATCTATTTCTCAGCTCAAACATGAGAGTGCATCCTCAGGCACCTTTTAGAGGCAAGTAGATCTGGAGAAACCCATTGAAAGTGGATAAACTCCATTTGCTAATGCTTACTCTGTTCCTCAGCAAAGTTTACAGCTCCCCATGTTGCAGCTTACAGTCAGACCAAGACCTGGTTTTGCTCTGCCTTTTTTGTGAGCCAGCACTAGCAGTGGGAATCAGAAATAATAAATCCAGCACTCCTGTAGGATCTGCCCAGGACATTCACGGGCACCTTGGAGGATCACACAGGCTGCCTTATCATTGCTTGGACATCTCAGTCCAAATGCACCTGACTCCCTGCACATTTGGACTGCACCAAAGGCATGCCCACCAAATCCCCTTTCTGTGGCACTGTCCCTTTCCCCTCTCCCTCCCAAGATCCTTTCAGGGCAGTTCAATCCTGAACCAACTCAAGCTCCCTTAAGCAATAAACCCAGGACAGAGGAAACTTGGGCTTAGCCTGGAGACAGAGTGGGCTTATATCTCACAGTGTTTGGGAGAGGGACCTGGTGAGCTCACACCCTTCCACCATGCCCTGTTAAACACAGGAGTCTTCAGGGGAGGAAGCTCTGGTGGTTGGAGACAATACTGGCCACTAATGCAAAGGGTGAAAAAGGACTGAAAAAGGATGTGCTCAGGTATTCAATGGACTTGAGAAAGCAGCTCAGAAACACGGTACATGGCATTCCAAATGGCTTTGAGCAGCAATCTCCAGTTATCTTTATGAAAACAGGTCTTTCCCAGGCACTTACATCCTGGCTGGTGACAACAAAAAAATGACAGAGCAGCCATAAAGCCCTGATTACAAAGTAATATTTGCTAGGCAATGAGCTTGATAACACAGAAGGAATAAAACTACCACATAGAATTCCAAAAGGATTTGCAGGACAGCGAGCTCAGGTCACAAAGACTGAGTTTTGGGTTAATGTGTTTCTTCTAGACAGACCCCTGTAAAAAGCTTCAAGAAAGGCCATTCTAAGTACCCCTTCCTGATCTCCCACCTGGAAACCTGGTGGTACACGGTGCCTTGATGGGCTTAGACTCATACACTCTGCTGATGAAATCCTTGAGTCTAGCTTGAGAATGCTGAACCTGGGCTGGAGCCACATAAGCATGTTATAAACTGCCAAGAAACCTTTTTTCCCCCCTACCTTTTCTTCTTCCCTTTTATAAGAGAATTTTCTACCTTATTTTAAAAAAATTACCAACTACAGCGGTGAACTGAACGACTGGCACTTTTCCTGGGAATAGCTTGGAGTCACTGAGCACATGATGTTTATAATTTAGACAAATAAAAGAAGCATGAGGAGACATTTTTCGCTACTGAAATGTTGCTGGTTGGTGAGTGTCAGAGGTGGCAAGACAGACCCAGATGCTTAAGCATGTTTTAAAACACAAGCTTCCCTGTCCACCAAAGGCTGGCAGCCAACATGCCCTTTCCCATCGCTGTTTGCCTTTCAGGTCCCTCCAGCTTGGCTTGATTTTCTGCTGGCTTTGGCATGTCTTTTTTGGAGAAGAAGGGATCAAAACAAAAGCCAGTGGCTCTGCTCCAACCTGGCTTCTGCTTGCTTCGGTTCCTCCCTCTGCTCACTCTCCAGGGTCCCTTCTGGGGATACAGGATGAAGCTGGTTATGACAAAGGGGGAAGGAGGACTGTTCCTTGAGCACTGCTCTTCAGGAGGGGCTTCAGGCCCTATTCTGCCACTATTTCCCTGGTTTCCTAAGGTCTCTGTGTTACCTGGTGCCTGTTCAGTCTCAGGGCTGGTGGCTGGTTTCATCAGGGCTGGTGGAAAGGAGCCCATGGTCAGCCAAGGTGGAGGTAGGAGGGCAAGGCGATCATTTTGTTTCTGTTTGAGCAGAACTGAGCTACTGGAGGGGCTCAGCCCATCTCAGCTGACCATGCCACAAGGCAACCTGAATTTTTCCTAAGCCTTGAGCCTGTAAAAAGCAGTTTGGAGACAGCTGGTGGGAAAAGTAGGTACTAGAAGGTAGGCAAAAAAATTAAATGTTCCCTCGTGGTGAAACTTTCTCTCTCCCCTGATCCTATCACTACAGCAACATGTTTCTTTTTCTAGCCTCGCCATCTATTACCTGAATTCTGTGTCTGAAGCATATCAGCGCGCCAATGCAGAGCTGAAGAAGAAAATGCAAATGGTAAGCATTGATCTGGCAAAGCCATCTTTGAAATACCACACTCTTCAATTTTGATGTGTAACATATGCTTTTAAATCACTCTTCACTTCTGAATACATTGGTGACACAAGAAAAAGACATTTTATGCTTGTTCAGGCTCCTTTGGTGGCATTTAATGGCTGGCTGCAAAGAGCGGTCACATCCCATAATAGGCTGCTATTTGATTCATCAAAACTACAGTTTGTTTTCCCATAAGCTGCACTTTGCTGCCTGAGATTTCCCAGGGACAGTGATAAGCCTATCAAAACCACAGCCAGATTTTGTACAAGTTGAAGAGCAATGAGCCACAAATAACAGCATGGCAATAACATTTTCTTTACCAGTAATTCTCAAAACACCTTACAAAGGAGGCTGGTATCTATCTCTGCTGAGCAGATGGGAAAAACAAGATATAGACAGATGCGATGACTTGAACTAGCAGGGTAGGATTTGGACCTCACAATATCCAAAACTGGGAGAGGCTGCAATATGTAGAGGACCATAACACAGGGAACCCTGGACTGATATTAACTAGGTCTGGCAGCAGAATACCTGCAAAAGCACAACTCTGCTCAGAGAATGATTCTCAATGAGGAACAGCAAAGGTGTCTCTGTACCAGGGCTTGTGCTGGTCTGGCAGCACCGGTTTCCTCCAGAGCTTTCCTGATGGGTCTCTATCCTGGTCCTGTTTTGTATGGCAGACATGTGCCCAAACTATCAAGCCTTACATCAGGAGAGGATGTGATGTCATCAAAGGACTGGTATCAGCCATTTTACTGGCACAGGGCAGGATCCAGGTCAAAGAAGCAATACCACATAATGCAAAACATTGCATAAAACAGAGACTGGTGCAACATCAAAAGTGAGGATGTGAGCACTGAGAAATGAGACTCCATAAATTACTTTCACATGTTCAAATTCAGAACTAATCACTCGTGCACATGGCTTAAAGTAACCTTGGTGCAAAGGCCATCCGCAAGAATTGCAGGAGTTGAACACATGCTACAGCACACTTGGACTTAGGGGCACTTAGTCTATTTCATGCTGCACAACCTGGCTGTGATCAGGGTTTAAGGGATCACAAAGCAGGGCCCTGTGCTATCCAAAGGAACAGAAACACCTCCAGACAAGCACCTGCCTTTGCACAGACATTACAGATCTTCGTCCCACAGGCACCTGTAAGGTTTGCTGAGATGGCCAAGTGTGGCAAGAGGAGAGGTGCAAGAGTAAAGCAGGGGGAATGAGGAGTATTGGCACGGTCCTGCTGCTTAAGGGGAGAGGAATGAGAGCTACCTGTTCATGGCAAGGGTAGTCAGCAGTTCCAGCCAACCAGAGACACCCTTGTGATGACCTGCTGAGCTCAGGGAGACCTGTCGTGGCTGCCCCCAAAACCTGCTGGGTGTGCCGAGTGGATGGAGGCTGCTCTGTGGGTTGGGACCACTCAGCTGTAGCAAAGCCATGAGCTGCCCAGCATTCTGTGGCTCCAGTACACAACTCCCTCCATTGGCAAGTCACTATTTTGGGGGGAAGGACAGAGATGGAATGGAGTCCATCCAAAGTGAAGCCAGCCTCTCCTTTCCCCATCCAGCATCCTTGTTCTTAGCAGAAACAGCCCCTAGGGATTTTCTTCCCTCTGCCATTCAGAAGAAAATCTTTTGAAGACCTAAATGTACGCAAGTGAAACCAAAGACAGCACTATAGCCCTTCCCCATGCTGCCATACCCTCCTCCTCTTCCTCTGACATTTATCCCTGACACCCTCTCTCACAAGAGGTCCACATTTAAAATAAACCAAAACCCCAGGGAGGGCAGATTGGCAGCTGCAGAAACGTGCAGTGTGGTAGATCCTAAACCACGTTATGAGCAACCAGAGTAGAGCTGTTGCTTCCCAGGCTCTCATCCCCTGCCTGGGACATACTTTCTTTCCCAAAAACACTTGGTAACTGGACCAAGATTCAGCACCTTGAACTTGGCAAGGAACTTGCATTCATACCAACAAACAGCCAGGCCAACCATGACACCAGGCACCATTTCACAGATTATATCTGCAGTTTTAAACTAAACCCCATGGTTTTTATTGATGCAGCAACGTGAAGAGGAGAAAAACAAGAGAAACAATAAAGCCAGTACCAACCCCATGCTGCAAGATCTGGAGGATTTACTTACACCAAGCACAAAGACTGAAAGTCACCCCAAACAAGCAGAAGGTAAAAACTAAACAATCTCCCCTCAACACTTCTGAAAAGACTCATTTAGCACCAAAGTGACTGGGTAGGATTGAGAAAGTGGAGGGATGCACATTTGCAAGCGATTAGATGAGTGTAACTAGCACAGATTTTGCCCGCTCACAGAAGTCCACCTGGCAATGGACACACACGAAGGGGATGTTTTCAGACTAGATCATTTCTCACACAGGCTTATCACAGTGTGGAAACTGTAATCCAAAGTTATAATTCACATTCCAGCTATCAACCATGCCAGTCATGAAACTAGCTATTTATTTTGGGAATGGTGCTTAAACTCCAGTGGTTTTTCTGGGCTGATGGGTTGAGTCGGGCAAAGACTTTTTTTCTGAGTTGAGGTTTTTGTTGGGAAATTCATCATGAATGAGACAGAAACTTTACACAGGAGTGCATTGGTCTGAAGGCAAATTAATGCTTGCTCTATGCTCTGCTGTGGGGATCCATGGCTGGGCAGAAAGAGGCAGGCAGAGGCATTGGCACCAGGATCTGGGCACTTTCAAGGAAGATGGATCGTCTGGGCTCAGTCTAAACCAGCCACTTCCTGACTGCCAGAGCCTCCTGTTCTCATTTGTGAGAAACACATGAAAGATTTTGATTCTGTCTTGATACAGATGAGAAAAGCAGACCAGTGCCACCATAATCTCCTTGCATTTAGATGGGCCGAGATGAGCTGGATAGTTCTGAGTAACCCAACACAGAGCAAACCCAGGGCACTCATTTAAATAGAAACAGTTCTGACAGTGTTTCGCATGCACTGAAACTAAAGACCAAAATCAGCAATTATCCATGTCCACCCCATGACTAGAGGTGTACCAGTGTGGTTGGTGGGATTATCATGTCTTAAATGCATCAGTATGAACCTACAAAGAGGGCTTGGGCAGCAGAGACATGTACTGGCTCTTGGCTGGGGCTGAATGGTCTTACTCGTGGTTTCCTCCCTCAGATGCTCAAACACAAATCCTGACACTCCGATTATTGCACACAGCAGCCACTGGGGAGAGGACAAAAGGCAGTGTTTGCTCTTGAAAAAAATAACATTCATAATCTTTTCTCTAGACAAGAAAACAGAGCCTCCTGATGCAGCCAGCCCTGTCAGGAAGCCAGGCAAAGGAGCAGTCCCGGATGGCAGCCCCATGCCCGGCGGGAGAGGAGCAGCACTGACCCCACGGTCACACGTCTTTGTGACACAGCCACTGACACCAGGTGTGCGGGCACCTTACCCTGGCCAGCCCAGGCCACGGGGGCACCCACTGGGACCAGTCCCTGGAAGAGGCAGAGGGCAGCCACACTACTTACAGGCTGCTCGATAAGCTCAGCAATGTTTCTCCCATTTGACACTAAAATAGAGGTGCTGCATGAACTATTGTAGTTTTAGTAGGAAATTATTATTGCATGTTGCACATCCACCCGTGATGGTCTCTGTCTCTCCAGCAGTATCTAATACAGATTTATTTAGACACTTGGTAGTACTTTGGAGTTGTAACCCCCAAGGGCTGTGCTGATTTTGATGGCAAAGGAAGAGGGAGGCAGTCAGAATGAAAATCAGCTGTGACATTGCTAAACTGCTACACACAGCGCACAGCCCTGTGGCCACTGACTGCAGCACCAGCAGTGGTGAGCTTGCTCTGTGGAACAAGTGCTTGTCACTCCTTTCAAAGGCTTCTTTAATTAATAAAACTGGTGTGAATTTGCCTGTCATTTCAACAGAGGTTTTGGGGTTTTTTTGCTGTTCTACTCGAGGAATTAAGTATTCTTTAGAAAAAGTGAGTGTCCCTGCCCAGCCACGAGCCAGCTGCTGCTAGGAGTAGAGAAATCCTACTAGACCAGCACAGGAGGAGGTTTTGTGAGCTGCATTTGTGATAGCTTTCCTCCAGTCTACCTCCTCCAAACTTTCATCTTTTAGTTTCAATCTCACCACCACTTTCTCTGGGTTCCCACTCTGCCCCTCTTTTCACAGTCTGTTGACAGTAGCTTGCACCATTAATTCAATCCCTGGATACAATTCCTAGCCTAGCAACAGCACCCAGCACAACTGAGACACCAACAGTGCTTTGGCCTAGGTTCTGATTATAACCACCTAGAAATTCCTGGTGCAATTTCAGGACCGTATCTCCCAGGTCTACAGGACTTCCCAGGATGCTTCTCTGGGTTGATCTGCTCTTTTACACCTACAGTTTCTTTCTGTTACTGCCACAAACCCATCTTGTCCATCTTAGATCTGTGTTGTTCTTCATAAAAATTTCTATGAAAAAATGAATTTTTTCAGTAAAACCAAGTCCATAACCATAGCTAGCAAAAATTCCACTAAAACTGGGATATTTGGATTTTAAAGTTCTCACTTTGAATTTATCCACTAAATGCCACAAATCTCGTCATACATGTTATGTCCAGGACAGGAAACTCAGTAACTTATTTCTCCCCTATGGCTTGAGAGAGCACAAGAGCATGTGACTTCTAGGCTGGAAACATCCACCTTCAACGAGCTGGGCAAAAGGGTCTGGTTAGGTCAGATATGAGGTAGACTGAAAAAAAGATTCAGTTTTCCAGGTCCAAGAGAACAAAAGTATTTAGACATCTGATTCCTCATAGGAATTATGAGATTAAATATTGTGCTGTGCTTATCTGTAGATAGACACCAAGCTCTTTTGTTGATGTCTGTGCTAGATAAAAGAGACCAGAGCCCTAGAGAAGCATTTCCAGGAGATTCAAGCAAGGGGCAAATAAAAGGAAAATGAGAAATTCTTCAAAAATTAAATCATTGCATTTTGCTTTCAAATACAGAAAAATCAATGGCTTATTTCAAGAATTAGCTGTCCCTGGTGCAGAGCTCAAAGTCAGTTTGGCTGTTCCCAGGCACACTGCTATGGTCAGGGTTGGTCATTCTCCCAGGGAGCCTTCATGCGAAAAACTGCTCACCAGATTTATTTCCTGGCCTTGGAAGGACATTTCTCCCAGCTGGGTCTCACAGATAAGGTCTTGTCTTGCCTCTTTGCTGTGAGAGTTGCTGATGCAACACAGCTGTGGTGACCTTTCTTGCCATCTCTGTCCGCAGTGATACCCACTCACTGAGCTTGGGAAAAGTCAGAGAAGATAAGGCCTTTTTCAGGAGACAGAAGCTGTGGTCCCCTCCCCTGCCCCCATCCTTCTCTGCAGGTGTACATATTGGTCAGGAAGTGCTGGGGGAAGGCGCTCAAAGCCTGCTAATCCAGGAGGACGTCTCAGAAACAACACAGTGCCCTGATTTCAGCCCAGCTGGTCTGCCCTTTGGCAATGGTTGCATAACAAGGAAGAGGACTTTCTCTCCTCTCGGCTTCTCATCTCACACTGAAAAACCATTTAGAAAGGGGACAACGTGGCTTTAGATCTCACTCACCTCTGTTAGAAAATGGAAAGAGGCTGGAAACGTGTGTGCATATATATGTACACACATGGAAGAAAATTAGAATAGGAATGTAAGGCCAATAAAAAACATTATGAAGAAGACAAAAAAAACCCAACCCCAGACAGGTTTAGAGAACCAAGGAAGCAGAGGCAGACTTAGACCAGATGAGTAACCACTATAGGACCTGAATGCTCTCTGAATTAGGCCCCTGACTCAGACCTGCAATAACATTGAACGTTACAAAGCAATTTGTCATCTCTAGAACACATAACTGCCTGTTAGCTAATTAATCTTCCAAAGTTTGCTTATCTCCAATTATAATGCATTGATGAATGTCTTTTGCAAGCTCAGAGACTTCAGGATATGAGAGCCATAGTATCAGATGGACAATTTCTACTGACTGGTGGCAACTCTTCCCTGACTCCAGTTCACAAGAGCATCCTCTGTTAGAGCACAACAGCTGTGAATGGTAAAAATGCCAACCCTCAGTCCTCATACTGACTGAAACGATTATTTGTCTCTTGGAGTTTTGAGTCCATTTACCAGTTACATTCAACTGAAGGTTAAACTCCACAAAGTCATTGGAATATTCAGTGATGTTTAGTTTTATCCCTATTTTTCAATTGTTAGCAACAGAAACAAGCCCTTGCCTGAGAACTCAGCATTCATTTCCAACTCCCCAACATTTGTTGAAAGACTATATCTATCCCAAACTTCCTTCAGGGCTCAGCCTAACTACAAGGGAAAAAAGCAAAAAGAAGAAAAAAGCTCAGTGGTGAGTACTGGAAGCCTCCTAATAACATCCCACACAGAGCACAGTTTGCACTCATATATGACTGGAAAAGCCCTCTGCATTGCAAATTTCTCACATCCTGTATTGTCACTAGGTCAAAGGCTGCACCCCAAAAGGTTTTGGTAAAAAGCAAGGAAATATCTAAGCTTAGTTATTATTCTTCTCAACAAAGGTTTGTTTTCAAACAGGCAGCTCTCGTGGGCATCAGTTTTTAGTTTGCATGGCCAGACAGAGCATCTGCTCTGTGTTACTGAGGAATCTCAACAAAATAAAAAATGATTTTTTAAAGGGTAATTTTGCAAAACACATGAGGCTAAGCAGGAGCTGTGAAAGGAATGACAACGTGTACACTTACCTCAGGGTCAAGCTCTATCACCTGCTGAGACCTACCCTGAGAAATTTACACTGACAAATCCAGATGAGGAAGACAACCAAAAAAAAAACCATTCCCCACACCCAGAGAAAATTCCTGATGATGGAGTCTGGTAATTTTGCAGCTTATCCTGTCCCACAAGGCAGGCTCTTCAGTATGCCTGGCTGGGCAGGGGCTCTGTCAGTGCCAGTCTGGGAATGTTCACCTTCAAGGAACTGAGCAAAGGGGTCCAGTTAGGTCAGACATGAGGAAGACTGGAAAAGGATTCCACTTCAAAGGTCTAACCCACCAAAACCATTTAAGCATCTGATTCCTCACAGGAATGTGTTATGCTTTAGCTCTTTTGTTGATATCTGTGCTTTACAAAAGAGACCAGAGCCCTAGAGAAGTCCTTCCAAGAAATACAAGGGAGAGCCAAATAAAAGGAAACTTCAGAATTCAAAAATTAAATAATTGCATTTTGCTTTCAAATACAGAAAATCCAATGAGATATATCTAGAAACAGCTGCACAACTCAAAGACTGCCACTGGCAGAAGCCCAGAGAGACAGGAGCTCTGCTAATGACAGGAGCACCAGAGTGACTTCCATGCTGGTGAAGATGCACTAAGACTCTAATGACCCCAGCAGGCCATGGTTAAGCAGGTCACCCACCTTCCTGCACTCCAGTAGTTTGGACCGCTCACCACAACCATATATCATGTGTTTTTGCTGTCACTGAAGCAGGTCAGATGAGGACCTTTGAAGCCTGACCCCGCTGGCCCTCTAAACCACATCTCTTCAAAGCAGCCATCAAAAAAAAAGAAAAGAAATTTTTGCCAAAAGGCTTTAAAGAGTGATTCCCCCATTTCTCATTCATTCTGTATGCAGTGTTATCAGCTCTCCAGCCTGACAGCCATGGGGATTTTTTTTCCCCTCTCTGTCATGGTTTTCCTGCAGCTTGCCGAAGCCCTGAGGCAGCAGCTCGTCCTTTGGCAGGTGGCAGCCCGGCTTCATCAGCAGCCAATGCTTTATCACTCACAAATGCTCAGATACAGCTTTCCCCTGGGGGAAAAAAAATCAGCTCTGAAAACCAAGGATTTCTAGGTCCTGGCCCATTTCCCCCACAACGTAGTCATCAATGCTGAATCAGAACTCAGCAGTTTTAAATGGACTATACCAACACAATGCTATGCTGTGTCAAGCTAATACAGGGAGGCTTGGCTTTGCTGCAATCACAGGACCCAATTCCCTGGGGCCCCTTCAATTCAGCCATCTATAAACATCCAAACCCAGTTGTGAACATTGTCTCTAAATCTTAAACTAGCACCACATGGTGCTGCTCAGGGAATACCCATCCTCTCCATGCGCTCAGCAAACATAGGCCACTGAGCTCCCACACGTCAGGAGACAGTCTGTGTGTGCACATATCCACACAGGCACCAAGATAAAGAGGAGTGGGTTTTAAAATGTTTCAGAATTTATAAAATTTTCTGCACCACTCCTTTGTGATTGACAGCAAAACTGGAAAGCAGCGAGGCAAAGCGATTTTTCTGCTGCTGGTGCTCCAGGCACGCAGGAGGGAGGAGAGCTGACAGCCACCCAGGGACAGATGGACAGATCCTATCTTCCAGCAGGCAAAAGCTTTGTGTGCACCAACACAAAGACCCAATGCACAAAAGTCACCTGAAGGTGGCAGAGAAGCCAAGGGGAGGAGAGGGGCAACCACAGAGGGTCTTTTGCACCTCCTGGGAACCAAATCCAGGCAGGAGAGCAGTGGTTGGACAGAGGAGCACCCAGTGCCGAGCTCAGCTATGATCTCTGGAGGCTCATGGCCAGGAGAACCAGAGAGGGGTTTAACATCATTTAACCCATCTCACAGACCTGGAAATTCAGGAGGGTTTGGTCCCAGGCATAGCAAGCAGGTAGTTTAGAAATTCAGCAGCTCTGCACCCACCTTAGGGCCAGCAGAGGGGCAATGATACACTGCACCCACCGCTGCTACACACAGGCAAAAAAAAAAAAAAAAAAAAAAAAACGTTGCAAGGAAATAGCTGCAGGACATGAAAGCAGGAGAGCTTCCCTGGTGGGAACCAACCAGTGCTTGCTGAAGCTGCCAATGTCATCTCTCTCTTGGCAATGTGGGAGCAAGAAACAATAACTTCAGGTCAGTTGAAAATCTAGTGAAAACAACTATCTCAGCATAGCACTGTTACCTGGACTGCTTGAGGATAAGCAAACCATCACAGTGATCAAGTGTGCAGACCAGGTGATGAGGAAGCAGGACTTTTATTTAAATGGCATTACCAACTCATTTTTCTGGGGAACAGCAGCTGCAGAAACATCCCAAGCAGCTGTGTCTTTCCCCTTTCTCCGTTCTCCCTCCCTTGAAACAAAGTTGTTTGGGGGAACCAAGGTTTCTCCTGCAAAAGCCTGCAGATCCAAACCTTCCCCTAATTAAGAAACATTTCACACATATGGGACTTTTGGGGTTTTTTTGGATAGCAGCAGCAGTAAATAATTAAATGCCTTGGCAGATGTTTAGGAACTTCAAATTATGAAGGTTATTATAAGATTTATTTAAATAAGATACCTGGAGGGCTCCGGGCCAGGTAGAGAGAGGGGAAAAAAAAAAAATCACCATAATGAAAGCCATGCTTTCTTCATCAGTCAGAGCACTTTGCTACAGAGGTTTGGGCACACAGCAACACAAACACTGCCTGAACACAAAGCAGAGCTTCACTGCAACCACAGCAGCACTGCTGCAGCTTGCAGGTCCCCCAGCTCCATCAGCAGCTGCTGCAGCATGGAAACAGCCCCAAGGCCAGGGCTGCAGGAGTTTTGCAGAGGACCCCAGCAAACTGAACTGCTCCCCAAGAAGACCGGCAGTTTTTGGAGGAAAGGGCTGCAGAAGCATTTTGACACGGCATTCACAAATTTAACTAATGAGCCACTGGTAAGCTTTCCCTCATGAGCAGCTGCAGCTGTGCCTGGGAAATTCTCCACACCTCTGTCATCATCCTTGAATCAGGTGGGTTGTGCCACAGCAGCATAGAGCCAGCAGTGAGGAAACATCAGTCTTACTGCTACTCAGAGCACTGACCCATGGACAAAACCAGTTCCCTCACACAGAAGCAGAGGAAGTCTGCTGTAACCCACCTCTAGCATGAGGCATGTGCTCTTTCAGCACTTTATGTCCTCCCTAATGCCAGTAACATGAAAGGTAAATAGCTTTTAAAGACCTTTGGCTGGCTCTGAGGAGCTGTTCCAGTCATGCTGGAACAGGACAAGTCACCACCCGGGTATGCAACATTACCACAGTGCCACCAAAGCCAAGTAGTGTATTTGAACAGGTTATCCACCAAACAGCCAAAACCAGGCTGTTTGTCAGGGAAAAACCAGACATACATTGTTCACAGTACTCCTCTAACCCAAACTCCAGGAGGAAAAAAATAAAATATATCAGTCTAAAAATATGGAGGGGGGCGGGGGGTGTGCACATAGCTGCAATAGGGGTCTTGGGTTGGACCTGTCCAGAGAGCAGGCAAAGTGCATATCTCGTCAGTGCCACTCCCGTAAGAAACACAGCAAGACCTCACAGGCACAATCTGACCCTCTTCCTTCCAACCCACCCCACAGCTAGCACCCCTTCCAGCGCAGCCTTGGCTCCCTTCCACCCGTCACCAAACCATGAGCCTCCCAGCCATCCACACCTCAGCCTGGTGCTGATTCAATCTCTTCAGTCACAGGTTCATTTCATTTACTAATTGCATTTGACTGTTACCCTTCCCTGGGTGAAGGGGAGTGGGTGGTCACGTGTTGGCAACCACAAGCTGCCCAACAGCAGCATGTCCCTTTTTGGGCATAACCAAACCTTGAATTCAAAGGAAAGAATATGGCATGCAAGGCAGAGTCTCCAAAAGTAGCATCTGTTTTAAACTATTTGCAAGGCCACCTGGCCACAGGTGAGAAGGGACCCTCAGGGCAGTTTTGGGGACAGTGCTGTTCCTTGGTCAGTCTAGGCACCAGCCTGAATCTCAGAGTCCCCACTCTCAAGAAGCCCCTAAATGGATCCATAAACACAAATGCAGTGGGAGAGCTCTCCTTGCCCTGCAGTAACCACTTAATCCCAAACCTACCCAGAACCAAAGATGTAGGACAAGCACATCCTAGACAGCCTCCATTAAATCTCACCTAACCAGGGAGATGTACCAAGCACACATTTATTTGCCACAGGGGTCCCTATAGTACCAGCAAAATATAGCCTGAACAGCTACCACAACTAAGCTCACCTTAACCTTGGCAAGCAAAGATGCCCGTGGTGCTTTCCTCTGGCTTACAGTGCCCCACAGGAGATATTCATTGCTCCTCTCTGTATTTTGTGTCACAATTACCTTAATAGCATAAGAGCCCCAAAAGTAAGCAATTACAAAGCCACAGTTCCAGAAGACAGCAGTCTTGCAGCAGCCCTCACATCCCAGGATGTGGGGTTACACATGCACGCTGAGCCTTTCTCAGGCTGCAGTGCCGGCTGAGAGATGCTCTGCTCTAATTCTGTGCCTACCAAATGGACACTAGAAGGGAAGTCAATCAACTCTTCTTGTAATGGTAGAAGATATAAAATAAAAATTAAATAAATGCAGAGACTTGACCCTCACCTGAACAGAGCAACTTCCGTGTCTCAGATCCCAGGGGAGCAGAGCCAGCAGAAACCACACAAGAATGGTTCCACAGAACAGCTGTGCCACCTGGGCACACACAGCATTGATAACTTGCAGCATTTTAAATCACAGATCTCAGATTTAACATCTTCATGAAGTCTCTGTTTCAAGATATCATGTTTGAGAAATCCTACTTCTCATTTTGAAACAATAAACACAAACACTTAGCTCTCACAGAATGAAAATAAAATTTAAAACCAGGAGAGAAGCATACAAAGTAAGGAGAAATTCAAGACATACTTAGGCAAACAAAATTAAGACTTAAAGTTTATCTCAAAAGTTTTCACAGGGCTCAATCCCTGAAATCAGAAAAACTAGTTGTTAGACTTGTCAGCCCTCCTGAAAGAGCTGATGGAGAACCACTGGCTGCTTACAGCACTCAAACAAAATGGGTCTGCCTCACAAAGCCAAGAAGAAAAGCCAACAGCATGTTCACTCCTACCTCACACCAGCTCTTCTGAGCAGAGTAGGAGACAATTCAGCCCGTGGCAACTGGGGCTTTTAAAATCATACCCAGCTGGGAGCAGGCATGTGGATTAAAGGAGCCTCTAACAGCAAAATGAACACACCCTCCTGCCCTCTCTGCAGGTGCTACTTAATTTTTATATATAAAAACAAAGCCAACAGGTGTAGTAAATTGTATTATCTGTGAGCTTTGGGAGTACTAGGGAGATGAGTCACTCTAGAAAATGCTGGAACCAATAAGTCAAAAAGGACAGATGAGCTAGAAAACTTCCAACATATCTTCAAGTAGGAGCACTTGCAGCCAGCAGCATCCCACACTTGCTCCCTGAGGGAAATTAAAAGCAGGATCAGGGTTTGCAGCTGAGCACAGAGGCAACAAGTTTAACAGTCAGACATACATTAAAAAAAAAACCAGTAGGGTTTGGCTGTCTTTTTAACAAAAGTGTATTATGGTCCCTGTGAGAGGGCATCACCCTGATACAGTGAAGTCAAAAAGCCAGGCGAGTACCTTCCCTCCCTCGATGGGCGCTCTGTCCAGCTCTCCTGCCTCGGTGCCAGCAGCGGGCGAAAACTCGGACAAATCCGGAATAACAGCCCCACCTACTGGAGACTGGGAAATGAGCCTCATTCTTTGCAGCTGGGCAACCCACCATCATCATCATCCCCCTAACACCTGCCAGCTGGGAGCGATGCTCGAGGCTTTGCTCGCCTGCTCCCGGCAAGCCTTAACGTGCCCGTGTATGAGCGTGGCAAAAGGCAGGTATTGTCATCCCGACCTAGTTCAGACCTAAAAAGCAAATATCCAGACCAAGCTCATCCACCCTCGGCATTCCTTGGTTCTCCAGAGGTGAGGTGGCAAACAGCCTCTGGAACCAGTTCCTTGGGCAACGCTAACAAATTCAGCATTCCAGGCGAACACTAGGGCTGAGCAGCAGCTTTCCAGGCTGTACGGCTGCACCCTGCCATTTCCAGCCACGGCACGGGAATGAGCCAAGCTGAGATGCCCGCCTACAGCAGGATCTTGTCCCAGTCTTTGACACAACAACCCTCCGAGTTTTGCAACATGCCACATTTCTCACACCGAGCTCCCTGCTGTGCATAACCCTAAACTTAACCCAAACCCACATATCCAGTGGATAGTCCCTTTGAGCGCCTGAAATGTTGTTTCAGTCCTCAACATCCAGCTCTGGCCTTTACATCATGCCCTGCTCCCCTCTTCTGAGCTGCCTGCTGTTAAAACCCAAGCCCCATACTACCCTAAGGGTAGAGGGCACACCACGTCCCTGCAAGGGGGTCTGTGCCAGATGCACAGGTACCCCCTGGTCCTGGCCAAGAGCCACCAGCAAGACTGTACCAAAATGAAGAGTTAGCTGTGTAACTCAACCCAAGGAACTCTTCTGCATGTAGTGCAGTGGCATTTAGCATGAAGACAAAGATTTTCTGCAAAAGCAGGTCTCCCTGGCCTTCAAAGCAGGGTTAGGGAGCCATAATTTGAAAGGATGCAGCCTATGTCCTTTAAGGATTTATTTTATTCATGCTTGAATAGTAGTAGTAAAAACAATCTTTTACCCAGTGAAACAAAAGACTGACAAGAATATTTAGGACTCTGTCACATGAGAAGACACTTTATTAACACTTTATAAACCAAGGTTTTAAGCAGTAGCCCAGAAAACAGAAGTTATTTCAACTATAGAGATAACAATCAGGTATCTTTATTATGTAGTTTTGCTCAGCAGTGACTACTGATAAATAAAAATTACATGCTTTCAAAGTTGGACAGTAGAAAAATGGCAGTAAGTATTCCTAAAAACACAAGTACTAGAAGAGCAAATAAAAACAGGTTCAGGAATCAATGTCCCACTAAGCAAGAAATTCAGAAAATCAGTATTGTGACATAGCAAGATTGTGCCCATGCCCAACGTTATCACAGTCTGCCTCTTTGCAGGGCTGATAATCAACGATTTTCTTTATCCACAGTGCTACACACAGCTGTAACACACTGTTCTACCTTTACCTGCTATATAGACAATGCAGATGAGGTTCTCACAAACTCAGAGACTTTGTGGTTTTCACAAGCTCTAGGCTGCAAGGGCTGGGAGCTGGCAGTGCCAAGCACTGGCTAGAGGAAAAAAACTTTGCCTGAAATGCTGATCCATGTCTCTTTGGAAGCTGCAGGGCAGTGGGGAAATGCTCCAGCACCACCTTGGTCCTACAGCGATAATGAGGTAAATCTGAAATGTTTTTTTCTTCCTCTGCTAGGACACATAACATATTATTGACATTCTGCCCTGAGAAGGTTCAAGATACGCAGCTTTGAAGGGTGCTGCATTCATGACAATTCAGATTTACCATGTGCTTTACCCCATGCAGAGTCTACCTGCATCAAGATGCTATTAATCTAAGAAAGAAAAAAAACATCTAAATTACAAGATCCACTCCAACTGCATGCTTGTAGTCCTGGGTGGGGAGAAAGCCTCCTAAGAGAAGCAGTGAAGTGAATTCATCAATCACACACACCTCAGTTGCCTTTGTATACTTATTTATATACTGCACTGATTTTAGCAAACAGGCTTACAATATACCACGCTCCTAAAATTCAGCATCAAACTTCCTACAGCCATTTTCACAGTTTCATAAAGCAAAACAGACTACAGATGGAAAGAGTGGAACATTTTTGCAGCCTGGATTTAAGTAAAGAGAGATGAGTCTCTTCAACTGTGCATAAAACCCTTTGCTTCCTGCAGAAAAAAAAGGCTTGGTGTAATCCTACAATACTTGGATACTAAAAATATCATGATTATTTGGGCAAAGAAATGACTGGAGAGGAAAAGAAACATCTGTGAATGGTGGCATATAAATTAGGGAGGGAATTAGAAGGCAGATGTGTATGAGAGATTCATGAATCACACAGTAGCATATTGGCAAGGATTCCTCAATAGGTCTTTTATCCAGAGGGGTTCTGTGACGCTCAGCAACACCAGCCGGCTCCTGCCGAGACCAAGTATGGAAGAAGGGTATCCTAAGAAGCATATCTAGCCCAACTGGCCCCACTTCAAACAACCCAAATGGAATACAGAAATGGACACAGAGAAATGACCCTCAAGTGAAAAAAATTGTTTTCACTACACGGAGACCTCTGCCTAAGCCACTTTGAGTCAAATCAGATCAATCCAGAGCAACAATTTTAAGTTCTGTGCTGTCCTTTCTCAACATCAACACTGCAACTGCCAGAAAAAAATAAACAGGACAGTGTCTCTAGGATTGCTCCTACCTCCTCTTCCTGTTCCTCTACACTGCCTCAGTAGATCACATCTGCCAGGTATTTGCCACAGGGGAAGCTCTGGCAGATGTAGGATTTTCTGCTACATCTCTGCTGCTGCCTCCGCTCCTGTGCCGTGACCTCTCCCTCTCCTTCCCTGTGTCTCCGGTATGCCTTCCTGCGATGTGTCTGCTGCTGCAGCCAAGGCTGCCTCCTTTTCTAAAAGGCTGCTGCTATTCATCCCCCCTGCAGAGCTCCATGCAAACAAGCTCTCCAACTCTGGAGAAGAGTGGCAATTCCGAATCCACATGGGGAGACTGTCTCCTGACCCTCTTTTCCCATGATGTGTACCCACCTCTCACTGGCAGTCCTTGGTTCTAAGAAGAATCACAGTCATAAAAGTCAAAGGGATACTTCAAGGAAATCCTTAAATGAAAACCACATTCCAGTAATGTACCAGAAATATTTCAGTAGCTCTCACCAATTTAACACAGCACCTTCACCCACACAGGAGCTGCCTGATGACTGCTACATACTCATTAACTTGAACATTATTCTTATGAAGGTTACAACACAGCTAAAGAAAAGGGACAATGGTGAAACACTAATAATAGCAGTGATTCAGTGTACAGAGGGGTAAGACTATGCTCAGTTTGGAAACTTCTATGTGGAAGAGTGAAAAGAAAGTCGAGGGCAACAACTGGTGCAACCTCAGAGCTGTGGACTGAATCAGTAGGTGCTGTAACAGGCTGTCCCCGATTCAGCTACAACACCCACCCAGAGTCCCCAAGTGCCCAGTCTCCACCCACCCCAATACACCAGTAACACACCTCAGGTCACAGGAAGGAGCCTCCCACTGCTGGGTCCTGGCAAGTGAAACACTGGAGGACATGCCACAAACACATATCTGAAGAATAGTGCACTCACACAACAGGGAGGGCCTTTTCAGGGCCAAATGGTGCAGTGCTCAAATGCCTCTAGCCCTAAAAGCTGTTCAGTCTTAACAAAATCTTTAATCACCGTGGATGTAATAGGGAAAAACAACAGGAAGATCAGCCTCCTTTGCAGAGATACTGTGCAGTAATACACTAACTTTAAGGGTTTTTACTGCTAACATGCACTATTACAGTAAAATCAAATGAGCACATGTGCTAAAACACTCTTTACAAGTTAATGGGCAGTGTTGAAGGTACAAGAATTTGAGACTACAGCAACATGGAAAGAAGGATCCAATTTGAACAATTTCCACCTCCAACAAACAAAACCCTCATTTCTCTTGGTGAAGGGTCTACCTCCCATTACTGCTATTAATCACTGCAATGTAATTCTCAGAAGAGTTAAAGCAAATGAAATTATGTTTTGTTTTGGTTTTTTTTCCTGAAGATTATTGCAGTATATTTGAAGAAGGAACTGGCAATACTGGATGCCAGCGCTGGGGATTCATCAGGGGAGCAGCTCCTACTCAAGGGCTCTCCTCTCCACACTGTGCCCTCATGTCACCCAGTCACCAGAACCTTTTTCACCCTGCAAACTTGTGAAATCCCAGGCAGAGTGAAGAAAAGACTTTGTTTGTGAGGACCACAGCTTCACCAACCCAGGGCACAGGGAGTGGTGGAAAAACCAGCTTCGCCCCATGTCACCTCACCTCCAGTCAAACATGGAACAGAGCCCCAGCTGGCCTCCCACTGGCCAACAGGGGCATCATTGCTACATCACTCGGGGCATGGAGCCAGGTGTAGTGGGAAACCTGTCCCCGGGCCCTGGTGCTGTGTCCTGCCGGTGGGGAAGCAGGAGAGGCAGCTCAGCACACTGCTGCAGGCAGGGACAGAACTCACAACTCCCAGCTCCACTGAACAAGGTGCAACAGACACCTCACCCTCAGCTGAGGACTGTGCCCCACACATCACCATTCAACAACTTTACAAAAGCAGTACCAGGCACAGTGTGTAATAAACCAGCCTTTATTTCTCTCATAGTGCAGTGGGACTGAACTTAAGACCACTCCGTGGCAGTGCCAACCCATTCAGTAGCCTGGGCTGTGGGAGCTGCTGACCAGTCCTCAGTGGCAGGTTGGGCACTCCAGTCCTCTGCAATCACAAAGACAATGACACTTAGTGCACCCCAGCTCTTCCCACCCATAAAACATCCCCCCTTTCCCACAGACACCCCTCAAACTGACCTGTGGGGAACTGCTGGATGGGCACAGACGGGACCTGCACTCCCTCAGACCAATCTGCAACCTCAGGCTGAGGAGGAGCAGTGAATTCAGGGGCTGGGGCAGTCCATTCGGTCTGGAACTCCTCCTTTGTGACTGCCTTCTCGGCAGCAGCCTGCTCCTCCTTTTCAATCTGCAATGGAAGAGACCAGCCTGAGTCTCCCAGGAACACATTACCACACTTACTATCACATACCAGACAACAAGCACTAACTGGCAACAGGCATTACAATTAACCAACCATCACATTTCAGTGAGAAGTGCAATTATTATATAGGCAAAACCCATCCTCAACAGCAGGCACACAGGAACACGGGGTAGAGGAGCACAAGCAAAGCATCTCACAGGCACACACTTCCTGCCCCGAGGCTCCTACCTCCTCAGGATCTCTGTAGAAGTACAAGTCAGGCATGACTTCCCATGGGTGCTCACGGGAGATGGTGCCACGCATGCGCAGGACCTCCCGAGCCAGCATCCACCACATCAGGCCCACCGAGTGGGCTCCCTGGAACAGAAGAAATTAGGTGAGGGTTTCTGTTAAGCTTATTTGTACCCAATCCAAGGTTCCTGAGTGGCAAGAGGAAGACAGTACTTGTCCACACCCAGACTTATGTACTTAGACACAAAAAAAGGAGCAACTTTTCACATTCTCAGTGATATTTTTGTGTCTCAGCAGGAATTGCGGTGCATGTCAGTCACCAACGTCTGAATTTGCTGTATACAACATAGTCCAAGGTAAGTCTCTTGCTATGGAGTTTCATAATGGTCACTACCCCATGTGAATCTCGCCCAAAAGACAGGGATTATGCTCGCCACATATGCTAGAACGAAGAAACTGACAATTTGATCAAATAAGCAAAGCTTACACATGCAGTCAAGATACCATTTATACTAGTTTTGATGACTGATTATCTAGACAATTTAAAGATGGCTTCCCAACTTTGTAGACTTTACCTTTCAGGTGATTTCTGGCATGGTAATGTTTCAGAGCAATTTCTTCATCAATTCACTTTATCTTTCATTGATATTCATAATCTGTGGCAAGAATGACTACCAAACTCCACTCATTGGGCCACGAAGACCCTCATGGCGTCAGCGAAAAATCCTGCCAGGTTACTATAGCACACGTCCTACACTTGAGAGTTCCTTGGCCAGAAACCAGCCTCAGCTCCAAGCTCCAACTGTGTGCAGTTTCTCTCCTCCCCCCACCGCTTCCACCTGCCAGTTTGCAAGAGACAATTATTAGCTGGTTCCCCTGGAGACACAGCAGATACAAGCCAAACCTCCTTTGCAGAACGCATCCATCTTACAAACGCAGGGCACGCTCCAGAGGAAGCCACCTGGAATGCCACAACAAAACCATTACCTTGTTGTTGCAGGGAATGGCAATGTCCACGTAGCGCAGCGGGGAGTCGGTGTTGCACAGCGCGATGGTGGGGATGTTGACGTAGGACGCCTCTGTCAGTGGCTGATGGTCAGCCCGGGGGTCCGTAACCACCAGGAGTCGCGGCTCACGGAAAGCCGCTTGGATCTGATTGGTGAAGGTACCGGGGGTGAAACGTCCGGCAATAGGAGTAGCCCCAGTGGCAGCAGCAAACTTCAGAACGGCACGCTGCAAAATGGACCACAGCAACAGTGAAGCTGGAAAACCACATTCAACCACGTCAGAAAACTGCACTTAAAACCAAGTCACCCAGGCACACAATCAGGGAATATGCATGGAATTTAACTGAACTATTTGTTTCAATTCCTGTGAAGGACACAAAATAAAAATATTTCTGGAAATAGCTACACCATGACTTCAAAAGATCATATCCAAGCAAAGCAGGAAGTCAGGATACAGAAAAAAAAAATTTTTTCCCCCTGAAGTTATTTGCAAGCTCTACTCCAAATGCTCATAATCAAATCATGAAAGGCGGATAAAACAAACAGCTTATGAAAAAAGCAAGCAGTTTTCTTCCATTATTTCTACATGCTTTGATTACCCAGTAGCATAATTTCAGGAAAACCTTAGCAGTAAATACCCACAAACTGTAGCTGCGTCCATTAAAATTGCAGTTGGCTGTTCTCACTTCCAACAGCTTTCAACTTGTCAGGCATGTGGCAGGGCCTACTATCAAACTCCAGTCACAGAGGGAGCCCCTCTCCTGGTGTTAGCGAAAACCCTGCCTTGGGGTTTGCTGTCGCACACCTCCGACACTTGAGAGCTCACTGGCCAGAAACTGACCTCAGCATCAAGCTTTAACAGTGTGCATGTCAAGCCCACAGGAACCCAAGCTTTTCCTTTGTAAATGCACCCTGTGCCACTCACAACCACCCTAAGAGTCTGTGGCCCCACCTGCATTAGTCTAAAGAAACTAACTTCACAGACTCCAGTGATTAGTAAGCTTTATTTAAGGATTGTTATCCTCTACAAGAAAATGTTTCAGCTGTAACTCTAGAGACAAAATTACATATATACCAGTTACTATACCTTGCTCAGTAACAGAGAAAATTATTTCCTTCAAAACTCTTTTATCAGGTGCTTACTGTCCTCAAAAAATCAGAGACAACGACTCACAGCGGGGGGGAAGGGGCCACCTGGGGGACTGACCACCAATATGCCAGAAAATCCAGCAGAAGTTCCCAAAGGAGGACACAGAAGACAAACAAGTTTTCAAGCACTCTGAAACTATAGAAAGAAGGAGTGGGCTTCAAGTGACCTGTTTTAAGTTGCAAATGCAACACATGAAACACGTTTCCGAAAGTGTTCCTAGACTTGAAACTGGTGTTACTGCCTTTTATCACCAAGATGCCACTGGCAGACAATGATGCATGACAAGACAGTCCTGCTCCAGAGACTGCAGGCCTCCTGAATAACAAATGTCCATACCTGTCCAGTATTCCTAGAGGAAATGACGCTCACATCAGCTGGGTTCTCAATGGCAACAATGGCACGAGCTGCCAGGAGAAGCTTTTCCCAGGTTCTCTTCAGATTGATGATGTAAATACCTATTGGTGACAAAAGGCTTTAGAGCAACGAGCAAACACAAGATCCTAAAACAGGACAGCACTGTTCTGTCATTAAACCTGTCACACGGCTGTGGTTATTTCAAAATTCATGGAATCATAGAACCATCAGGCTTGGAAGAGACCTTGAGGACCATCCCGTCAAACCATCAATCCAGCACTGCCACTGTAACCCCTAAACCACATCACCCAGCACCAAACCCAGGCACTCCCTGAACACCTCCAGGGATGGTGATTCCACCACCTCCCTGGGTACCCGACTGCTCTTAACAGTGAAAAGGTTTTTCTAATATCTAATCTGAATCTCCCCTGTCGTGGCTTAAGGCCATTTACCCTTGTCCTCTCACGGTAAAAGAGGCCGGCCCCCACCCCACGACAACCTCCTTTCAGGTCGTTGTAGAAAGAGATAAGGTCATTCCTGAGCTTCAACGTTCTCCAGACTAAACAAACCCAGTTCCCTCGGCCACTCCTCATAAAACACGATCTTCAGTCCTTTCACGATGTTGCCTTTTGCTGGGCATGCTCCAGCACCTCAATGCCTTTTTTACAGTGAGAGTATCTTAGTCTAATTCTAATCAAAGCTACTCCAAGGAAAATCACTCCCTTATGGTTTTAATGTAGCACACTTTCAGCATTTGGCACCTATCAGCAAGCACCTAGGCCTAGCATGAGCTTTAATGTTTTCACAGAGGTCAGCTCAGACTGAAGAACCAATGCAAAGAAACAGAAATCACTACTGAGATGTTAAAACCTTTTTTGTTAATATAGTCAAGAACTAGCAGAACTGCTGCAATCCACCTGTGATTTATTTACCAAGTTCCAAAATCAAGTCCAGAACTAGAAGAATTGCTCCAAAATCCGTGTTTCATTCTGCTTCTCTGGGTTAATACGGTCGGATCAATAAAGACATCATGCTAGAGAGCTCAAGCACCAGCGCTTTCCTGCCTCCCCCAGCCGTGCCCACAAGACCCCAGCTGCCCATCCCGCGGCCTTACCATCGCTCTTCCTTTTGTAGATGTACTGCTCCATCTGGAAGTCGAGGTTGGTGCCTCCCAGGTGGGTCCCGGCAGCGAGGAACTTGAGGACATCCTCCTCCTTCATCTGCAGGACATCGAGGCCTCCGGACATTGTGGGGTTTCCCTTGGGAAGCGACGACAGGGACCCTGCGGGCACAGGGACGGGGCTCAGCGCGGCGGGGACGAGCCACGAGGCCCAGCACACGCCGCCATCTTGGGCCGCCTCCCGCCCCCACACACCCGGCAGGCCTCGGCCTTCCCCGCGGCTTGCCCAGGCCCGGCCCGGCCGCCGGCACCGCGGAGGGGCGCTCGGAGCCCCCCGGCGTTACCCCCTCGAGGGGAGGGTGCGTCCCGGGCCGCCCCCCGCGCCCTCCGCCCGACGGGCCCGACTCACGCTGACAACGCCGTGTAGAGGCTCGGGCGGCGCGGAGCCGAGAGAAGGCTGCGCCTCTCCGCACACCTATTTATAGCCTCGCCAGCCAATGGGGAGCCGCGGGGGCGGGGCTCGTATCAGCGGGACCGCCCCGGCATCCTCCGGCGGGACCGATCCTGACCCATTCCCGGCTCTTCCCAGCCCCTTCCCGGTCCCTTCCCCAGCCCCTTCCCCAGCCTCTTCTCCATCCCCTTCCCGAACTCTTCCCCAGCCCCTTCCCCGCCCCTTCCCGGTCCCTTCCCCAGCCCCTTTCCTGGCCCCTTCCCGGACCCTTCCCGGTCCCTTCTCCAGCCCCTTCCCGAACTCTTCCCCATCCCCTTTCCCGCCCCGTCCCAGTCCCTTCCCGGCCCAGGTCTACGGGCTGTTCTGAAAGCTGTAGGATTTGCCGGATTCCGGCTCCTGATTCTGGACGGGAGTGACCCCTTCACAGCGCGCTGCTCCGGACAAACCCAAGGCTGTGTTGGAGTCCTTGAAGCGAAGAGTGAGCAAAGATTTATTTTAAACTCTTTACCATTACGTTTCGCTGCTGAAAGTGAAATATATGCTCTCGTTTAATGGGGGGGCTGATGGTTATTTGATGAATTGCATCTGGCTCCTGAACTGCCTGCTGTGGGGAGAAGCTTCTAAGGGGCCGCAGCATCTTCCCTGCACCCCCGTTCTCCCTCCCTGCTGGGCACTGCTCTGGCACCACGGGGGAGAACAGGCTGTCCCTGCCCTTTGGAGAAATTATGGTAAAACCAGGTTAAATTGGCACTGAACTTACACATCCTGTTCTGCGGTGGACATTGATCTGGCACTTGCCCCTTTGTTGGGTTCAGGGTCTTGTTTGTTTGTTTGCTTGCTTCTAAGAAGCAACAGAAAGTGATGAGATTTAAGGATCTTTATGGTCTTTCTCCTCTTTTTTGTCTTATTCTGGAACCAGACAAAGGCCTAAGAGTGGAAAAAAGAAAAGCAGTCATATTTACTTTGTTACTCTTGCTATTGTCTGGATCTCGATACATTTCTGGACAAATTTCTGGACCATGCAAACACTATTGCCAGTGCCTTCTGCTACTAATAATTCGTCTTCACATCTTTTTAATAACAGTCTTCCTTTAGTTTTCTCTTCTCTGTTTTAACCTAATCTAACCACAGCAGTGTGACTGGACATGGACTCTCTGGAGAGCCCCTTTGGGATGTCTGCACACTGAGTTGCTCTGGAGAAGATTGTTTGAGTAGCAGGTTACAATGTCATCTCTCGTACGTTCTTCACCTCCTGGAAAACAGGACCTTGTCCTGTTTTGGTGAGGAGCCACTGTCAGCCACTTTCCAGCATTTCCATAAAACTTCAGCTTGCAGGTCAGGAGCTGGCTCTGTTTTTCTTTTCTCCATGCTTGTTAGAAGATGTTAATTAGCAAGATTACCAACCAGATGGGGTTTAGAAAATCCTTTAAAAGAGTAGTTCAGACATTTGTCACATGGTGGTGACAAAGTAGGTAAAATGAACTAGTTAGTGAGCTCTCAGCAAGAGCAGGAACTACTATTATGCAAGTACCAGACAGATTATAGACATCTGTGGCACTTTGATAAGTGCACTGTGGACAGTGCCAGCTGACCTGAGGGGGCTGTGTACAACATGTGTCTCTCCTAACAGGAGCACAGTGCAAGTATTAGCTTGGGGGGCAACAGGGGAGGTGGTGGTGATGTTAGCATGTTGTGTGCAATGGATTTAGTCTGGAGAGCTCTTCTGCACAGTCAAACCCAACTGTCTTAAAAGTGTATTTTAACATAATGATTGGAAGGTAAGTAATGAATATTGTAGTAAATATGATGTTATCAAAAGAGTGCCACTGGTAAGCATTCCAGACTCCTCTGGCATATCTAATATTTAATTTATTTCTTGTTGTTACACTTTTGGCACTGTCTGGTAGACCATGAGCTCCACAGTCCATGAGAGGGCTTGGAAGAGTCATGATAAAGCTTGGCAGTGAAGTATTTCTCATTATTTCCTTAATTAACCTGAAAACTTGTTTTATTTTTCAAACATGCACTGAGGCATTTTAAAATAAATGTCTGTTACTAATGGGCATGCCCCTCAGGTAGAAGTGTATCTATCTTACCATGTGTTTCAGATCTTGTCTAAAGTTCACATTGAAATCTATTACACAATTACCTGCAGAGCATGGCAGACATTGCTTTTTATAAATCAGATTGAAGATATTCTGTATCTGAGAGAAACTCCTTACAGTTTGGTCACCCCATCTAATCACAAAGATATTGAAGCTGATAATAAACATAAACACCTCAAATGTGAAGGACAGGTATGTTTCTACTTCTTTTGTGAAAACTGTGGACATGGCCACAACTGGGGCTGTTCTTTTGGCTGGTTTTGACTCTGCAGTCAGTACTAGCAAGGCAGTGACATCCTGGAGCATGCCCTGTGTAGGGTCTCCGGGATGGAGCCCAGAATGCACAAGAGAAGGCAGTCCCTGGGAACAGGGACTTGTAGCAAGGAAACTCACAGAAAGGGGCTTTTAGCCACTGGTCCTCCTGCAGTGCCAAGCAGCCCTGGAGCTGGACCCTCCAGAAGACAAAGCAGAACTATGAAGATCAACCCACCTCTTTGTGAAACTGCATGTTACCATGATTACCTGTAAATTCCATCTTGGCTTGTATTTCAAAGGCTTGTTACTACCTCTGACGTGTTTTGGGAAAACATGTTCTGGCAAATCTATCTAGAGTTGCCTAACACCCGTTACTAAACTTGCAGACGTCTCATTTTAACCTCTTACTGGGATTTTGTCATTTTTACTAAAATTGCTTAATGCATTATGATAAAAACTCCTAAAGCATTTTACAGTGATAAAACTGGAAATTAAGAAACAGTGCAATGTGGAAATTCAGGTTGCTATTTTGAAATAAGAAGCAAAGCCAGAAGACATAAGCATATTCAAGAACTCCACGTGAAGTTTGTAGAAGTACACATATGTATGTGTGTGTGTTCAGTTCTGGTTGACAGTGATTATGCAGGGCACATAATACATTAAAAATTTAAAAAGCAAGCAAAGTGTTTGCCCATTTTTTATGCAAAAGGGAAATCTGTAATTCAATGTTTTGTTGCAATGACAGTGCCTTTAAACTTTGAATCTTTCCCACTCTTTACCACCTCACATCTGGGGCAGCTGTCAGCAGCATGAACAGAAACACCCTCTACCCTCTACATGGGAGGTGGTTCTCCGAGGCAGCAGGAGAGCTCTTGGAGGGCCCTGAGTGTAAGAGCAGGCACTGTCCCAGCCCTAAATCGCTATCAGGCACCTGCACAAGCAGTTCAGGTCCAGCTGGCACAAGGCTGCACATCAGGACTGTCTCATAGGTCTGTTACACACAGGTAACTCTCCACAAAAATTCCTTCATGTGAGAATGTATCATCTAAGCAACACTTGAAAAAAGAAGAGGTTTGGGATCTTCACATCCAGAAGATGTACATCTCAGTATCAACAACATCAGTGTTTTGCTTAGCACAACCTGCCTGCTACTGAATCCCAGGACCATAATGTGACAAGAGGAGATCCCAGCAATCCAGCATCACCCTGCATTGTGCCTTGCAGGAGACGATTACCTCCCAGATAGTTTCTGGTCCCCCACTGAGATCAGACTGCCTGAGTAGCAAAGACCTGGATGTCAGGAGATTAAAAACAGTCTGTCCCTAGAGAGATTAAACCCTCACTGTCCTAAAGGCAGGTATTTCACCAGGTGGTATGGAGATTTAACTTCCACCTGTCTTTACACACAGCAGGCAGGCAGAGAAAGCTGTGCAAAAGACCAGATTCCCCATTGTTATGTGTTTTTTCCATTTAAGTAAAGCTGATTTAGGTTGTACTAGTACAGCCTGTGCATATCATACACCACAGAAGAGAATATTCATTGCCTTGAAGGAGCTCTGAACACATGCAACAGTCTGTTCTCTTGGAAAACTCCTTTTGCCTTCCTAAGCCTCTATTCCATCCCAACCCATCCCTTGTCCATTTGATTGGTTTGGGGCTTGGTTTTTGGTGGTTTGGGTTTTTTTAAGTAACACTGAAGAGATGACATCGTTCATTTTGGTAACCAGTTTTTAATGAAACATATACACCTTCTCACGTAAATATTTTATATAGACACGTAAGTACTCACAACACGTAAAGCCATGCAATGTTTCAAGATTCCAGTTCTGTTTAAAACAGCGCAAGGAAAAAGAAAACCGTCACACAGGAAGAATGGACACGTGAAGTTTCTAAAGCATAGTCAGACTATTTCTCCTGTGTCCTTACAACTCACTTAAATACTGCCTGCCTCAACTTGCTAGCCAGTTGCGTTCTTATGCCACAGCTGCAGGGGCAAAACGAGACCATGCACTAAGAGTGTACTGCCAGCAACAGAGGTCATTCCAAGAGGGATCCAACTGGGATCCCACCATATATAGAAGGGATCACACCACTGTCTCTGGAATCCAAGCTAGGATGGCTTTGGAAGAGATTATCTGATAGGATTGTTAGCGTTAAATTGCTGGCATGATGCAGGTAGGTGATTAAGCACCTGTGTCCAGACCTTTTATTTGACTTACTTTGCATTTACGTTGTACAGTGACCATTTGTTGTTAATTAGAAGCACTAAATCCCAAGGGCAATATCAAGTCCACACTAATTTTTGCCTTGACTTGCTATAGCTAAACTTCAATAAATCACTTTAGAAACAGAAAGTCAAGAGGGGAAAAGAGTGAAGGTTAGTAAGGATCAGAGCTGAGTCTTGTGCTTGCCTATGTGATAAAGCTTTCAAAACAGAGTGAAGCAGAACTTCAGGCTTACCCTTTCCCCATACCTGACAAAAGAAATAATAAAGAAAAACAAACAAACTTGTACCACAGAATTCATTCCCCTCAGCTCACATGTTTTTGGATTTGCAGCACCAACGGTAGATGAAACAAAGTGCAGTTGAGATTCACTATTTCTTATACTCAAAGAAGCCCAGGCTAATTCACAAGTCTAAAACACATAGTTTTTCACTCTACTCCGGCATCAAAGCACTGCCTCATTACCTACAAATGGGAATGGAAGAACTTTCCCAAAGAAAAAGCTAACATGGCTTTAGGCCTGAATCCAGATTTAAGACAAACAAACAAACATCCCCCAGTAGTCTTTAAAACACTGCCACGTGGGAGTAAATTCTCTATTTCTTCCTTTGTTATTTGACCAGGCAAGAATACAGGGCATAAAAGCCACGAAAACGTTCCTTAATTTCAGGTTTCTGATGAGGATGTTACCTAATTCCAAATTTAACACCTGGCATTCCTTGGTCACTTGCCTCATTTTTAAGACCTTAAGTTTCTGTCTGCACAAGCTGCACGCTGCTTTGCCATTGCTAAATCAGGAACCAAAACGTGTGAAGCACCTTGCAGGCAAACCCACACCCCCCCCTTGACAAAACTGCCCAGGATGATCAGCAGATCCAACTCACACACCAGATTTAGAAAGCCCCAAATAAATTCAGGCTTCCTGCACAATGTTGGTTTGATCCCGTGCATAGGGGAATAAAAGACAAATGAGGTAACTCATGTAATTGCCACCTTATTCTGCCAGACCAGCAACCCTAGCCTTGGTTCTCCAGCTCTTTGTGCCAGTAGTGCTCAGGATAACAAACAAGAAGGATGAGCAGTTACCATGATTTCATGCACTCCCACAAGTTCAGGTCACTAACAGTAGGAGAGACAGCAAAAGAAAGGATTTGGGAAATAATGTGCCACATGCCTGACAGTGAGAAGCAGCAGAGGGAATCTGACAGCTTGTCAATCACAACGTGGAAAGATTTGATGCAGTGCTCTATAACAACATAGACATGTGCAAACGGGACCCTCCATCACCATTCTTGGAGACTCCTGCATGGTTTAGCACCTGTCTCCCCTCACAGATGGGCTGAGACTGAAAACAGGCAGCACCGTGCAAGCCTCCAGCCTGTCCCCTTACACTTTACTCAACTTTAACACCACTCATTAAACCTTTTGGAAGTTGAAATCTAGTAAAGAACACCTTTAACAACCCACATCTCTACTCTTGCACTGAAGAGGTTGCCAGGGCAGGCAGTGATTGTCCAAATTTACAGTCTAAAATTTATGAACGACAGGCAGGCAGCACTGATTGTTCATACAGCTACAGTGTCATGTCTTCATATTTAGAGACAGATGCTCTGGTTCTAAAGTGAATTGTAATATCCCTAAATATTTCAGAAAATAAAAAGCTGGGTTCTCTGCAAGGCACACCACAGAACAGGATGCACATTTCCATTCCAGCTTCATGCCTATGCTAACAGAGCTGCAAGAGATGCAAACCACCACAGAGGCACAAGTGAAGAGGGGAGCAGGCTGTACCCAGGTTTGGACAGCACGCACTGTGAGGTCTGTGTAACACAGTAGGAAAGAGTAAGAAGGCACAGTGGATGGAAAATGTGCATTTATCTCTAAGCCTAAAGTCAGGGATACTCAAATACAGACTACCTGATCAGAGAAAATGATCAGCCAGGAAAATATGAGGGGTCTCTGTGGAGCCCAAGGAAAATAAAGTTCCCTGCCAAGCACTCAGGGCTCAAACTTTAGAGAAAGCTTACAGAAAGAGCAGCTTTTTCTTTCCAAACCCAAACATACTCCACATGCAATCAGCAGCTGTTTTTAAGGGAAATCTTAAGTTCCAGTATCTGTATCTGCTTCCATTATACCTTTATGCATTGTGAGCCATGACCCTCAAAGCTACATCAAAGGACCAGTTTGCACTGAGGATGTTGATAAGAGATTAAAAAATGAGTAGTGGGAAGCAATAAGTCTCTGTGACAACTGGATAAAAAAGAAACCCACAACAAATCCCACTTGAGTGTTTCTACTATAGTTAAATCAGCAGGATTTTTTTTTCAGAGAACAAGTAGAACTTTGGTAGCAATCAATTCTAAAGTGCCTTATGCTTCTTAATTCCTGTGCAAACACTGCTGTAGAGGCAGAAGCACGTTTCAAGAGTATGAAGATGCTCAATCACATAATAACACAAAACACAGCAAAGAGATTCCAGTTACTCTCTCTGCTATCACACACAATACAGAAGTGATGACAGAGACCACATTTCTAGCTTTCCTTCAGCACTTCATTTCTCTTCCACCCACTCCTGCAACATAAGTATTAAGAGACACATCCAGTCCCCTGCTGGGGCCTGTAGAGTTCCCCAGTGAGAACACAGCATATGAGGAAGGAGGTTCTATATCAGACAGTGGCTCACTGTGACCTTACTGGCTACACCAGCAAGGAACAGACTGGGAGGTTCTGCCATCACTGTTTTCTCCTGAAACACTTTTGCTCTAGCGATGTCTCATTGAATAAAGCTGGTGAGCACAGAGTTATTTTTAAAAGGGGCTTCTCAGCACAGTTACCAGGCTGAAACCTTGCCATTTCCCATGGCAGTCTGCAAGTGCAGTCCTTCTGGAATGCATTGATCAAACAATGCAAAGGCCCGATCTTTCCTTTCCTCTACTTGCCAAAAGGCCTAATCCCATGTCTCAGCAGGGCTTTCCTCCTCCTGGCTGAGCAAGGCTTATTTCTCTGTGGAACTGGAAACTTCCTAGTGCCAGCTGATCACAGCAAGCGGGAGAAGGAGTAAAGCTGGTCATTTCTCGTGCAACTCAGTCAAGACTTCAAGCCCATTTTCTCCATCATCTGTTCGTACACCGTCCATGCCATTGCTGCCATCAGAGTGCGCCGGAGGGCACGGGGCACGCCACCTCGGAAAAAGCCAACCAACCCAAAGTCCTGCAACAGGAGACACACAAGCAGCAAGTCATCACAGTCTGCCTCCAGCACTTTAATTTCTCATCATTTATTACATGGGAAGAGCACGGGATGTATTTCAGCTCAGACCCAGATCAGTTTCTGAAAGCCCCAGACTAAAATAGCCTTTAATGTTTAGGAAGAACCCGCAGCACTGCACAATAGCAGGGCTACCCAGGAAAGCAGGAAGAGCAATGAGAGGAGAAAGGAATGCCAGGATGGAGATGACTGATGGGGAAAGCCACATTCAAGTCCAGCAACGAGAAGGTATGGTAATGGTTTCAAGACACTTCAGGAAAATCACTTCTCTTTGGTTTAGAGCTTCATATTTACGAAAGTATCTTAGCTGTTCTGTAAAAACTGAGATTTTTAAGTACTGAAGTAAAAAAAATCTTCTGATATGACAAAAAAATCACATAAAAATACATACACAAATAAACAGATTCCTGTTTAGGAATAGAGTTCAATATGGAAGCAAAACTGTCAAGATCTGCCCTTCCGGGCGCAGGAAGGGAAAGGCGGGCTTTGAATACATCTCCATCGCATTCCTGGGATACAGATCTAGGCATTTATTTCTCTTCTAGTGTCCAAAGGGTGAAGAATTATTTTGTAGCTGGTTTGTATCTGCAACCAGCATTTCACACTACATACTAGTCTTGGTTTCCCACAGGATGACCCCCCCTTCAGCATCTGAAAATGCTGACACTGATTAGCCCAACTGCAAGAGCAGTGACACTTGTTCACCTCCTTTAAAAGGCAAAAACTTCCTCAGCATAGCTGTGCTTTGAGCAAGGGCACCAGAAATAAGGTTGTGATTGCATGTGTTAGAAGAGATTAGCCTCACCTTGTAGATGAAGGCAATGGCCTGGCTTGTCCTGTGGTACTTTTGGGGGGCCAGCTGCATGTGGGTTTTGATGACATCAGCAGGCTGTGTTGCCAGCGAGGCCAAGATTCCAGCAAAGATCCCACAGCCAAAGTTCAGCAAGGGCATGAGCACTGGATCCAGCTGGTCTGCAACAGAACAAAGGAAATGCACTCAGACACAAAACAGGTCAGGAAGACTCATGCTGTGAGACAAAGTGAAATCTATTGAATGATTGAATCAACATTGGAGACTAAGAGAAGTTAAAATCCCTACAGGTAGAGAAACCTTGCAAGGGGAAAAGTAGTCAAAAGTTAGCACTATTAAAAAGCCTCACGTGCTGGGGAACTGACTTGGACAGAAACTCAGAAAGTAAAAGACTGTGCAAACATTGCTCCAGTCAGTTCTAACATCAGAGAAGCCCCAGTTTAGTGGAAACTGAGCAGTATGCAAGACAAGCAGAAGCAGCAAGCAATGCTGAAGATGCCCTCTCTTTCAGCTGTTCACTAACCCACCTTATACATCAGTCTTCATTAAGACATCAATCAACTTAGCACCATTTCTGCACTGACCACAGCTATAGGTCTACAGTTCTCCACAGGAAAATGTGGATGTCTTGCCTAAGGCCCTGCAAGATACTAATTTAATTACTCAGGTGAAGGGCAATAAGCAGAGCATGCTGGCTGTCAGCTGCAGGGCAAGACCCGAGAAGAGAAGTATTTTCCATCCCAGCCTCCAGCATCCATCCTTACCCTGAGGTGTGAGTTTTTTGGTCTGTGTGTAGAACATCAGGTAGATGCCAGAGAAGGGGGCATCCCGCAGCAGTGTTGCAGTGAGCCCACTGAACATGCCACGAGCCCCTTCCGTCTGATAGATATTCTTCAGAGCTCCATATACACTCTCATAGCCAAATCTTCCACTCTGCAAGGGTACATAAAGGTCAGTCATCCATGTGTCAGGCACAGGTCAAGGAGCCCTATACACAGCCTGAGGCCATAGCATCCAAAGAAACGGTAGTATGCACTCAGTGTGATGCCCAACATGACAGCACAGAGGACAACCCGAGGCAAAAACTGGGTTTTATCTACCTCAGCCTTTAAAACAATCCTTTAGGAAGGTAAAATAGGGAAGCTGCTACACATACATCCTATACAATTGAAATTTAAAAATCTCAGAGTGAATTCTGTGCCATCTTACACTTCTTGCCCAAATATCAGTGCATGGTATCTCCAGCACAATGTGTGAACCAGGAGGAAAACAGATCTACATCCCTGCCTGTACCCAAGTGGCAATAACTGTGGGGAACTGCGATGGGTCTGCAGATCCCTTGGCAGAGCAAGAAGAATTTGACCATGGCGAGATTGTGTGCCCGTGAAGATACATCCCTGAGCTAGAGAACTGTAAACAACTTGCAGGTGCTGAGAGAACTCAGAAAACTACAAGATATGGGATAACAAGATGGGTGAATTTGTACAGAGACAAAAGGTTGTAACTGTGGCCAATGAATGACGGTTTATATGTAATAAGCACCAATAATGTTAATGCACAAACACTTAGAAAAGATATAAAAAGTAGCTGTGCTAAGAATAAAGGGGATTCTATGCCTGAGTTTCTTGTATATTTTGTCGTTTGTCCATCTCAACAATGACAAATAACCTTCTCCAGACAGAACAACTCATTTTTCATCACAAGAAAAATTAAATTTCATCACAAGGACACCATTAACAGGGAACTAATTGGAAAGTCATACCTCGTATCGGGTCTTCACTACAGTCACTGGCAACATGCAAATCCCAGAAAATGCGCGTGCAGTGGCACCCAGAAAGACAGACTCCAGGGCTGTGGGTGAACGGTCCACTAGGAACTTTTGCTTCATCATGTACAAAGTGCTGAAGTAAATCCCAACCCCAGGAATACATCTTGCAAAGGACTTCAGAAGAAACAGAAGCAGAAGAAGAAAGAAAAAGCTTACGTAAGACAAAATCTACTACAGAATATTTCTGAGACTGTTGAAGTTGACAGGAGCCTTTGTAGAAAACAAAAAAAAAAAAAAAATCGCTAAAGCTAACATGCCAAGGAAAGAAGATAAGGTAAAAATTATTTATTGCACTGACAGACAAATAATTCAAATAATGCCAGGATTTAATGCATTCCTCAATGGCAGTTTTCTAGGAACAAGATACTCCAAACCAAAATGAAGTTCACGCAGTTGCCATCCCACATTTGCAAAAGTATTCAAGTGTTCAGTTGCTGAGGACTGCAAAACCACAGGGACTGCCATAACCAAATCAGTGGAATTCACAACATTAACTCCTTAAAATTGGATATAATCTAAATCATGTGGTTTCATTCATAGTTGTACAAGAGTTGGCTATTTAAATCCGGGCAGACATAGTAATAAACAGTAAATTTATTTATCTACTTATTTTTAGAAGTCAGGGTTAAAACAGCCACTTACTGGAGAGACACCTTTCCACAGCCCCAGAATACTCTCAGTACGAACGACCCTAAAGAGCAGAGTTACCATCCCAGCACGACCAGACCTGAAAGAAAGACAGGGCAGGAACTGCAGAGATGATCTGCTTCTCCTCTCTAGCAGATGGACCCCACAGCCACCCCTTTTCACTCCTCTCTCTGTCAATTACTCCAAGGTGCTCTTTCTCAACTCAGCCTGCTTTTCTTGGTCTCTCTTTCCAGGGCTTCTCAGTCACCTTCTGTTTCTCACCACTTGTAAACACACATTAGAGCCTGCTCTTATTAGCGTTTTTAGCTGCTCATTCCCTTTGTTAGCAGCAGCAGGTACGAGTCATAAACTACACAAACGGGAGCAGCTGCATGCATGGAAAAGTTGTTGCGGGATGACTGCACGGGGCTTTTCAGGCAGAGGGCACCGAATGAAACTGCACGGCAGGCACTCCAGAAAACCAGTCTCTCAGATGAGAACAGACAAATGCCAGGTTACACATTATTAAAGTATATGTAATTATTAACTATATTAAAGTAGCGCTCACAAACCACAGACACTTTTTCTCTTCTGAAGCAAGATGCTAATCCTCCTCCATGCTACAAAAACACACCTCCTCTTTCAAGACGACTGTGAGTTCCCGAATTGCAAACCCGAACTCCAAACCCCAGCCAGCAAATGAGGCAGACCCCCATGTCCCTCACACATTCCCACCCCCTCACCCATTCACCGCTGGCTGCAGAGTCTGCAGGCGGGTTTTCAGCAGGTCAAGCGGCTGGAAGAGCAGCGTGGAGCAAGTGCCACTGATGGAGCCACACACGAAGGCCTTTAGGACTGGGTGCATCTGGAAGAGGAGGAACAGAGCTTTAAAGGGCGCTGTAACGAAGCAGAGGGAGGAGCAGAGGCGGCTCAGGACGCGCACGGCGGTGTGCCCGCTCGGAGGCCAGCAGCGCTGCCCTCGGGGTCCGGCCGCGCCCCGGGGCCGCCCCCGCGCGTCCCTCCGGCCCGTCCCACCCACGGAGCAGGGAGGGGAGGTGGGCAGCGAGACCCCATCGCTCCCCCAACCCGGGCTCAGCCCTCCCACCCGGCCGTACCTCGGTGTCCCGGCCCGGCATCCCCGGGCCGCAGCGCCCCCCTCCCGTCCGCGCCGCCCCCCCCGCCCGCCCGGCGCATGCGGGGCCGCCCCCGCCCCGCCTTCCCTCCGCCGTCCCACACCGAATCCCATCAGTGTTACCGCCTGGGATGGCACTTAAAGATGATCCAGTGCCAGAGCCCCCCACGCCCCATCCAGCCTGGCCTTGGATACCGCCAGGGTTGGGGCCTCCGCAGCCTCCCCGGGTGGCCTGTTCCAGGGCCTCACCGCCCTCACAGTAAAAAATTTCTGCCTAATATCCAGCCTAAATTTCCCGTCTTTCCATTTGTACCCATTACTCCTTGTGCTGTCGCCACAGTTCCTGACAAAGACTCCCTCTCCCGCTTCCCTGTAGGCCTCTTCATATACTGGAAGGTTCCCACGAGGTCTCCACGCAGCCTTCCCTTCCCCAGGCAGAACAGCCCCATCTTCCTCAGCCTGTCTTTGTAGGGTCGGTGCTCCAGTCCCCTCACCGACTCTGTGGCCCTCCTCTGGACTTCCTGCAACTGTCCCATGTCCTGCTCACACTGGGGACACCAGAGCTGGGCTCAGGTCCAGCAACTCTACACTCTGTTCCAGAGCTGCACGCTGTGTTCCGGAACCGTACACTGTATTACAGAACTGCACCCTGTGTTCCAGAACTCTACACTGTCTCCACCAACTGAGCGCCCCTGTCAGACAGGGGCAGTGGGAACAGGCAGTTCATAACCAGCAGCTTCCATGCCTTCCCTCAGCTCACACCTCCCCATCTCCCCACAAAACCAGCTTCTGGTGGAGACTGTGTAATCCTAACACTTCCTTACCGCTACTGCTAGTGTTTCCACTTGCTCTTCCCTGTCCTGGGCCCGAAGCAGAGGAGGGCTGGACTTCCAGACCATTGGAGAAGAAGCGTCTCAGTGTTAGACCTGTGCCAGCCCTGAGGCTGTGCAGCTCCGTTGTACCTGCAGAGCCAGATGCTCCTTATCCACGCAGCCAGAGGAGGTTGGGAGGAGCCTGAGATGGCTCTGGCAAGCTGCTTTTCTGAGAATCTGGCCTGCCGGTTTGCCATGCCCTGGCCAAGTAAGGAAGGGCACATCCAGAACCTCACGCTCCGGCTGGTTGGGCTGTTCCTAGAAACAAATCCCTGAGCACAGCAATAGTCACAATGCACAAACCACTTTGTCTCCTGTACTCGCTTTGCCACATGGCAGCCCCTGAAGAAAGAAAGAATATATTTCTCTGGAAAAACGTAACACACAGTAAAAAGTAACCCAGTAAAAGCACTTCATTAGGGACTCTCTTCCCTTTTGCAAGCTTCTCTCTTGTTATGCAGTTCTCTCCTGCCTTGTATTTCTGACTTTGCCTGCTAACTCATGGAAAAGAGGATCAACTCACCCCTGTCAACTCACCGCTATCCTTCCTGGTGCTTCTTTCCCTACCTTGCTCCCCTGTGAACCTCCACAGGGATACCCTGTGTCACTGGTCTTCTCCACAGGCTGCAGGAGAATCTCTGCTCTAGTTCCTGCAGCACCTCCTTCCCTGGAGTCTGCAGGGCTGTTTCTCTCACATATTCTCCCTCTCTCACAGCTGTTGTGCAGTGTTTCTGAGTCATAGAGGCACTACCAGTATCACCAATGGGCTCAGTTTTGGCCAGGGGCAGGGCTGTCTTGGAGTTGGCTGGAACTGGCTGCTACCAAGATGAGAGCATATTCTGGCAGCTTCTCACATAAGGGACCGCTGCAGGCCTCTTGCTACCAAAACCTTGCCATGTAAACCCAATACATCATCACTGATTATATAATTGATCATATAAGGAAGCTGGCTGGAAGATATGTGTCATTTTGAAAAAGATCCTTTGGCTGTTTCTTTTGACATGTTTCTGTATGGAGCTGAGGGTGCTGTGATGGATATTCTCTGCCCATGTCTTTGAATGGAGCAACAATGGAAATTTTTGTGGTTTTCTGAAGTAAAACAGGGGCTGAAACAACAGTGGCCAAATGGCACATATCCCAAGAAAGAGCTCATCCAGCATAAAACCCCGGCAGTAACAGCAGTCTCCAGGTTCTTGTCTTGCTGTGGCCCCGGAAGAGTTTTCTCCCTTAAAATAAGCCTCACTATGAATGAGGAGGTGAAACAGCACCGCTGGTCACACACATCGCTGCCGGGATGTCCCTCACTTCTGCAGGAAAGCCCAGCAGAGGGAGCCGCATCCCCTCATGTTGCTGTCCTGCAGAAATACAAGGGGACAGCTCAGCTGTGGTGGCTTTCCAGCCACCCAGTGGGAGGCACGTTTGTTCTTCAGTGAAGAGATGTGGTGGCAAAAATTACCTGCATGACCCAGGTCCAGACTGGTCCCTGCTCAAAGGTGGCTGCAGCTGGGGTGCCCAGGCACTGTTGGGTTTAGGTGTAGGATGACTCTGCCTGAACCGCTGGTCTCTTCTGCTCCCTTGCCTCACACTGTGGTCTCATCATGGTCCCAAATCTTCCCGTTGTTGAGAAACAGGAACTGAAAGGCAGAGTGTTACTGACTGCTGAAGCAGACAAGCCTCTTTGCAGAACCAAACACTACTTTGAGGCACTGGCAATGAAGGAGAGATGCTTCACCCCTCTGCCCCAAAACATTTCCAGCGTCAGCACTGGTCAACAAGCCCATCGCCGTGTTAGAGCCAACAGGGCTGGGGCCATGGTGTGAGCAAAGACCTCTCAGCAGGTCCAAATGGCAGTCTGACAAATACCACCTCCAAGGTGACACTGAGGCAATCCATCTGGCTCTGACCAGGGAGGTGGAACACATTCCCTGCCTTCCTGGTGCTGTGAGGACATCTTCCATAGAAGGATCCCACAGGGCTTTACAGAGATCCGCAGGTCACCGTGGCCACCCAGCACCACCCCTCTCTCTGCACCGCTGCAGCCAAGCACCCCTTGGGTGCTTAAGGTGCCAAATTTGAGGTTACAAGTTACAAAAGGCATTTTCAAGTTTTTGACCCACGCCAAAAGGACTGCCAGGTGAACCTGTGTTGCCATGGTGCAGATCAGGACCCTGCTGTAACTGGGAGGGTTTGGCTCTGCAGTGCCTGTAGGATGTTTTCTGATGAGGCTTTGTCCAGGAGAAACAGGTTAAGTTCCTCTCATGCCACTATTTGTTTCCCTGTACTGTAGCACTGTAACTGCACCTGTGAAGCTAAGCAGTGGGCGAGTGAAAGCAGGGCATCCCATCCAGGACTGGGATACACTGCCAGTGGGAGCAGCACCAGCACTCAGGCACTGTCCTGCCCACAGGGTGGCTCCTGGAGGAAAGCTGCACCCCTCTCTGTTCCCTGTTGGCACCTGCCTCCTCATCCTCCTCCTGCTCCTCCTTTCTCCTTTCCCACTGGCCCAATTCTTTGAAAGGAGTGGGGCACTGATTGCCTTCCTGCTGAGGTTGGCGGCAAATTTTCCTTCTTTCCAGGCTTCCCTCAGACTGCGCTTCCCACTGCCATGCCGGACACAGTCAAGGTCTTCCAGAGAGAGGCATTTGGCCTTGTCTTTCCCCTGTACATGAGGTGCCAGCAGCCTGTGCCACTGCTGTCACTGATGCATGTTGACATTCCGTCTCCTCTGGCCAATGCTTTCCCCATAGGATGAGCCTGGGATGGAGCTCAGCAAGCTGCAAGCAGAGGTGCCCTTTGGCATCTCTGGCTGGGGACAAAGCCTGACCCCAGGAAGGCTTGTGAAGCCACCTGTACTGGGGGTCCCAGGACTAGTGGTTGCTCCAAGGATGTTTTGTGCTGCTGTGACTGTGCTGACAAGTGCAGGCACCAGAGGATGTCCTACTACAGGCCTTGTGCAAATGTCACAGGCAGCTTGCTCCTCTCCCACTTAGGCTCAGTGAAACACCTCACCCTAACCACAACATGTGTGCTGTGAATGTCCGAGGTGTCATGCTCAGTCCCAGCTACTGCACAGGATGTCTTGTGAGCCTCTGTTCCTGCCTCACTGGGAGATACCTGGACATTTCACAGCTACCTAGAAGTCTCAGTCCTGCTGGGGCTACTTGTTCCTTGTGCTTGGGCATCCTGTCATCTCTCTTTAGATGACAAGAGGCACAGAACTGCCAAATTCCCATTTGGTGGACACATCTTTTTCAATATTGAATAATTCCTGGGTATATTCTCTGCCAGCAACACTAGCAGATTTGTGAGTGCTGTTTTAAACCTTCATACGGGTAGTGGAGATCCAGCTTCAACACTGCCAGTAACTCCTGTGAGAAAGGAGTTTGTTTCTGGGTTTGATTTATAGTTTCAGGTATTTTAAGAGTTAATACGCAGCAGAGCATGGTTGTCATGACTTGACTCATGCATAGAACTTTGACCCAATATCACCCTGCCCACCATGGACAAAAGCCAGTCACCACCACATGTACGATAGTTGCAGATTTTCTTAGTTCATGAAGATTTATCCCTCTGCCTTTGGAGCACTGGTGAATGAAGGTGAACATTCAAAGGGTTTGGGAGAGACAACAGACCATTCCAAGTGGGAATCTCTAGCAGCACATTTATGGACTGATGCCCACTGAGGTACTGTTTGTTCAAAACAAACAAAAAAGTGATGAGATTTGCCTGAATTTCAGTAGTGGCACCAGGCTATAGTGAGGAGCAGCACTACTTAAGGAGATAACACACACTTCAGATGTCACCCACTGCTCAGTAGTGCTGCTCATTTCCCACATATCTTGTGTTGTGGGGAAGATCAGAGGTAGCTGTGGGATGGAAGCCATGTTGAGTCAGGATGAGGTGGCACCAGGTGCTTGGTGGAGGTGGTGGAAATTCAGTGCTGTTCAGGGCTTTATCTGTCAGTCAGTGAGACCATCGTGCAGTGTGCATGCTTTGGGAAAAAGGGTGATACGGACTTAGCAGTGCTTGAATTACAGTTGGACTCAATGATCTTAACCATCTTTTCCAAACTAAATCACTATGATTCTGTGATCATTTCCCTTAGGTATTTCTGTCTGTGCTTGGGTGAGTGCAGGGGGAAGGTGCCTTCCAAGGGAAAATGTTAAAGCAAACATGGTGCCTTTTGCTATTGCTGGCTATTGGAAGCATTGGACCAACCCCCTCAGACATCTTCACCAAAAGTCCTTGAAGCAGAGGAGGGGAAGTGCAATTTTCTCTGTCCTAGCCACAGGAACTGCAGAGCAGGGGCAGCAGATGGGATGGGGGTATCCAGGTGAGAGACAGGGACACTTCAAAGACATGTGGGGGAAACTGCAAGTCTCTTCCACTGACGTTCATATAAATGCTCAAAGTGAAAAAGCATACTGATTTTTCAGGAGATAAACCTGAAATGTTTCCGTTTCTCTAAGTGGCAAGTACAGAGGCTTTAACACATGTCACACAGAGGAAAAGATATTTTAGGACTGTGCACTGCAGCAGTGAAGACCTTGCCTGTGACTTGGCACTGCAGCATAAGCTAAGGTAAATACTGCCAGCCTATATAAGTGAAGATATGCCTGCTTCTTAAAAATGTGTCATATAAAGATAAAATTTTTGCACTCTTTCAGGCAGTGTTGGATTATGGAGAGGAACTTGACATACCAGATGGGCAGAGGCAGCTCTGAGGACATTTTGGTGAGTCACTCCCCACCGGCTTGCTTCCCTGCAAGCTGAGTCCAGTAATACACCTTGGGGGTCCAGTTTGGCCTATGGGGACACATAGTACTGGCAGAGATGACAGGGGTTTAGAAGAAATCAAGGTGATTGTTGTTCTCTGAAAAACAAACAAACAAACAAAACTGAATGAAAATATCTTTGGCTAATGAGACTGTGCTTGTGGAAGAAAGCTGTCCTTGGGGGCAGAGGTAGTGCAAAGAGTGTCCTATGGAGGATGTCCTGACTGGGTTATGTGCTGCCACCTCTCTTCTTTAGCTCTTTGCTGTCACAGGTACTGCCCTGGGATCTGGTGGTTGCAGAGAGGACAAAACTGGAAAGGAGGGAGGAAAAGGCAGCAAACCCCATCAGCTCTTTAGGAAGTCACTCCTCATGCCAGAGCTGCCACCACTGATGTCACTTGGGGTGGCAAGAGAGTGTAATGTGCAGCACTCACTGGTGACCTGTACATGCTGGTGCCTTTACGGCTGAAAAGCTGCTGGAATTGTGTAGGAATCCTCTGCAAAAGTAACTTGTCCCATGGGGGGCTATTTCTGGCACTCAGCTAAATGGAAATGAAGCTTTTAGGAGACGAACATTTGCATGTCAGTTTCTCCATGAGCCCTGCTCCCTTTTGCTTTTCAGAAGGAAACATGAAATAGGACCCCAAACCCATATTAGGGGCTCTCAGCCCCCTGGCCATGCCCATTTTGTTGCTGGTTTGGGGATGCTCCCTGGCCCTGGCCCTGGCCCCAGTACCCCACGTGGACTCAGGCGTGGGGCACGCCCCTACAAGGAGTCAGGAGGAGGGTGCTGGTTATCTCTACCACCACAGCTGCATTTTCCTCGATCTCCTCTGCCCCTCTGGTGCAAGAACCTCATTCTGGATCTTGCATGGGAGGGACAGTCACTCATGCTCATTCCTTGTTTGCGTCCTGTACCACATCTGTGGCGCAGCTGTTTTGTCTTCACGTGGCTTAGCATCAGCTGACTCGTGCCTAATATATCTGTTAAGAGGGTAGTATGGGATTTGGGTCTTATGAACTTCTTTGTCCTTGAACAGGTGGGTTACACATCACCGCCACCATCTAACTCCACTGCAGCCTATGAATCCGCCTTCTACTACCCAGACCTGGGCATCAACTGTGATCCTGAAAATATTTCAGCATTTTCATCTACCTTTTTTCCAGTGCTGTACTCCCTACTGTTTGTGACAGGCCTTGTGGGAAATGCTTTGGTCATTTGGGTTCTAGCAGTCCTCAAGAGAATCAAGACCATGACTGACGTGTATCTGCTGAACCTCGCCATCTCTGACCTCGTCTTTGTTTTCTCCCTCCCCTTCCTGGTTCAGTACTCCATCGTGAGTCAATGGACTTTTGGAAATGCGATGTGTAAAATCATCAGCTCAGCTTATTTCATTGGTTTCTACAGCAGTGTCTTCTTCATAACCATCATGAGCATTGACAGGTACTTGGCCATAGTCCAGTCTGTCTATGCTCTAAAGGTTCGGACAGCTGCTCATGGGGTTATCACCAGCCTGGCCCTTTGGGTAATTGCCATTTTAGCATCAATGCCAGACTTAATTTTTTTCCAGGAAGTGAAAGACAACAACGAGTTTAAGTGCATCCCTCACTATCCTGATGGCAACAATGGCTGGAAGACTTTCAGTAATTTTGAAGTCAACATCCTGGGGTGGCTGATCCCTGTTGGCATCCTCATTTTCTGCTACCACAGCATCTTGAAAAACCTGCAGAAGTGCCATACCCAGAACAAGTACAAAGCAATAAAATTGGTTTTTATTGTTGTAATTGTGTTCTTCCTCTTCTGGACCCCCATCAACATTGTGCTTTTTTTGGACTCTCTGAGGAACATGTACATCATTGACAACTGCCAGACAAGCCAAAGGCTAGACCTAGCCCTAGAGCTGGCTGAGGCACTCTCCTTCATCCACTGCTGCCTCAACCCAGTCATCTATGTCTTTGTGGGTGAGAAGTTCAAGAACCATCTCCGTGAAGCTTTCAAAAAATCTGCATGTTTTCTATGGATCTGCAAAGACTACAATGCTTTCAATGGACGCAGCCTGGACAAGCACTCCTCTCTCCACACAAAGTCCTCACAGTCATCTTTTGTTGGTACAGTCTTGTAGAACTACAAGCCAAAAACTATCACCCTGGACAGGTGACCTAAAGATGAGAAATCTTCCTGGAAAGTCATCCACAGGGATGGACAGTTTGGGCAACCTTTTAGGACAGGAAAAGTGGAAGCTGCTGCTTGATTTTGCTTTTATCATGTTTGCTTTTGGTGTTCCTACTTTTTAGGGTCTGTTTTAGCATCTTCCTCCCTTTCCCTTGGCACATCCTTCCCTGCGTGCTTTATGAAAGGATGGTGGAAATTACCAGCAGACTTCCACATTGCCTGAGAAGCACAGGGAGGTGCCTTGGAAACATACTTTCACCCTCTCAGATTCAGTACTCAAAGGAACTGTTTATGTTTCCAAACTCCAGACACTTGTCTGCTCCTTCCCTCATCCCAGCAGAGAGGATTGGCTTTGTGAGCAGGTCAGGAGCTCACTGCAGGGAAGTGGTGACCAGGTTTAAGCTGCCGTGCCAGGGACTGGCTCCCAGTTGACAGATCTGAAGAGGGTTTCCAGCCCAAAAGGAGCCTAGTGAGTAACTGGATAAGCAGCAAAGAAATAAATGCTATCCACATGTTTTGCTGAAATCAACGTGAATTAATATCTAGATATGATAGATAAATGCAATGGCTTTCTGAAACTTTTAGTTCTGATCTAATTCTCCCTATATTACCATATGTTAAGTTTTATAATAAAGATGCTGCATGGAGTGTAATTGTACAATTCTTACACCTGAAGAAACTGTTTCATCATTATTTCTTTCACCTTCTGCATTTATTATGTCCTGGATAGTTCTACAAAACTGACAATCCCTCCAGCTGCCTCTTCTCTTCCCCCTCTCTTTCCTTCCCTCTTCATCCTCACCTGGGAAGAAGCAGAAAGTAGATTATCTTTTATTCTAGAGATATCATTTCTGTAAGTGTCTGCCGCTGTAGTGTTTCCACACCCACTGAGTACCCTTGGGCTTACTTCCAGGAATAGAACAGAACAAAACAAAACTACAAATCTTTTAAACCACTAATCTTCTTCACATAGGATTTACAATTTTAATGTGTGCCCCTGTTTGCAATCTGCAAAATAAAACCTTTCGCACAGGTGGGCCAGTAACAGAAGGTGTGTGAAAAATACATACTGCCTCATGTGGGCCAGGACACATGTTCCCCAAACTGTAAAGCAAATTATGGCCAGAGGAAAAGGTTCAGCTGCTGCCTAGGTCGCATCAGCAGGATCCCAGGCTGGCACAGCTGTACAGCCCCTTTCTCTCAGTGCCTTACCACCCTCGGGCAGCCAGGCTGGTTTTGGATATGCAAACACTCAGGTGCTCTAGAAGGGGAGTCACAAAAATTCAGTACAAAGCCAAAGGGTGGTGGGCAAGAGGACAGCACCAGCTGTCTCCCCTGCAGATTCTCTGCATGAGCCCTCTAGATCAGAACTCACTCAGCTGAAGCACAAGAGGTGGGAATGATTTTTGCAGTCCCACAGCCTTGTCCTGCATCCCTTGTGTGAGTGCTTTGGGACAGGTGCTGGAGCCCATTTGCCCAAACTGGCAAGACACTGGCTTTTCCCTGGTGTTGCTGAGTGTCTCTGCTAGGGGATATCTCCTTCTTTTCAAGGTTTCATTGATTGCTGTTGTACCTTTCACTGATTGCTGTTGGAGTGAGGCTGTGACCCAGGGCTTCCCCACAAGGGCTGTAACCCAGTGGTGTGAGGGTAACATAAACATGCAGAGCTTTCTTTGCAAAGCCTTTCACTTCTCTAGCTCTCACTGGAGGACATGCTCCCCTGCTGCAGCCTCATCACCACTTGCAAACCCTGCTAGTGTGGATGTGGGAGACACCTTCTGCAGCTCAAAGGATTTTCTGCCAGAGGCAGCTGCCTTCCTCTGTTGCACCAGCAACACCAGGAGCTCTGAGTTGGACCTGACCTCAGCTTCTCCTCACTGCCTAAGTGCTTTAAGCTGCTCTTGCTGCTTTCCTGTGCAAAGGGGCAAGGTGAGACCCACATCCGGAGGGTGTACAGCTGGCAAGGCCTGCCCTATGTCACTGTGGGCAGCCAGGGGCATCCCTGCAGGTCACAGAGCTCCCCTTTTTTCTCAAGGGACAAGCCTGGGAGCAGTCTGCTGCCCTGCCAGTGCCTGTGAGGGCATTGAGAGCAGAACGCATCTTTCTGCATCTGTGCAAGCTCATAGGCAGCTTGAGGGTAATGGTCAATTTTAGAGTCTCCCCAAGAGCTGGGAGCACAAGAAGCTGAGGCTAGACCATCCTGGACAGTCCCAGTGCCTGTTCACCTACTTGCATAAAAAGTACCCACCAGAGTATTGCTCCTGCTCTTATCTGCTGCTTACCTTCCTACCCTGATCACACTTTTTGTTTTTGCTGAGATGATGCAGGTTAAAGAGGATCATGTTGGCACATAAAATAGTAAGATAAAATCTTGTTCTGGCTTCAGCTGTCATCTTAAAAGAGAGGCTAGTGTAACTGTTACCCATATTCAAGCTTAAACAAAAAATACATACTGGTTTTCTTTTGATTTATTTGTGCTAGCACAGAGAGCCCTTTCTACAGAGGGTCTCTGTTTAGAAAGATGGAGTCTTTGCCTGATGCCACCAATGATGCTCTGCATGTCTGGATGGAAAGGCCTTGACAGGCTAGAGCATTGCAGTGGCGTCAGGGGGGCTCATTTGCATGATGGTCACTTGCCACACTGGGCAAACCTGTGCAGCTGTTGTAGAGAACAAAAGGGTATGTTTAGGGACCATGCCATTGAACTATAACAGGAAAAAGTGGGATGTTTGAGGACATGTTAGTTTATACTAGACCCCTCAGAAAATAGCGTGAAGCTGGACCTAGCAGATTGTTCCTCATCTCAGCTCTGAGCTGCAGGACTGCCACTTTAGCACAGGGAATGATAGTCTCAGCATCTTGGTCCAAAACAGCATCCCACAGTAAGAAACTAGTCCATATCTGGCTTTTTCTGGCATTATACCAAAGCCTCCTTCCCAAGGCAACGTGGAGGCAACACTAATTAAATCCTTGGCAGAATCTCTGACTTTGAAGTCACTCTTTCAGGTCACTGCATGCAGTCTAGGGATGATGATGGGAACTTCTACCTTGATCCTTTCTGAAGAAGTCCTCCCAGCCAGCAGCTCGACTCTGCCTCTTTCTGCTGTGGTACCATCCAGCCGCATCTGGAGGTCAGGACCTGTCAAAACTTTAATGAGGCAAAAAAGAAAGGTTAATGAAGGGTATTTGTGTTCCTTGCTTCTCGTAGCTAAAACATACTCCTGTGCCTGAGTGGGCCTGAATTAGTATGCACAAAACTCCCAAAACACCTATTAATTCTATCATGTCCAGGATAATCCTATTTTATTTTCAGCCTCTTGAAAACACTGATTCTATATATACCAGTGTATATATATATATATATATATACACAAGAATATATATATACCAGTATATAAAATATATATATATACATATTATGTACACGCATATACACACATATATATATATAATGTATGTACACCAGTTATGAAGCCTCATGGAAATTACTGTGCCAGAAAGGACCGTGACAGAAAAAAATTAAACATGACTTTAGGTATTTTGTCCGGTTTTAAAAATAGCTTGGGAAATTGAAAGATAATTATAACCTTAGTCTGAATATGTCAGGTTTAGCTGTAACATGTGGGATGACATGCGTTTCTGGTTAATATACCTTAAAGGTTAATGTCCCTTGAAGGCAGCAAATAATGCTGGGCAGAGCAAAGCTGCTGCTGTCCTACGTCAGTTTTGACGCACAGCCTCTGAGCAGCGTGCTCCTGTGTGTCTGTGCACTTCTAGATAAGTCTGTTTCTGCTGCCTCTGCTGAAATGCCAAAATGTACAGAGACCCATCACAGAAATCCCCTCCTCAGAACATCAGTAGCATGATTTGGGTTTCCACAGCCTCTGCTGACAAGTGCGTCTGCTGGGACCTCACCCAACCCAGCCCCGCTCTTGTCTCGTGGCTGCTGGGACTGTCTGTGCGGGTCTGCTGTGCTTTCCAGCAGCCAGTGTAGCCAGTTCAGTGCTGGCATCATCAGCTGGGTCAGTCTTAACCATGTAGGATGATGCAAAAGAAGCATACCACCAAGCAAACAGCAATGTCTGCTGTGTTACCCCAGTGAACACCGTTTTTGCTCACCATACTCCAATACCCAGGCAGGCCTTCCACTAAAAGTAATGAATGTACATCTCTTTCTTTACCTGGCACCCTTGGAGGATGTTCAGTCTCTGTAATCCTCCACATGCTTGAGTTTAGAGAAGGTATGAATACCTGTGCAGCCTGTGAGGATGAGTACAGCGATGGACAGAAAGGAAAGACACAGCCCTGACCAAACACAGACTACCAGGACACTGCTAAGTATTGATTGTCTCTGGTATTCAACTCAGCACCAGCCTTGACTGCAGCACTCAGCAAGGCAGAGACCTATGTGCCAAGAAATATTTGGAAATCAGCTGTCAGAAGGCAGGGCCTTTCCCTCACAACAAGGAGTAGAGGAAATGGGTCTTATTCCCTAATGCTCAGGTATTCAGCTGGGCTGAGAGCAAAGAGCAGTGCTGGGTGGTTTTCTTGGGTCTTTCGTCCCTGCCCACTGCAAGGCAGGCAACATCTCCACTCTCCTCGCTCACCACGGCTGTTTCTCTGTCTCTGTACCTGTGCAACTCTTGCAGCAGCCCATCTCAGTGCCCCCAACACCACACTGCCCCTATGTGGGCACAGAAAGCAGGCTGGTGCTGGTGCAAGTGTACCCAAGAGCTTTGGCTCTCGTAAGCAGCACAAGGGAGGGAGAGAGGAGGGAAAGGAGGGAGGAAAGGCATTTCTTTGTTCATCCTTTTGAACAGCAGCCATTCCTCCTGCCTGGGTGAGCCCGGGAGGGAAGGGATGTAATCACCCAGCAGCCAGTGGCTTCTCCTCAATATTGTTGGAGCTGAACTCAAAAGCAGCACAGCCTCAGCAATGTGTTCTGAGTAATTGGTGTTAACTCAGGTACACACTGAAACAGCTGGATCCAAGCAGCAGCTGTGCATGTCACCCACCCCAGGGGATGAGGACACCTTCCCCAGGAGACCTGGCTAGGCCTCTGCCACCTCTCCAGGGCAGCAGAACACCACCCCTGTGTGATACCTGGAATGAGGGGAGGCAAACAAATGGCTCAGGAACACAGATGTGGTCCCCAAGGCATAACTGAGCCTAAGCACTAAACTGTTTCAGTGGCCTTATCCCTTCTGTGTATTTTCTACTGTGGGAATAAATGTTTCACTTCATTTTTAATGTCTGTTCAGGCCACACCCCATTGCTCGTAGAAGGTGTGCAAACTTTGAGCTTTCTGTGGCTCTTCTCTTCAATAGACCTTGGGCTGAAACATTTTCATCCCTAGACATTGCTTCTCTCTTCCTCTCTCTAGGTAATTTTTGCCTCCACACGTTTTTAATGAAGAATAAATGCAGCTCCCACTTGTGTCTGGAAAAGCACCAGTTATCTCCTTGCATCTCTCCAGAACAGTGACATGAAGGGATGAGGTTCCCTCTGCTGGGTTTTCTCTCAGAAGTGAAGCACAGAAATGTTTTCTGTGAAGGGGTGTGTGTGGGTGTGTGTGGGTGTGTGTGTGTGAGCAGCTGGTGCCCACAGCTTCACCAGAAGCTGCTGGCTGGGCTCTTCTGAGGAACAGGATGCTGCTGTGGCAGGGTTGCACCTCCATGAGTGCCTTTACCCAGCTGACAGACAAGAGTTTTGGAGAAGTTAAGAGCAAAAATGTCCAGCAGGGTTCAGTGCAGTCACAGCTATGGTACATGTCATGCTGCTGAGCCATGCAGGGCAGGGCAGCTCTGCATCATAGAGGTCCGGTGGGACTAGGGGCTCTGTCCTTGAAAGACAGAGCAGTTACTCCCAGGCCATTACTGCTGTCCATCAGCCCTGCAGAGGGGACTGCAATGAAACTCTTGAGAGCCAAGAGAGCCCCTTTTTGTAGAAAACCACTACCATCAGGCTTTCCCATATCACAGCAAAAGCAGAGTATGCTGGGGAGAACAGCACTTTGATCCTTCAGGCCAGACATTTCTTTATCAGTGCTTTACCACTTACCAGTGCTGCTGTGCAAGTATGGCTGGTCTCCCCAGATGTTGAAACAAGTTTCCAGATTCAGAAGGCAACTCAGAGGGCGATGGAATAACAAGGGGGTTTGCTCCTCTTTATCCACTGTGTCCCTGAACAGCACATCCTTTACTCCTGATTTCTTCCTCTAAAATCATCATGTGCCTTGCAGCTGGGAAGGCAACACTCTCTACTTAGCCCTTTCTAGGAAGTCTCTCTGGTTACAAGGGTTGCAAGGTCTTTTCCGTTTTAGTTTGGAGAAACAAAAGATGCTTTTCTCCATCATGTATGGACCAGAATGAAAGTCTTTTCAGCAGCTTCCTCAGACTTTCTTATTCCTCAGCTATGAGGATGAACAGAGGCTGAAGATGGGGAGCAGCTGTCTTTCAGGTGGTGTTGATTTCATTCCATCTGTATTGCACTACAAGGGCACGCTATGGAAATGAGCAGCACTCTTATCTAGGGTTATCACTCACAACAGAAAGCCTTTTCTGTTTTCTAGGAAGGTCTGCTGAGGACGTCTGTGAGTCACCCTGACTCGGTCTATCTTTAATTGAAGTCCTCCAGATAAAGACTGTTTGGGTATTCCTTGCGGCAAACCTCATTTCTTCTTGAGGGTAACAGCCTGCTCTGTGTTCAGTTCCAGTTAAATTCTGGGCAGCACGGGAGAGAAGGAGTTGATGACAGTCTTCAGGGAAAGCCTGTTGTTAGGAGGTTCTTTCTGACCCTTATTCACAAGGTTTTTGCAGGCAAAGAGCAACACCAGAGTATTACGGAGTATTGGTGACTCAGGAGCAGGCGCCCACCAGGATGACGGTGGCTGTGTCTGTCTGGATTCTGGCAACCCATGTATTACAGGTCAGCCAAGCAAACCAACTTGGCATGTGCAGGTCCCCAGTGGGGAAGCTCCTACTGGATTATCCATACATTTTTTAATAGGGCTGAGGGAGGTGAGCACTGGAGGAGACACCGCCCTTCAACATCCCCACAAGGAAATGGGAGACAGTTTTAGATTTTGGTGTTCTCTAAACCACAGCACATCTCCTGCAGGGCCCCCAGACAGGGCAGTGCTGCAGTGATCATATCAGAATGTCACTGGCATCAGGGAAGCCTTCGTTTGTCTTTATGAATCTTACGGTTCTCACACAATGAGAGTGTTTCCTTAGTACCATCTACCAGCAATTATCTGTCTGAAAGTTGAAAGTTCATAATTCTGGCAGTTATAGATCCCACTTTCAGTGTGTGGGGAGAAACCAGCCATTAGCCTTTTGATGTTGTCCTGAGAACAGTGCATAGTTCTTTACATCTGTTTTTAAAGAATGGGTAGGATGGGGCTGCTGGCACTTGACAGAGGAAAAGGTGAGTTTTGCAAATCTGCTGCTCTGGCCCTTTACAATTCCCTAACAATTAAACTTTATGTTCAGCAGTGTATCTTTGCTTTTCCTGGCTAACACCTATCCAGGAATCAGTTCCCTGATTATTTCCATGGGTGCTTGTCCTGGCCCACCTGGCTGACATCACTTGCATGATTTGCCTGATGTTGTAGACTCACAGTTTGACCATTGCTATGTAGCTGTTGGAGATGTAACCTTTGCAAGATAAAGCATAACTAATGAAAATCCATGTAATTGGCAGAAATACCAGAATTAAACCTATACAAAAAACATTTGCCTGGCAACTTGCTACTCCAACCAATGAGCAATGGCTCAGAGAACCTGGAAGATGCTTCCCACCCCAAAAATCCTACCCAGCTCAGCCTGCCTGAAGGCAGCACAACTCTTCCTATGGGGAGAAGGCATTTTAACCTCCCTTGACATTTGATGCAGGGGCAGTACCTGGGGGTGTTTCCAGGACTGTATTTTCCCCTGTGTGCTGGAGGACTTTGGTATTGGGACAGCCCCCAACTGGACGTGGTGCCTCTGTTTCTCATAACACACCTCAGTGCTCAGCCTCCTACCTGGTTTCAGCCCAGATAAACAGCTTTTGTGCCCTGGTGGTGCCTGGCAATGTGCTAAGCAGCATCCCAGTTGTGGTGCACTCAATACAACCCTGAGCATGATGCTTGGGAAAGCTCCTTAATTAATGAATATCCCAATGCTTTACACCCTCAGACTCTGCTGGTCCTGGGCTGCAGAGAAATGATATGCTTAAAATCTTGTTTATGGGCAAAGGAGAGGCACAATAAATGTATAGGTAAAGCCAAGAGTTTATTGTTAGTTTAATGGCAGTCTCAAGGCTCCAATCGTTGTTGGTTTAAATCTGCTGGTTGCAGAAAAACAGAAACACTATCACAGCTTAAACTTTTTTGCACACACATAGCTTCTATCCACTTTCCTTTCCCCTGCTCCTTTGGGTCCTAAGGCCAGTGGTTTCATTCAGGTAGTTGTGGAGTGGGATGTTAGAGTGAGCTGTCAGCATCTCCAGTCCTTCCCTGGGATGAACACATTGTTCCTCCTGATTTTGCTGCTTTCTTGATCTGGCTTGGATCATTTTTACATGATTCCTAACATGCTTCTATACCTTATTCTGTCTTCACTGGTCTACACACAACATACTATATGGGGTGCCCCTTATGTATGTTAGGTACTACTTTTGTTCTGCCTGTTACCAATAAACCCAGTTTTGCCAGCTCCAGGTCTGCATTTCTTTAACTGACCATCAGTGAGTTGTGTACAGCTGTTTAGCTCCCCACTGCCAGCCCCTGCCCCATCTTTTGCCATCCCATACCTGCACTCCTCCGTGCTTGCATCCTTCATCCCCACTGCTCAAGCCCCTGCTATTGTGCCAGACTTGTATTTCCATACACTGTTCGACTGCGTCTGAGTCAAAAACATCTCATTCTGCACAAGACGGGGGGGACCAAGGATGTGACAGCTTTGACATGCTGAGTATGAAGCACTTGGGGCATTTCTGTCTTCTGTGCAAGTCCTGTCCTTCGTAAGGACTTCTGTCCCTCCAAGTGGCCGCATCCTGCTTTGCAGTTTCACAGGGAGCCAGCAGGACCCAAGCAGAGCACATTAATACTTTCTCAGCTCAGCCCCAAAGCACAGCCCAGGAAGCTGCCCTGCCAAAGTTCACATGTTTCATAGGGTAGGCATGAGCACTAGAGAAGAGGAAATATACATTTAAACCCCAACAGCTTAGCTTGAAGAAAACATTGATTTTCAGTGCAGCTATGAATTAAGGTAAGAGACAATTATATTTTACCTATAATTTGACAAAGCAGGATGAGATGAAATGATGTCTCGTGAACTTTAGGAAACTCTTCACTGCTTAGTGCTTGGAATCTAAATGAGATTTAATTTGGGTTAAAGATGATGTGGGTAAAGTTTACAAATTATGAAAGTAGAAAGGAGGACAATTTTATTAACCAAAGTGAACCAGGGCAGAGAAATTTTACTTGGTCATTGATTATCTGTGGTATCTTGTGGTAAGAGAATTACTCACCCTGGACAGAAATGCTCAAGGTTAGCTAAATGCTGATAAGTGACTAGTGCACAACATTAGTCCAGAAGGATAGATCAAGAAGACGCAGCCCTTCTACTTCATTAGATGTTTTTTGTTAATGTCTGCAGGGATTTCACAACTCACCAGCAATGTTTGCTTCTAGTTTTGGTCAGTGAACCAACATCCCGAATATCACCGAACTGAAAGGCAGCCCAAAGCAGAAAATCTGGTAGAGTCAATAGAAAGTATCTGATGCACACAGAGCAAGAAGAAACCAACAAAAATTCGAATGATTTAAAAACCCACCTTTCTGAATGACACATTACTCATTTTCTCTGTGACTCAGCTTTCCACAGGAAGGATGTTGCACAAAGATGTCTGCTGGTTTGGGTGACACATTTGGGTAATACAGTGGTGGCAACCTGCTAAGTTTTAAGTAATAACTTGTGTGATATAAACATAGATCCAGAACAGTGGTTCCCAAAATCTGGTCTGTTGGGGCAAACCCTATGTGGAGGCAGCACAGCCAGAGGCAGTGAATGGGGTGGGCAGGATAAAAGACAGCAACTGCAATGAATTACAAAGGACTGGGCAGCACAGAAAAAGTGCAAAAGGGAGAAGAAAAGGCTGCAAAGGATAACACGTAATAAATTCAGAGTAAATCCCACAGTAAATGTGACCTTCCCAGGAAGGGGCTGGCGGATCCACAACTTAAATTTCAACCATACACAGTCAAGAAGGGGTAATGTGTGCTGCTCTCGAGAACACTGGAGAAGAGGGTTTAAGAGATCTCCCATTTCTAGAGAGCCTTCTCGGATTTCTCAAGGATGCTGAAGCAATGTGAGATTATTAATCACAAAAAGGGAGAGAGTGGGGGTTGCAGGAAGTAAACAGGCACCACAATAAAGGCAGCCAGAGGATGGGGCAAACAGTAACCAGGTACAAACAGTGCTCATAGCTACAAAAAATCATGGTTTTTACTGTCACTTCAACAGAAAATTTAAAAAATGAAATTTTAATGCTGCTTAAGGAGGGAAGACCTGGGATAAAGAAATACTGAGGAAGAGGAGATAAGAGAAAACACTGGCAAAATGCTTAGCTATGCATATTAAAAAAAACCCCAGAGTGCCATGAGCAACTGTGCAAGCAGAAAGGGCAATTAGGGGAACGAACAGGCTAGATGAAGTACCTGTAAAATAAATTTTCTAAGAAAATCCTGATCCCAGCAGTCACTATCCAGTTAGATAACAACCCCAAACACCCAGTTCCCCATGGGCAGCTATTGGGAGGGCAACTGGTCCCTCTTCTGCTCTGCCACTGCTCCCCCAGCAGCTGAATTAAAGTGCTCCCCAGCCTCTTCAAGGACAAAACCAAATACTACTCTACAACAAGTCTCACACTGTTTACCTAATTTACCATCCCCTGGCTGGCCCCTGGGAACAGGACACTGCCTGGAAACCATCTCAGGCTGCAGAGGCTCTGATGAGGACCACTGGTTCTGGTCATAAGATGAAGACCACAAAATCAGGACCCTGAGAGTCACAGATGAAAATTTCAGAACTATTTCAGTGATTTTTAAACCTCAGTTTTGAGATCCAGGGGAGATGCAGGAGTCTGAATCATACCGTTAGGTCATCTTTCCTAAATGCAGAAGTCATTTCTGAAATAGATATTTAAGGCCCTGACTTCCTTAAGGCCAGATTTCTAAAGGTGCTTTGGCCAACAGAGGTTCACGCGATTGCCTTATCGGATTTTTCAGAAGCTCCCCAGTGCTTAGTTCCCATTCAGAAGCATTATTTGAATCCCTGATGGTGCCCCAGGAAAATGCCTTGATGTCACTATGTGCAGCTTCACTTGCTCAAGAGACTGGGCCATGCCCCAAAACTTGAACTTATTCCCTGCTCCATTAAGTGTGCAGGCACCAACACTCCTACATGTCCACCCTGTCAGTCTCCGAGGGGCTTTGTCCTCCCCAGAGCCAAGGGAAGGAGCTGAAACCACTGACAGCTTCAGCTTTTGCTATAAATACACCGGTAACCACGAGCTGCCGGGGGTTTGGCAGGGTTTGCCATGGCCCCACCACTGCTGTGCTGCAGCTGTCCCTCCTGGATGGCTCACAGCAAGTCTTCCTGGCAGGGTAGAAAACCAAAAATGTAGAGGGACATTGCTGGGGGCAGCATGCACCCGGGGAACTTGGTTTCACTCCCCTGTGCCTGCTTTGCTCTGGTGGAAGCACAACCAGCCTGAGTGGGACCACCAGCCTGGCCAGTTGGACCATGAAGTGATGGAGCAAGAGCAAGACCTTGTTCAAAACAGAACACTTGTGGTTGCTCTGAAAGACAGGTGGTGAAGACCTTGCCACTGGCAGAGACAGCAGTAAGTCCATGTTTTTGTGTTTTCTTTATAAATCAGGAGTACACCTAATTTTGATGTGATGGCCAATGCTAGCACTTGTGCCTTGGTTTCTTGCTGCACTGCACTTATCTCCAGGTTAGCATGCAGCAGCTTTGAGAGAGCACTTTCAAATGCCATAATGCCTTAGGTGAAGGTGGGAGAGATCCTGGGGATTTTGGACTCTATACTGTCTCCTTCTGCCTTCCATGATTCAAGTCTGGTCTTTTCAAATGTATTTTTTCACCCAAAACTACTGGTTTACATTTGTAGATGTACATGCTCCTTATCTCCAGCTAATGGTGTCTGCTCCTAATTTAGTTTATGGTGTTTATGTAAAAACAGTAGAATTGGTTCAGGGAAGGGGCGTTTTTTTAATCTCTTTGACCTAAATGCCTTTGTAAAGGGACCACAGAGCTTTGCAATATTCAACCTTATATTTATCTTAATCAGCATCGATCTAACCAGCTTCCATTTCTGGGTCATTTACTCAAGACAGTTTAAATGCCCTAATTTTTTGGAAGCCTCTGCATCATGTTTTTACACCTTCAACTTCACCTTGAATTAGAAAATCCAATAACCAAGCACCCCAGATCACTACTTGGTTTCCAGTAATTTATCCCTGAAGCCTTAGGTGGAGCTTCTATAAATTAAATCACCCAAATCAATAAGCAATTATTAGGTTTGCAGAACTCTGACAGGCCACAGAAATTGTCCAGCTGATATGAGAATAAATCACAGAAATAAAAAGAAACACCAAAAAAAGGAATTTCCTCACCTGAAAATTATCAGGAAATAACTAGGGGGCAGGGGAACAAGGACACATCTGAAATTATACCACACTCACTCTGAAGTTTTGGAGGAATGATAAAAGAACTAGTTAGAAGGAGGGAAAACACGCAGGATTTAACAGCGGCAGTACAGACTGGCTGCTTGATAACAACATCCCCAAACTGTGCTGCTTTCTTTCCACAGCCATCATACAGCCTCACTGCTAAGCTAACCCCAGCAGCTGCTCCGTGCTCTTCACAGGAGCCCAGTTCCTTCCAGGGGGTCCTGTCCTATTTGGACCCCAGCTCTTTGGACTAGCTAATGCTGGTGAAATACCTGGGGAGAGGACAGTTTGGCTTTTTCAGTCATTTATTACCAAAACAGAGTCACAGTTGTTAAGAGAAGTGTGCCCCAATATGTTCTGCCTCTCTGCCTATCAGGGGCTGTAGGGTTTTACCCAGTACCCTCCTACTGAGTTTCTCCCCTATGTCTGGCCTAAATCTGTTTCCCCAACCAATATCTTGTCTTGATGTGGAGAACCTCATACATGCAAAAATGTCTTTTTCTTACCTGAAGCATGTTCCAGTCATTAACCTTTCACTGTTAAAAATGTGTATCCTATTCCCATCTTGCATGTTTCTGGTTTAAGGTATGGTTAATCCCGCTAAAATAGTTAACAAGATTATTAACACAAGCAAAAGTGAAGTCAAGTGGTAACAAATTACACCTACAGACCCAGTATCAGCTCTTCAATGGTAGTCTACCCTCTTTTGTTCCTTCCCATTTAGCAGCTCTTTAAACACCTCAGGGTTGCATCAGCTTTTCCTGCACTCAAGTTTCCTTGAGAACTGCCCCCCTTTCTGAGACAAGGCCCACGTTGTTAACTCCCAAGTGTGTCACTTTGGCTAGGTGAGAGCCAGCGTGAATCATCCGAGGAGCCCCAGATTACTCAGACTGTCTGAATCGCTGTCCAATTCTCTAACCCTTTTGTCACATGCCCCTGCCAGCTCTGATTCCCAGTCTGCCATCAGATCAATGATGAAAATACTGAAGAGTTTTTGGCTTTCAACTTGTTATGTCCACAAACATTTTACAAACAATGCTCCTAGTTCAGGGAGGCTTCCCCCACAGGTGTGTTTTTTGAGGTCCGACAGCTAACAAGTCCAAATCCCATTGCTTTGATCTGGAGACCTGTGTCAATCAAATAAACATGCAGTGCAAGTCAGAGCTCCAACTCTCCCATACAGTCCCCTTTATCGACCTTGCAGTGTCATCAGATATCCAAACTAAAGCTTGTCTTCTATAAAGGCACACAGGCTGGCCTCAGCTGCACTCTCCCTCTTAGCTGTTCATCTGAGCACTTTGCCCAGGTTAGAGGTTAAGTTACAGTAGCTGCTTCACCTTGCTTTCTGCTGGCATTGTGTCAGCTGCTTCCAGCACCTTTAGAGGTGGAATAGGGAGAACATCTCCTCACTTCAGGACTGAATAAAAGACTGAAATTTAAGAATTAGAGTAACTGCATCTGCTTGCTTTTGATCCCGGCTATCCAACACGATCCCAAGCAACTCCAGGAACCATCCCCTATGAATGGAGCAGCCTTTTTCTTAAAGATAAATTAAGTGAATTACAGGAACTAGCTCGGTGTAGAACTAGAAAGTGGGCCCCATCTCTGATTAATGCATTGTCCATAAATCAGAGTTTTGGTTTGTGTATCACCTAAACCACAGTTAGAGGTGCCCATGGCAGTCTGGTGATTGTGTGGTAGCTGCTTGGTGCCAGGTTGATTAAGAGTTTCACCCAGAGTGCTATTAAGATTTGCATCTCTCCTGCTAGTTTCCACTCAGTAGTGGGTTATTTCTTTTAAACCTCTTTCTTTTTTTTTCTGTTAGAAGTGCCACCACAGCTACAAGATTTCATTTGGAGGTGCCCGAGGTCATCCGAAGGAATCACCAGCTGGCAAGAAACAGGTGGGTGTAGCTGCAAATGCAAAAAAGCCATGGCAGTCATATTTGGGTAGGGTGATGGCAGCTCAGACCTAAGGCTGAGAAAGGTATATGCACCCATAGGGTTTCACAGGGGTTCCCACAAAGCCTACACCTTCCCAGTGCCAGCTCAACCATCAGCCCATTCAGAGTGCACTGAAAACATGCTTTGCCTGCATGAGAAAAGCATAGAAGTCAGCCTCACTCAGAAGTGCTGACTAAGGTGTGAAAATCTTCCTGAGGTTTAAATACTTTTATTAGCATATTGTGCAAATCTGAAGCATGACCCTCTGGCAGAGGTCTGGATTTGGCTATTTTTTTAACTTCTTTTAATTTGGTGACAGGAAAGGTATGATGGAGAGGCAAGTGCTTTTAGATCCCCCTCTTCTTGGCACTTGGCTGAGGTGCCAGGGGAGACAACTGGAAAGCTCAGATGTATAAACAGGATTTGGCTCTTGTGTCACCCAGCCTGGTGCCAGTGTTGTTTGAAGGTTGAAATGCAACTTCTGTTCCTTAGAGGAGTTTTTGGATTTCTCGCAATTTCACTTCCCTGTGTGTTACATAGGGTGCACATGGTGGCTGGGAATAGCTGGGTTGAGAAACAGGGGTCTTTGTCTTTGAGATGGCTATAAACGTGATAAAGAGCAGAAGTGTTTGTGGAGAGTAGGGTGTAAAACCACCGGGGAAATCTGGAAAGAGAGCAAAGTGGTTGAGCAGTTCCATGAGAAGCAGAAGTGAATCTGCTATTTCCTATACTGAGCAAGGGAGAATGGCTGGTGGAGGAACCTCACAGCCCTGCAGTCCTCCTTCTGCGTCCTCTACGTTCTTCAGTTCACTTTGTCTCTGTCACTTATTGTAAGCATAAGAGAGAAAATTGGCCAGGAGTTCATCCTGCACCTCTGTGTACATGTTGTCCAGTGAAGATGGCCATTCCCACACCCAGCTTTCTCTCCAGGCAATGCCAGTCGGCTCAGCCCGTGCAGAAGTCTGCCAGACCAGAGAGCTAACCCGTGGAGCTGCATTTCCTTACCTGTGTGAAATCCTCTGTGTCCAACGGAGCACAGCAACTTGTACAAACACATAGGGAAACTCTCCAGAGCAACAAGCTGCCTTTCTAGTTATGAATTAAGAGAGCAGGCATGTGAAAAAACAGCACAGCTAGAAGTTCTCAGAGAGGAGAGGAGAGTACGCCAATGCGTGCTCCCTCTTTCCCAGATCAGGGATTTCACACAGCACAGTCTAGGCAAGTGCCACTGAACAGCTCTCTCTGGATGCCTGCACAATTAGCAAAGATGTTAATGGGCTACGAGCACACCTCAATCAGTATTTAACTCTGTGCATAATGAGACTTTTGGTTGTCACACTAGGAAAGACATGTCTGAAACAGAAGCTTACACAGCAGAGAAGGAGCTGGGACACTTTGCAGAAACACCATGACTGCTGTCTGGTTTTGTCATAGAATCATGAGGATAGGTCAGGACTTCTGGAGGTATCTTGTTCAAACCCATGCTGAGAGCAGGGCCAGCTGAGTTTCAAGGATCTCCAGTGATTAGATCCCACAGCCTCCCCAGGAGCCCTGTCCTGGTGTTTGACCATTGTCACAGCAAAAAACTTTTTCCATACACGGAGTTAAAATTTCGCATGGCTATTGCTTCTTATTCCCCAGAGGAAAGTTGTCTGCTTCACCTTTACACCTTCTCACTAGATCCCACTTGAGATGTTTCCTCTTGAGGCTGATCAAAACCAGTTCTCAGTGTCTTCTCATAGACCAGGTGCTCCAGCCCCAATGATTTTGGTAGCCTTCAGCTATCGCAGGCCGCTGCATCGGGGAACAACCAGCTGTGGGGCACATCAGCTCCCAAAGTAAGGCAGAGACTCTGGTGCTTGTGCAGATGGCTGAAAAGGAGCTGGGTGGTCTGACACAGTGACTCATATTGGGCACAAGAGACTTGGTGTACCCTGGCACTTATTTAAATTTTAGGGCCCCTGCTGCACACATTTAGTCTCAGAAAAGAAGAAAGAAATTAGGATGGAAAGGCTGAAAATGAGATTGAGATTATGTATGAAGTCTCCTGTTCATATCTGTATCTGTCAATAGGTCAGATAAACAGATGACATTATCTCTGTAGGAAATCTAATTAGTTACCTCAACAGTAGAAAATAAGTATCCTGTTTTCAATTTCTGTCAGCTTCTAGCCCAGCACCTAAGCATTTCCTATTTGTATTCCTTTAATTCTGCTAGAGTCAGATACCACATCTCCAGAAGCTGGAGAATTGAACTGGGCTACAAGCAGGGTTGGATAGCCTCCTTTTCCAGTTCAAAGGGAAAGATGCTGCAAGAGCCACTCATGGGTGTGCCTGCCTGCTGCAAACAGCTTTCCCCATGCTGTGCCCATGCCCCAAAGCTACCAGTGCTGAGACAGCCCTTCTTCTAGCCCACTTTTCCTGTGCAAAAACCACAAAGATTGTTTTTTTAGTGACTACGGGCACTTCTCATTTAAATGTTTCGGAGGCAATTAGGTTTTGAACCTTCAGAATAAGAAGATATTTTAAAACAGAGAGCCTGCATTTTCAACTAGCACAAAGAAAACCCCTCTGTGAGATATTATTACAAAATAAGAAGCCAGAACTTCATAGCAAACGCCACAAATGGTGTTCTGGCCATGAGGCATTAGGAGAAGTTGTTGATATGGTCACAGTGGCCACTCATGGCGAAGGTCGTTGTAGTGGCCACCATGTCACAGGAAACTTCTTGGGCAAAAGACTGTCTTGCACCTCAGGACATCTTTATTTCATGCTTAGTCTTGCAGGCCTGATTTTAAGCAGAGGGTATAAATATCAGTGAAACATGGACATGGAGGCTGGGATTCCAACCAGCTAATTATTAATTAGCTCTAAGCATCAGGAGTTGGAGCAGTTATACACCATCGGTGTCTGCCACTGAGTAATATGCCCATCCTCTCTTGGGAAAAGAACTTTCATCGATGCGATCAGCAGAGTCTGGAAAGCAGTCTGTCTTGTCTTAAAGCAGATTTGGCCTGACCTGCGTTGGGTCGGATGCACTGCTCTTTGTTGGCTGCATTGACTACATGTCCCACTAACAGGAGCTGCAAACATCTACACTGAAGGCAGCCTATGGTCAATGAACTGAATCCCTTCTTTACAGTCAGCAGGGGTTCCTGTAAGAAGACAGGGATAGTTACTGGTTGCAGTTTTGTTATCACTGACCTTTCCTTTCAGTCTCAGCTTTAATAAGCTGGTTTGGTCATGTTGTCATCTCCCTGGGTTTCTACAAAGCCTATCACATCCCTTGATTTCCTACAGTGAGAGCAAGTAATGCATACTTACAAGCTCTTTACGCCAATGAGGGAGCAGAGTGAATACAGTAACATCTGCACCCTCTAGGGTTTTTGGTTCCCTGAAAACAGAAGCCTTTGAGGAGACTTGAACACCACATCCCAAAGGACTGCAGAGGAATTGACGAGTGTTCTGAGTTTGTGGGTGTGTGAATCAGTGACCCCAGAGGTCACGCACCCACACCCCATACTCTCCTTGGGTTCAGCCAAGCCAACAAGCCCTGGCTCCAACATCACAGCCAAAGCAGGAACAGTCACGAGATGCTTTGTTGCTCGAGGAAAAGGGTTGATAGTTTCTCTTCTTTTGATCATAGGTTGATTTTTAAAAAAGCTTCATCAAAGATCCACTTGCTGCCAAGGATGTCCCAGGGCAGACTTTGCTCCTCCCATGTCAGCAAGCATCAGCTTAGGCCTGGCCAAACTGGGTGCATTAATTACAACACTTCTAGTAGGGTTAACATGTGGGGTGAGACTGGGCTGTTAGGGGTGTTGACAGGCACTGCAGGCTGATCAGCAGCTATTTGTGAGGTCCTGTTTCCTGCCAAGCACTGCCCAACAGACTGGAAAGGGGCCTGCCTTTCTCACATTGCTGCAATGCACCACCTCGCTCAGTCAGACCTTGGTTTGCTGCTGCTCCTGCTGCACTTCTGATAATTCTTGAAATTCTCATGTACTTTTTCTTATCCTAAAGATTTAGTTTTCAGTGAAGTACATGTAAACAGCAGAGTCTGGGCTTTTGTTAGTAACTACCATCACCTCCACGGTAATAAAACTATAACTAAGCCAAACAGTGACAAAATCCCAAAGTGTGCTTGTTGGTAAAGTCTCTCAGTATTTTACCACAACAGATATTGGATCACTCCCTCTGACATTATTCTCTTTACTCTTTCCATTTTGCCTCTAGCCAGCAAATTCAGCATGACGGAAGCATACGCGGAAACGACAGATGAATACATTTACGATGAACATGCTTTGTCCTGCAATAAGACTGACATCCAAGACTTTGGGAAAATATTTCTGCCAATATTTTACATCGTGGTGTTTGCTCTTGGCCTCACAGGGAATCTCATGGTGTTTTTTGCTATTGTGAAAGGCAATAAAAAAAGCATCACGGACATCTATCTCCTGAACTTGGCTATCTCAGACCTTCTCTTTGTGATCTCCCTCCCGTTCTGGGCTTCCAACACGGTGCGTGGATGGACCCTTGGGACAATTCCATGTACAGCTGTTTCCTCTCTATATTACATTGGTTTCTTTGGGGGCATGTTCTTCATCACTGTTATCAGCGTCGACAGGTACCTGGCCATTGTTCGAGCCACATACTCTCTGAAATCCAGAACAGTGAGACATGGCTTTCTTGTAACCTGCGGAGTATGGGCAATAGCAGTCTTAGTGTCAGTGCCACATTTCATGTTCTCCCAGCTGGTAGAAAGTGACTGCACTGCTGTCTTCCCACAGAAGCTGGAGAACATCTGGCCGGTGTTCTGCAATATGGAGCTGAACACCATCGGCTTTTTCATCCCAGTCTGTATCATTTGTTATTGCTACTGTGGGATCATCAAAACCCTGATGTCCTGCAAAAATCAGAAAAAAGCAAGAGCCATAAAACTCATCTTGGTTGTAGTGCTCGTGTTTTTTCTGTTTTGGTCCCCCTACAATGTACTGATTTTTCTAGAGACTTTAAAGCACTATGACTTATTCACAAGTTGCAATCAAATTAAATCTCTGGACTACGCAATGCACCTGACTGAAACCATTGCATTCAGTCACTGTTGTCTCAATCCTCTTATCTATGCCTTTGCTGGGGAAAAATTCAGAAAATACCTTTATCAAGTCTGCTTGAAGTACTGTCCATGCCTGTGCTTCTGTGGCCCCTGCAGTCACTACCAGGTCACCCATTCAGCCAGTTATGCAGAAAGTGTTGTGATCAGCAGCCTAACCCTGAACACCAGCGACCAGGACGGCTCTGTCTTTGTCTAAATGGCTCTGGGAAGGAGAAATGTATGTATATGTGTCTTCTGCAGGGCTAGCAAATGCTGAGGGATTGCCATTAGCCATACAAAGAGGCTTAGCATCTGCACTGGATTACTGACATGCCTCTTGTTAAGGATTAAATATTCTAAACCAGTAAAGATTCTAAAAACAAAAGCAGTACAGTATGTCAGTGTTACACGTGGAACAGAATCAGGCGAAAGGAAGAGGGAAAGTGGAAAAAAAAGGAGCGCTCTGTGCCTAGAAAAGGGAATGGAGAAGAATTTAAGAATACGGGAGCTTTTGAACAGTTTCATCACTGAAACATGTGCATGTGTGGATGTATGCACATGCTATATTAATGTACATAGACCTAAACTAATTTTTTAGTGGAAGAGAGATCTCTTTAATGAATGGTAGCTGACTGTTAGGAGAATATTTTTTATAGTAAAGGGGTATAGTTTTTTGATGCTATATATCCATAGGGAAGTGATTTGGGGGTTAGTGAATGCAACAAATGTTTTCACCTGTGCTTTCATACCTAATAAAATCCAACTGCTTAAAGGAAAAAAAAAAAAAAGAGTTATTTCTTAACATGCTTTTGGAGCCAACAGTGCACTTTGTCTTTATAGCATTCAATAATCAGAGCAAGGACTGTCCTATCTCCTGATCACCATGGGCTTGGCCTGAGCCAAAGCCAGAGCTCAGCGGAGCCCTTCACTTGGCACACCCCCAAGCTCTCTGCTGAGCCAGGGGCTGCCAGCTTGATCAGCAGCCACTGGGACAAGGGGAACTGGAGGTATGGCTTTGGGTATCATTGTGTTTGGCCCAAATATAGCACAATCAAGCTGAGCATGGTAAGTACACGCTTCACACCCATGCTCCGCTTGCTCCATGCTATAAACACCAGCTGTGTCTGTACTGTTGTAGTCAAGGGCTTTGGGAACAGAATAACCACTTGCCCATGCTCCTTACCACAACTTTCCTCAGCCTTTGGGGCCTCCCCACCACAGCTGACTTCCCCAGGCAAAACTGCAGGTATACCCAGACTTAATGCATCCCAGAGGACCCATTTGCCAAGTGCACTCCACAGCTTCCAAATATCCTTTTGACTCTTGCAATAACAATGCATTGGGAGTGGAAAATATCAATCAGGTAACTGAGAGCCCTTTCCCAGGGGCCTCCCTGGGAAACTCCAGCCATCATCTGCTGCAAGAGCAAAGGAGATTTTTTTGTTGGCACTGGGGACTAGACTTAGGTAAATGGAAAAAGGACTGTTGCCAATAATGAAGTTGAGATCACCTTACAAGGAAAAATCAAGGACCAATCTTACAAAATAAGTCCAATACAGTGGGGTCCTATTTCTATACACTGATGGAACAGGGAATGTCAAAACTGAAGAAGCACTCTCCCTTTTCAGCTAACACAAATGAGTTGTTTCAGACTGTCAGTGCAAGGAGTAGGCCCTTTCTTTGTGAACTTTAGCATCATCTTGTTTCTACGAAAGCTCGGAGGAGAATGTTTCCATTGAGCAACTTTCCATACACAATAATTCCACAAATATGAAATATTCCATTTTTTTCCTACTGAACATTCATCACACTCTGTTGTTAAAAAAAAAAAAAGACACCTTTTCATAACATTCTTTGTATTAGATGTAAATATATTCTATAGGCTCAATTTTGTAATTTTCACCTATAAGTGGACTTCCACTGCAGTTTTACTCTCTAAGATTAAGTGCAGCATGAGTGTCACTTGAAATTAAATTACTTTTCAAAATTCAGTCTGCCTAATCAAGTCCTACAAGACAACTCTGTCTCTACCCCCAAGAAAGTGTTATTTTTAAGATATGGTATTTTTACAATGTTTTTTTAAAGAAATGCTAAGATGTGCAGAAAGAAAGAGGAAGGTGCTCTGAGACTAAACAAGAAGTCATCTGCATGAACTCAGCCTGAAGAGGGTGGATTACCAAGCCAAGCAATGCAGTCTCACTCGGTTTATTTAACTTTACTTCAATTTTTCAGACAGTGGTGAGTTACTGAGTGGAAAGAGTAAAAGGCACCTTTAAATATTATGCACAAGCTGTCTCTACAATGCAAGGTGAAATCCTAGAGCTTTCTAGGAAAGGAGAGCCTTTTTCTGCTTCACCCCAGTGGTTTCTTTCCCAGCAAACCTACCCATCACCAGCACAATGCATCATACTCCTTCCACGTGCACCACCCTCTGGCAGGGCAGACTCGCTACTCAGACTGCCTCGCCAGACCTGTGTCCCCTGCCAGCTGCAGTGTGCGAAGCTGCATCCGCAAAAATCCTTCAACTCCAAGACAAGGGCCCCTCCTGACAACCTGCACTCCTGTTTTCTTTGCCACACCGTGCCATGGAAGACTTCCAAGCCTTGCCAGCATAGCATTGCCAGGTTTTATGCCACAATAGTTATATATATATAAGTTATGTAGAATTTGCCATTTTACATGCATGGTCTTGTTGCTCAATATTTGAGCACTTGCATGAGATTAAAAGATTCAAGGTGGTTTCTAGGCACTGGGCTCTGCAACAAACAGCTAGTCCATGCAGATTCCCCAGAGCAGAAGTGGTCAGTCTTCGAAAACCTAACTGAAAACCCAAATCAACATTTTCGTTTTGCTTGTATTAGCAGGAAGAGTATTCTTGCAATTGTTCCTCCATAAACTTCAGACTGCACGAAACATACCAGTGCTCTGAGAGCAAGGAGTAGCAAAGTTTACCAGGACTGGGTTCGGCAGCAGCTGAGACAGGCACTGCTGCCCTTCACTGTACTGCACCGTGCCAGCAGGCACGGGCAGCCACAGCCCTGCAAGCTCCTGCCCACACCATGCCCCTGTCATGATTTGTGTCAGCTAATACTGGGTGGTGTCCTGGGCTTCTGCTAATTTCATGTATTACACCCCTTGAGGTATTCTTTGCGCCGTTCAAACCTGACTGAAATCCCACTGATGTCTCTTTAAGAACTGGACTTTCAGTTAATTGTAGCCTTTATTTAAAGATACAACTTCTCTTTCAAAACCTCTGCAGCAGGGAACTGGTGTTTTCTCACTGCCTGGCTAGTTTACAACACGTAAAGCTTTTCTTTGTAGAGCGCTAAGGATACACGTATCCTTAGAGTGGATCAACACATCCCTGAGGAGCAGCAGCCACCCAGTCCCTACCCATTATTCGTGAGAAAGTAAACCAGCCTCTCAGCAGGAGATAAAGCCTTTCCATCAGCCATAAATCAAGGACAGACTCCTGCTTACTTAGCAAGTCACACAATTTACACATGGAAATTCACACACACACACACTTGTATCTATCCATTGAATAGTATTTGGTTTTGCAAAAGAGGTCAGGAAATCTCTGTGTTTGCGGGGGAGGGGTGTTCGGCTTTGGGGTTTTGAGGGGTGGTGAGCTATCTTTGCAACTTATTTGTTGATCATGATCAACCTTTTTCCTGTTTGAGAGTCACACTGACACTTCACATAAATCTTTTTCCAGGTGGGTTATAGTTTGAGGAACTAATAAAACCTGATTCCAAGTTTCCTCAGCAAGTTCATGAGTGTATTTCATGCTCGACTTAAAAATAGAATGAACAAGACACATTTCAGCCAGACTGCTTGTGGTGAGATATATGGACATCAGTATTATTTTTAGATGCCACTGCGAATCCCTCTCATTCAAATATTACATCACAGTTCCAAAATAATAGGATTTATGTTTCTTCATTTTGAAGCTGAGCACGGGCACTTTGAATTCTTGGGGGTTTTAATTTTTTGTACAAAAAACATAGAAATGCAGTCAGGCAGAGCATTGTGTTGGCCTAGGAAATGGCTCAGCAGGGGAAGCTGTCATTTTCAACACTGGCATCAGAAGCAGCCAGTCACTTACCCACATATTTCCTTCGGATTCAGCATTTGCTGGGATGGATCTGAAGTCCTGGCCCAGAGTAGTCTGAAGTTTTAATGATGTAATTCACAGAGAAACTATTTATAAATTGATGGGTTATGGGTTAAATTCTATCATTTCCAGTTTGTCTCTATAACCTTTGTGATGGCCCTCGCTGAGATCCCGTGGGTGATACAAAACCCTTATCCTAGCAGGACAAGGGTCAGCTTTGTTGTCAATGAGGGGACACGTCCAATCCATCCAAGTCCCAAGTCCTGCTATGACTAAAAAAGCAAATGAGAATTTTTCAAAGAAAAATTCATTCTTCCCAAATGTGAATTCCAGAACTTGCACTCTCTCTACCCACATTGCTTTTGCAGCCCCCAGCTGGTAACATCTTTCCTCTGTAGTTACTGCCCAAGCATGATACTCTGCTTTACCAAAGGTCATTGACACACCACTACCAAAACAGCTACTGAATGAAATATTTTCTGTATTAAGGACTTACCTAGAACTGCTCAAAGATGTACTGTTTGCACTTCAGTTTCTTAACTGTGTAAGACACCTGGAACTCTAATGAAAACCTGTATCATCTACAGTTACTATTTTGAAATTCAAGTTCAGTAATCAGAGCAAAAATTGCAAACAACGTATAACTGTTAAAGGTTGTTTTCTGACAACACATACATACAGTTTCTGTTGGAGCTGGTAATGATTCTGCTACCACTGTTAATCAGAACTTCCTAATTTACATGGTAGCTACTGTAAGAGCTTTGTTTTCAACATATACACACCCAAACCTCAAATGTTAACACATTGTTTTCATCGTGGGAAAAAAAAATCCACCAGCTGTTCCTGTATGATTTTGTTTCTTACACTAATATTCAAAACACAAATGTTAATATATTGCATTTGTCATTTCTCTTCCTAAAGAAACACCGTACAATAGTTCCCATTGGGAAAACTGGTTTGCTTGTTTAGAACAGTTTGCGTTTACCAAATTTCCAACCACGATATCAGCAGGAAGCAGCACATTAACTTGGTATCTCTGAAGGTAAAGGTTAGTGAAGGGGATAGAAAATGCAAGCAAGGACTCTGGCACAGCTGTTTCACTATTCAGGGGATATTATTCACTTCCCGACTGCAGCTGTCACTGGAACAGTCTGTTTTTCCACCCCACTTTGATTTTGAGTCTCTAATAGATTGTATGCATCTGTCACTGTTTCATATTCAGCAGCAGCACAACAGTCCCACTACATACAGGTCCATTTGCCAGGATAACGCAGGCAACTGGCAAGCTGCAATTCTCCCATGAGAAGTTTGCATCTAGTCCATAAATGCTACATTAAAATTAGAGCCAGCAGCACCGAGGGAGAAAGAAACAGCAACACAGGTTGCAATGGCCAAGATTTGCAGGGCACATAAAGGACACTGAGGGAGCTGAGGAAGCAGAGCAGCTGATGGCTTCATGCACCTGCTGAGGAGACAGTCCCCCCTGGTGACAGACAGGAGCTGCTGCTCTGTGTGTAATTTCCTATGCACTGTACCAGGACGGTTCCTTAGATATAAGAACTGCTTGAGACCCTGAGCTGCAGCATCAATTATTTTTCCAGTCCCCAACCACGGGAGAGCAAACTGGAATGAAATGGTATGTCTGAGAGGCACCTGGAGCAGGTTGTTGCACCCCCTTTGCCCCAGGCAATTGCTGAGTGACATAGACCCCAACTTGACCACAGCAGGAGCACATGGCAATGAGGAGAATTTCCCACTGGAAGGGCCTCAAACAATAGTGCTAATGGCCTATAACCGTTCAGGGATGGGGAATGGGTAAGTATGCATGGGAGTTGCTTTTTCAGCACTTCCTAGGGACATCGTGCTAGACCTCCTGGTAGAGATGAAGGACCTTCACCAGCACATTATCTTTGACTGGAAGAAAGGTGTCTGAGGAGGCTCAAAGCTGGATTTGCCTGTTTTGTGAATAGCTGTATTAGAGCTGAATAAAATTTCCCAGGTCATAACCCCCAAGTGGCTTCAGAGTCCCTCTCCAGGGAGTCTTTGCTTTATCGTAGCCCCTCTCCCCCTTGGGGTCATATCCTGAGACTGTGATCAGTTTTTTGTTTGTTGGGGGTTCTTTTCCCCTCATTTGAATCATTAAGGCTCACCATCACTTGACCTCTTGGTTCAGTTCGTTTTTCTTAGTCCTGTTGCTGATCCCTACTCTGGATCCTTCCGATAGCTCAGGTTTCAGGAGGCTGCAGGGCAAGGGGTGGACAAAATACAAGTTCTCATAAAGACAACACAGAACACACAGGTCAGGGTTTACAGATCAAGTCAGATTCAGAAGGAGCAACTGCAGACGGTGACATAGATCTTTTTACACAAGGTTGACAGCACTTGGAGCCAAGTATTTCCAGAGTCACCATACCCTCTCATTAACCCAGTAATCACCCTTGCTCGTGCAGGACCCTCTGTCCTAAGTTTACTCCACTAATCCTTCTGCCCATCTTTAGTGTCAGTGCTTTCTTTTTATTTCCACCAGAGGGTGGCATTCTTAAACTCTTTCAGACTTAAAAGTCATTCGCGGTAAAGGAGGACGCTCTAGTCAAGAAAGTGGAGTCATTGATGAACAAGTACAGAGTGCAAAAGATATATTTATGAAAAGTAAGAAAAAACTAGTCACTATATTCTGCTGCTGGAAGAAACATCAATTTCTTCGAGGTTTTATTTATTTGCTTGCTATTGAGCAATGAAAGCCTGTGGATGTTAAATTGATTACAAGCAGTTTCACCAACAATTCAGAAAACACAACAGAATATCCTGTGAAACACAAAGATGAAAGAGATGTTCCTATGAAAACCTGTTATTGTTGCTGTCACAGTTTTATTTTGGTGCCCTGAGTGGTTTCCCCTGCTACTAAAAGTGAACTGAACATTACATAAATTGACTGTATAGCTTGTCTTGAAGAGGACTTGCAGTGGAACAGCCTTTCCATGTGATGGCAGAGTGCCTGGGTCTTAGCAAACATAGAAAGATTAGTAATCCATAAGAGCAAGTATTAGGTTTTTTTCTGTCTTGATCCTCTGCACATACTTTTGTTTTTCTAATTAGATTTATGTTACAACTGCCATGTGAGGGACATGGTGGGAGAGACTGCAAAGATTTTTGTTGTGTAGATGTTTAGGGTAAGTCCAGTCATTTAATAAACTTGTATTAAGACTATGAGCAACTGAAGTGCTTGAGACTCGGGGGCACTAGCACAAAGCACACACTTTGTTTTACAAATCCTTTACCCAGAATGCTATTGTTCCCCTGTACCTAAACTCATCACAGTTAACATCAAACAAACTGGCCTGAGAATATCTCTGCTATTCACCACTGCCTTGCCTATTTTTTTTATTTTGGAAAGACCAGCCTTTAGCGGGGACTCATAGGGATAGCTGGGTGATGGCTGGGACACTTAAAAAAAAAAAAAAAAGAAAGAAAAGTTAAATCTCAGATATGAACTGCTCCTCAGAGTCAAAACAGCCCAAAATTTCTCACCTACCTGTAAAAACAGGTTGGGAACATTTGATAGATCACTAAACAAGACAAAGAAGGATCCTCACTGTGACATTTCACATTTAGGAAAAATACAGTTCATGGCTTTTGCATCAGTGATTTTTAAGTAAAATTCAGCCTATTAAATTACTGTTTCTGTCATGTTTGAGGTGAGAAGTTTCAGTTCTTTCTTTTAATGAGGAGTTCTGAATAGAGCAGCTTTGCAAGTACAGCATGTGGAGAGAAAACAAATTAGGCTGAGGAAAAGGATGGCTGATACCACTCAGAGAATCACCAGTGGATACAAACAGCAGAATCCACAGGACTGCACTACTGAAAATAAAAAAGATTAGGGAAATTGCAGCTTAGTGTTGAGCAAGTAAAAGATGTTTTGGGCTTAAATCTTTTTCCTGTCAGTGCAAACAGCTATCTTAGCCAAAGGGATTCAAAAAAGATTATGAGTGAATCACCTGGGAACCAGTGTACAGAGTGGTTGTCCCTAAGACTAGGAAATTAATTCACTTCCCTGTTTTAGTTCTCTGTCAAGAGTGCTGCAGTTTTAGTCATGCACAGGAAGTTTGGAATACACTGAAAATTACAAGCAAAGCAACTGTACGGGGAACAGGTGGCCCAAACACTCTGCTAACAGGCAAGGATGGGAGCTACAGATGCACAAACTGTGATCCAAATTCACTCAGACTGCAAAAGAAGAACTGCACAAGGCCTGACCATGCACGAAGGTGTTGGCCACCTGATGGAGTGGATGGTTTGTTGAGAAAGATAATCTTTTGCCCATCTGTGACTTTGGCAGCCTGGGTCCTGCACTGATCCACACAGTCAGTCAAAACATTGATTCCTGCCATAGTTCTCTCTATGTACTGTAATTTGCTTCTCTTCTGGGGCAGCCTCTTCTGAATGAGGACTTGTGAAATAAACACACTCTAAATTGTCTATCCATGGCCAACAAAGAGATCGGAGGGACTGGGTGCTGCACTTCTATATCAGTGGTGAGTATCTCACAGCCTAGATAGCAGGATAGATAGATGTCTATCTCTAGTCCCTCTCCGGGAAAGAATCTTATGCATGCCGTAAAATGGCAAATTAATGATAAGACTTCTCATAAAAGATGGAAATGGCTGAATAATCTTTTGGTGAGAAGCAATGTTTTCATGGTGTGGGTGGTTCTGCATTTTGCTTTCATTAAGTTCCTTCCTGTTGGATTTAATATGCCCCTCACCCACGAACCCATATGAAAGGTTAACCTCCTCCCAGGCAAGCTAATCAAGTTCGGTCCACCTCTCTGCGCTCTCATGATTTATTTGGTCAGTGCCACACACCTGATACCATCTAGTAAAGAGGCAAGACAACTTCTTACTTCTCCCTTTTCCCTGCAAACATGTTAGCTTTACAGCAGCATCACTGAGAACCCTTTCCCCTTTCCTCTTAGTCTCACCTTCTCCTGCCATTCTCCTTTGGTTAGTCTTTGCCAGGTTCTCCAAGAAGGCGTTGGAAAAGATAGGATGCTGTGTTAGGAGGGGACCCCAGAGCTCCCCTGCTAGAGACTACAGTTATATTCAGTCCCTTTCACTCTTCTTTCTCTCCAAGACATTGCAGGACCTGCACTCACAACACCCTTCCTCTATTTTCTGCCTTATCTCATTTGCTCAGACATTTCTTTTTTCTGTCTGCTCTGCAGTTTTCCTTGCAGGATCTCCCAGGGACTCTTTTCATTGGTAGGCCATCAGAAGGTGTTCCAGAGTTCATTCTTATCCTCTTGATTTTCATGAACTGGCACCTTTTTTTAATCTTCATTTTCTGGAGTTCACACAATACAATTTTTCACCATCTGTAGCTGCAACCTTTCTTCTCTTTTTGTGGCTGAACATTCCTCTTTCTGCAGGAACATGGCTGCTCAGTCTCCTTGCAAAGACAGACCTTCCCTTCTGCTGATGCAGCATGAAATGCATTGGTGTCACGGCTGGTGTCTGCAACACAACAGCTGCTCTGCAAGACACCATGGTCCAGCCATTCCCCTCCATCCCACGGCCACACACACATGCCCTGACACGGAGGCTTTGCTGCCCTACTCCTCTGGTGGCATCAGCCCAACCTTGCACCTCAGGTAGTGAGTGGACACAAAGAGCTGCTTAGGAAGCATTTGCTACTTGAAACTCTTCCTAAGAAGGACTGGTCAAAAGGCAGTATGACAGGAAGGTGCTTTCTTCAGGCCAGTGCCATATGGATCATACTAAACTGGCCTTCATAAGGCTGCAGACTTGTTCCCTGCTAACAGTCTGACTGGAAGAGAAGAGGCACATCTGAAGTGTGGTCTGTGTGCTAAGGATGAGTCAACAGAGCTCAAAAGGTCACTGATGATGGGAAATCATTCCTTAACCAAGCAGGGTTCTTAAAGTGTCGAAGAGAGCTCATATCTGGATTCAGTTCTATTCACTATTTCATCTGGAAATCAAGAAAAATCATCACTGATGAAATTCAAAAAAGATACCTAGTTCGATAGTGTTGAAAATAATGGGTGGGACAAGATAAGCACATAGATCCATGATGGTTTATTGAAGCAAAAAAAAAAAAAAAACTACAGCCAAAACTAAGAAAGAAGAATGCTTACAGAGTAAGAGGTGTTTTTTCCTGAAAAGCAGGTGCTTAAAGAAAGACTTTATGTTGTTGTTATTGTGGGTGAAGAGCAGAACTTGTGACCCAAGTGCAACAAGGTGCCAAAGAAGAGATTAATTAGGTTCTTACACAGACAAAAGAGCAGCAAGAGTAACAGGTTCTAGTTTCTGTGAGCAGAGCTTATGACACTGGCACCACAGCGTTGCCTGCGTATCTGAAGTCAGCATCTTTAAAGGACTGCTAGTAAGCTGAAGAGAAAACATACACGATCTGCAGAGCAATAACCTGCACTGGAGTAACATCTCCCAGAGACCGATTTAAATGCAAATTGTGAAAGATGACTGAGAAGCTCCTTCCTGTACAATTATTTTATTCTGGCACAACGTGAAACCAATAGATCCCACATCACACACTGTCTTCACATCGAGGTTTTCTGGAAGAAACACTTCAGCCAAATGTAAGTCATTAGGTAGAGTAACAGTGTCAGAGGCATACGAGATAGCAGCAAATAGCATAACTGAACAAAAGCTATACCTGTGTCTTGAATAACACCGGAGAGCAAATTAAAAAATATATAATCTCTCCTGGAGTGAGATCTCTGATTCTTCCTACCCTCCCAGCTACCTCCTGCAGCTTTCTGGTTTCTACTTCTCATTGTGTCTCTTCAGTTTCTCCTGCTAACAAGCAAGCAGGCTCCCCAGTTGAGAAATGGCTTGTACTTCTGCTTGGCTGTCCTTTTCTGGGAAACAGGAGAGCAGCACCTGCCAGCTACTAGCACAGCTGGTCTGCTGGCAGGACTCAGAACCATACCATTTGACTAACACATGTTCTCTGTGCTCTCTTCTCCCTTCCTAGGATCGCCCAAAAGACAAATAAGGCCCACCACACTCTCAGGAGAAATTCATAGAAGCTGCTGAGCTTCCTGCTGTGCCAAAGAACCACAGTAAACCTCAGCACCCTCTGCCCTCAGACCACACGTGCGCGTGTGCACATCCCACTCCTTATCTGGTGTTCTGGCTGCTGTTACAGAGTGCACCCATCAGTGGCAGGAGGCAGATTTGCTGTGTATAAAACCCACCACGGGAAACATCAAGCAAAAAGGCAGCGTGAATTAACATGCCTTCATTTTGTTTTTTTTTAGTAAGATAAGTAGGAGTTAGGAAGATCAAATAACGGTGATAAAAAGGAGCCTTCCCTACACTATACATTTTTTTTCTTCTACAATTACAAAGTGTAACTCGCAAAATTAGTTATCTGTCAGAGAAGAACTAGAAACACACCTCCCACACACATACCAAGTGCCTGCCTCCTCTCTGCTCACTACAGATGATCCTTTGATTAATTTTTTCTGAGGCTAAGATGCGTGTTACAACTGTAAGAAAAAACAAGGTTTCTGTTGAATGAGAACTGCTTAGTGACATCTATTTTAATGATTATTGGATAAGATGAAGCTGCTTTAGCTCAGTAATCAGACCCTCAGTGCAAACTGCATTTTCTTAAACACTGTGTGTTTAATTCTGTTTCTGACTTAAAGGGACTACCTCTGATGAACATTGAGGAGAGAATCACTTGTGATACAATGTGTAAGGAAGTTGGAAGCTTCCGCTAAGAGACACAGCTACCTAGTGACATCTGCATTTTGCAGCTGCTGAACATTACTGTGTGGGTAGCACCTCCCTGGCAGAGCTACCTGGTGAGAAGCCAGTGATTCCGCACCCTCAGAGCAAAGAAGCTTCTTCACATCATCTGAGAAGAAAGGAGGAGAAAAGGTAAAATTCATAAAATGTGATTTTGAAACAGTTGTGTATTAGACACACTCATGATGGGTGTGAATGTAATGCTTTTTCATTTACTTTTTATAGCTGTTTAGGTAATTTTTAAAGGAGCTTTAAGAATCCTTGCATCACCAGAAGCGGGTTTATGTGCACTCTGTGATCATATGTTTTTCAGTTTTAAATATCTGAGTATATTATGATGAACCTAGATTAGATTGAGGTATGTCTGGGAGCAGTTGTTGCAAAACTGTCACCTCTAGACTATTGGTGTCAAATGGATTTGTCCTTGTGACTTCTAAGCCAGGTTAAATTCTTCTCTGTGTATAATAGAACAGCACTGTAGACTGGAAAGATGTCATGCTTGGGACTACACACAGTAGGGGACAGCTTAAGGGTAGTCAATGTTTGCTGTTATGTTGCAGCAACGTATGAAGACAAGTAAAACAATGAAACTCTTTTCTTCTGCTTTCCATTCATAAAAATAAAGACAAAGGAGAAGAACATAGCTCAGGCTTAGAGTTCTGGTATGTTAGGCTAAAAAATTACATTTCTGATGTGCGTAACATGCACAGTAAGAACAAAACTCAGGCTTAAAGTTCTGGTATGTTAGGCTAAAAGAATGACCCTTGCTGTGATGTGAGTAACACACAGTAATACATCAGCAGTATATTCGTGCCGTGTGCAAGTTACCTCAAAGTAACACCACTTAAAACTCTGTATCTGCCTATTAGAAAAGTGCACACATAGGACAAGTTCCTGTTATTCATTTAGCTACTGAAGACACAACTTATTAGAAACTCCTGTCAGCTTTCAGTAAGTGTAATTTCATTAGGAAAGTCTGATGCACTTTTGTTACTGTCTTCTGCCTAGTGGGAAAGGTGGGTGAAATCCTGAACTGCTATGAACAGTGGTTTTGCTTTTAACTTTACTCCACACAGGACTTACCACTCTCTGATTTGATATCTGTGGTCTTTCATTCCCATTTGCTTCGGTCTCATCTGTTCTCATCCGGTGCTGCTCCATGTGCTTGACATCCAAGTTGCACAGTGCTGCAAGGACTAAGCACATGCATGTTAAGGACAGCACGTTTAGCATCCCATAATGTCCACGTAATGTCTGAGAACCCGTAACGAGACAGGCATGGGAACTGTGAGACAGTCACTGCTCATGGTTCAGGGATGAGAAGTAACCACACGATCCTGACACACTGGAAGTCACTGACATCTTTATATTCTTTTTTTCTCAGGAACTGGGGAAAAAACATGAGTTCTCCAAGTACAGAGTCCCTTGAATTCTCCACCTTCTATGAGTATTATGATAACTATAACGATGCTCCAAAGCCATGCAGTAAGGAAGGCGTCAGGAAGTTCGCAGCCTCCTTCCTACCGGTTCTGTACACCCTGGTGTTCCTGGTTGGGCTCACTGGAAACATTCTGGTCATTGTGGTCCTCTTCAAATACAAGAGGCTGAAGAGCATGACTGATGTCTACCTGCTAAACCTCGCCATCTCAGATTTGCTCTTTGTTTTATCCTTGCCGTTCTGGTCTTATTTCACGCTAGACCAATGGGTTTTTGGAACTCCCTGGTGTAAAATCATTTCGTGGATCTACCTGGTTGGGTTTTACAGTGGGATATTTTTTATTATGCTTATGAGCATAGACAGATACCTGGCCATTGTTCGTGCAGTGTTTTCCTTGAAAGCAAGGACTGCCTTCCATGGCTTGATCACTAGCCTTGTCGTATGGCTCGTAGCTCTTTTGGCCTCTGTTCCTGAGCTTGTATTTAGAGAATCTTTCAATGAACATAATTATACTACCTGCAAACCGAGATATCCAGGCAATTTCACAACATGGAAACTTTTTTCCACTTTGGAAATCAACATTTTAGGGCTCCTAATCCCTTTTATAGTTATGACATTTTGCTACTCCATGATCATTAAAACATTACTTCACTGTAGAAATGAGAAAAAGAATAAGGCCGTGAAGATGATTTTTGCTGTCATGATTGTGTTTTTCTGCTTTTGGACACCTTACAACCTTGTTATTTTCTTACAACTGCTGGAAACTACAGGAGCCATTAGAGACTGTCAGGTGAGCAGGAATCTGGACTATGCTTTCCAGGTAACAGAAATCCTCGGCCTTTTCCACTGTGGCCTCAATCCAGTCATCTACTTCTTCATGGGGGAAAAATTTAAGAAGTATCTGAAGATGCTCTTTAAGAACTGGCAGTTACCTGGGTATATTTGCAAGTGGTGTGGAGTTCACATCACCTACCACACCGAATCTACAAGTTCTTTCCACACGCAGTCTACAGGGGATCAAGACGCTCTGTAACGTGTCTCAGACCGACCACTGAACTCACCAGCAAGCAAACTGACAAAAGCCAAGCAAATGCAGATGCATTTAACAATAAGCTAGTGCTGTGTAATTACTTACTTCAGCTTTATTTCTGCCTCTAGATTTTCTCAGTATTATGACAGAAGGTGTCCTACATGTGAAACACAGGAGAGGGACATTCAAGGGTTCTCTGATGCGATTACAAATCACTGCTCAGCTGTAAGAGCAGCCTCAGCTCTTGCAAAGCACCATGCCAGGTGGATTCTTCCTCACCAGCATCAAGATATTGGCCTGGATGGGTGGGCAGAGGCAAGGCAGCAGCTTATCATCAGCACATGCACTTGGAAAGTACATTCATTTAATCAAGAAGGATGGTTATTACCCTATTTTTTTTATCCTACAGTTGATCTGTGTAGGACTTGTTCACTTGTGACTCTTAGGAAGCTATTAACAGTACCAGCTACTGCTAAATGTTTCATCTGAGGGGGAGGATACACCCTCTGTCATTAAGAAAAAGGACAGAGAATATATTCTTTACGTGCACAAAGATGCAAAGCAAAGCCATTACGTTGTGTTGCAGATGCGTTTTTCCTTAGGTTGATATATATGCCTATATATAGGTGTATATATAGCATTTTGAATTACTTTATTACTGTAATTAAGGATAGAAATTCTGTATTTTTATTAACATAGAAAAAAATTAAGTATTTTTTAATAAAAGTGTTTTAAAAAGCTCGTTTTGTAGCATATGTGAATAAATTTAAAGCATCTTGGTAAAAGGTGTGTATTTTAAAGTGAATGTTTTTTGTGCCAAAAGCACTTAACCTCAAGACTCAATTTTCATTCACTGAAGATGTATCTAGCAAAACAAAAGAAAGTAAAAACAGAGGTTGTGTAGAAACAGTCTGTCATAACTTAGAAACCACACAAATCCTTGCATTTGATAACAGCAAAATGCAACAAGTGTGATGCTACAGTGGCCATTCACAGATCTACAGGATATTAATCAGAGATCCAGATCAGGAAGGAAACTCACACTGCAGTGTTTAGATTTTGGCACAAAATTAATTTAAAAGGAGGTCAAAATAAGTAATGTGGTGGTAGATAAAGTAAGAGCTGAAAAATATATTTAGAAGATATTTCTGGTGTGGATTTTTGCTGGACAACAGCCGTTCAGCAAGATGGCTTTTACTTTCTTAGACTGTCAGTAACAAAGCCAAGGCTGCAAAGAGCAAACAAGGGATTAAAATGCATCAGGAAAGGGCTGGAGAAGAAATGTCAAAATATTGTACTGCCATTATACTCATCACCCTGAATAAGAAATGTAAGTGGAAGCTCACCTCCATATGACCTCTCTCATGATACAAGACTGCAAATAAAAAGCAATACACTTAAATACTCATGCATGCACATATCCATCATAATTAACTTTGGGAATGCATTACCATTATCAGTTTGCTGAGGCTGACAAGCAAGGACCTGTATTAATGCAGATAATAGGAATAGCTGGGGAGGACATTACTTGCAATAAGAAGGTGTCTTTATTTCTGAGAAAAAGCCTATAAATTCTTACCACTCAAAATCTTAAAAGCTACTTAGTAAATCATTGGGAAAAAATGATGCAAAGAGTAGGTTAAGCCATCCATCACCTATTTTGAAAAGGAATACAAATTTCAAGTGTCAGGTGCTTCAAATTCTCACAGCTGTCACTGAACCCAACATCCCATGCCAAGCCAGCACAGCACATAGTTCTCACAGATGGTGATGCTGATAGTTGCACTGTGAACTGCTGAGCTGTGCAGTGGCCTAGTGCACAAATCTGGAAGCCTGACAGCACAATGCAGTTGCTTTTTCCTTGGTCCTACTCTGTAATCCCTCTAGCCAGTAAGAATATATGGGTCCTTTGGAGAAGCCTTGCTTTCCAGAGCAGGGGAAGGGCTGTCTGTGCTGGCCTGACAAATATGATGGTCACCAAGGAAAAAGCAAGCCGTAGGCTCTCTTGACAACTTTGAGGTAAGAGAGGTCTGGGGCTAAGAGTGGTGTCAAGGAATGGCTCGCAGGCTGGTCTGGGTCCGGGCACACCCTGGGGTGAGGGAGGATGCTGAACCTGCTCATGTGTGAAACTAACAGGCTGCACCCAGAGGCCATGCAGCATTGCCATAAACTGAGCTGGTATAAAGCCTCTTTTCTACCCAAAACTCAAATGTGCTTCACATCACTGCTTGACTTTGTGCCCCACAGCCTGTGCATTTTTGCCTTTGGTATAGAGGGTGGCTGGTGCAGCCAGGGCTCCCCCCAGGTGAATGTTGTCCTTGCTTCTCTGTGCCAAATAGCCTCTTCCAGTTTTCTCTTTGCTGGATGAGCAACTGAGCTGAAAGCTGTGCTCTGAGCAGGTTTGCTGAACTGGGTGTAAAAAGGAGCTCACCTCTAAGTGATGGGATCAAGAATCCAGGCCCTGGGGCTGGAGCTCATCAAACCTGGGTGGCTTCCTTCTCTGTCACTTGAAACAAACCCTCCTCCCCCATGCACCAAGCTGCAGTGGACAATGCCACTCCTCTTTTGAAAGAGGGCTTTGAAATATCTGCTGATGAGAAAGGACAAGATAATGGAACTAACACAGACAAAAATAAAGCAGGGATTTTCAAAATGTCAGTTGACAAAGGTGTCATTTTAGCTGAACAAGAGTTTCCAGCAATGAACAATGTATATACAGACCCACTGAACCATGAAAGAGAATGGATAGACATTTAAGTGAAGCAAACTGACTCATTCTTAAACCCACATTTGTACTTCAAGGTTCCTCAGAAGGCCAGCCTGCATCCTCTCTTCAGTTCTGCTAAGTAGCCGTAGCAAGGTAGATGAGTGGGGAAACCAGCTAATTATATTAAATATAACTAATGGTGAAAAGGTAAAAACAAGTTGATTGGTTGGCTTTCATACAGTGCTTAGGCCACAACAATCACTCCCTAAACCTGAAGTTGAATTACACATTTATCTTTTACCGTGGAGGACAGCTTCATTCCTTTTAACTGTGCAGAAGCAGCCTCGTGGTCAGCAGCCTCCTCCTCTCCGTCTGAGCCAGCGAGGAACTGCCCTTCTCCTCCCTGTATGATAAGTGCTTGCCACTGTCCCAGCACCAGCTCCGCACACCTGCTCTGAAGGGGAGTACAATTCAACAGGCACTACAGCTCCTCTGTTAGCAGGATGCTTCCAGTCTAAAATTGCCAGCAGGGATCTACATCACACATTTTCCTTCAGGAGATCTTAACTGTTTGCAGTTTTATCCAACATCTCTCTCTTGATGTCACCAGAGACCAACCTCTTCAATTCCCAACTCTTATGCCAACACCTCCATTTGACTTACAATTAGAAATCAAGGGCCATTTAGTAATGCCAATCAAAATGATCATTTAAATTGTGCTTAAGGCAGTGCCTACAGAGAGCTCAACAGGACTTTGCTACTCCAGTCATGAAAGAAGCATTTAGGTAGGAGAATGGAAATTATATGATTGTGGTGAGATTTCTAGCATTTTATATAACTGAAAATACCATTCCCAAATTGTGGGCCAGTCACTGAATCAAATCCACTTCTCACAGAAGTGAAGCTCAAAAATGAAGAAACCCTGTATGTGCTCCAGACCATCAAAATCCAGTCCTCTACCAACTCCTTGATGGAGCATTGACATGACTGACCAATGCTGCTGGCCCCTTTCCCTTGACAGTGCCGTATCCCTTGATGTGCTTGTCACAAAACATGACCGTTCACAAGCCACGCCTCAGACTTTTGTCTCAGTTTATTTCTGATTCTCCTTTGAACCCTCAGAAATGACAGTACACATATGATGTATCTGCTGAAGAGAGTGATGCCCTTCTGCATCCCTGGACACTTGACCTTATATTTAAAACCTGCTGTCTTATAGCTAGGGGAGCTGAAGCACATGGCAGCAGCTCAGACATTATGAGCACAATGAACATTTTTGACAGACTCTCAGAGCCCTCCTGGCTCTCCGGAGGGAGAAGTCACACTTCAGTTTGGTGAGGGGGACTCCAGGTGAGAGCCGCCCACACCATGCCCTGTCTGACAGCCAAATCTGGGCTGGCCTTGCCAGGAAAGTCCTCACTTGGATCCAAGTTCTGTAAGGAGGACCACAAGTTGATGTGAAGAGTATCTGGAGGTAAGAAGATGACTAGCTAGTGTCATCTTCCAATAAAAGGTGTTCTTTGCTGTCTTAATACACCAGAGAGCAAAAGAGGAGAAATATTCCTTCTCTGTGTAAATGCAGCTCAACTACATGATGCATCATACTACTCCTTTAGGTTATGTTCTGTTTTTTAACTTTTTATTTCAAGTCATCTTTGAAGGGTTGAAGTTGCTCTGGATTTTAGTTTCTTGTTTCAAAACGAGTAACAGCATGCATTCAGTTTAAGTTGCTCTGTAACTGCACACTGCAAGCTTTTCATGACTTTTTCATGACTAAGGCACAAAGAATTTTTTAGAACTTCAAGATGTTTCTTTCCTTGCTTTCACTTTTATCAACAACAGCAAGTACTCAAGAACCTGATCTGCAAGAATCTGATTTTTTTTCCACAGGTATGAAACCCTCATTAAAAGTACCCTCAGTGATGCTCGCGACCTGTAAGACAACACCGACTGAATGCAGACTGACATTAATAGATGCACTCTTCTGCTCAAGAGAGACCAGTGGCACTTGACCAGCATTTTCCAAGAAGGTCCAAGCAGCCATGTCCCGAAAGAAACTTCTGTGGCTGGGACAGTGATTAGAACAAGAAGTGGACATCCCTGTATTTGTCTCTTTTGCACAGGATTTGCACTCCTTAAAATATCTCCATAGAAGTATTGTGGTTTGGGCAGACAGATCCAAGAGAGAGGCCCTCCCTAACATTTAGCCTGTCACCATCACACTCAAGTAGAAAGAACAGTAGTAACACAGCTAGTGTTAACACAATAGCATCTTAATAAAAGTGAAGAAATACCACAACACATCTCTGTACTTGCTCATAAACTGCTAAACTAAAATTTGACCACAAGTAAGACCATGACCGCAGACTGACTTGGCTTTTCTGCTATCAAAGCATGTGGGCAAGCTGTAAAAAGCACCCATAGGAGGAGAGGAGGATGGATTTTGCTGCTGTCTATGCCCCTTTTTGCTCATTCACAAGCACCGGGAATGGAAAGAAAACAAGGCTGGCTGACTGCAAGGAGCAATGACGTTGTCTGCAAGCCCTGCAGACAAACAGTGCTGAGAAGCTGCAGAGAACAGGTCTGTCCTCACTCTCTGGAAGAGTGAAACCCATAGTACGAGGTGTCACACAAAACCCTGCAATGCTACAGAGATGGCGCTGAAGAGTTTACAAAATGAAAGAAAAGGGAAGTTTGGCTTTGGGCTGTTTCTCTTCAGTTCTGCTTCACCAGCCCATCCTTGCAAAATGCAGACCAGCACTCGCTTCCTTTCCTCAGAAATATTAGGGAAGCTCCAAAATCCCCTGTGGGGAGACTGATGCCTGCTCTGCCATTCTGCATGAATGTTTATGCCACAGTCTCCTCTCCACAGTCACATGGAGTCAATCCATTCATTTCCTCACTAGTTTAAGCTCACGTTCTCCACACCCAGAGGTCACACAAGTAGGATGCCTGTCTCATGACTACACAGGCAGAACGTTTTCCGTTTGTTAAGGCAGCTTTATGAAGATGTCCCTGTTCAACCAGATGACCTTTAAAGGTCCCTTCCAACCCAAACACTTCCATGTTTCTGTGAAAACCTGAACACTGAAAAGAGCAGATTTTTGGTGGCAGCTGCACTGGCTAATGATCAGCCCCTCTTAACCCAACACTTTTGTCTGCATTTTGTTTCAGCTTTAGACTAAGACGATTTTAGAGTAAGCATAGCATATTTGTCAACATTACTGAATTCAGTATTTTAGCTTTGAATTCTTATTACAATTTTATTCTGATGGAGACAATTTCAGAAGTCCTCAGGTCAAAAATTGTAGAAAAAACCCCTCAAGGGTTTGTCTTATTTAACACACTTAAACAGCATTGATAGAATAAATCCACCACATTGCTCAACAAGTAGGTTATTCCACATATCCATAGAAATGCACCAGATTTTTGGAAAAAAGATAGCATTAGGAGCAAAATTTCAGTAAAGTGATGAATGTTATTGCTGAAGGCTACAAGGCAAAAATAGAATTTTTTTTTCCTGTGGGTTTTGGGGTGTTTTTGTTTTTGCTTTTGTTTTTTAAAATGCTGACTGTTCATGAGAATTTGCCTAGCACATAACTTTTGTTGCTTCTGTAGTATAAAACACTGCAGCGTTTTATAGACTCTATCACATGAGACTACGTGAACAAAATTTAAATGATCAAACATCGAATTAGCATTTACGAAAGATCAATCCTTAAGTGGTAGCTATTTAACAGTCTGCATCAGACTGAGAAAGCAAGCTCAGTACTAGACACTCAAGATTCTGCCAAATTTTAATTTGCATGATTTTTTTTTTTAAATTCCAGTAATGAGTTTGTACAGAGGCAGAACAACTACTCATTGTGTCATAAACAGAAAATAAAAGTCCACCTTTTCTCTAAGGTGATTCACAATGAACACCTCAATCATAATATGGTGTGGCTGAATGCAGACTGAATTTTCCAAAGGGTATATGTCCAGTTCTTGAAGTTCATACCAGCATAAGTCACTGTGAATGAAGTGTATGTAGTGCATATAATGTATAGGCTTCCAGTTTCTGGAAAAACATAAAAAGCTCCAGAAATTTCAAAAACTTGCACAGAAACAGCTACAGAAAAGCTGATGCTGCTTAACAGTGGTGCAGGTATGTAGTTGGTGTCCATGTTAACGTAGGTGACACCTAAAAAGGCCTGCCATGTTTTCTAAACCTGAGACCACAAGATTCCACAAAGTTACTGCTTTGGCAAAAGCAAAATGAAACACAGCTAAAAAAAAAGAAATTAATAAAAAAATATCAGCGAGATCCTTCACAGCAAAATCACACCTGCCTGGTCAGTGACTGGCACAAGGCAGGTGAGTGCACTCCAACGAGAGCAGCAGCTGAGCACCCTGTAGGGGAGACCTCATGCAGACCCACCAGCAGACATGCTGTTTGAAAGTGTGCTTCTCCTTTGTGACAGCAAATGCTGGGAGGCCCACGCAGACAGACCGCGGTCAGGGGGCAGAATAGAGCTGGCCCCAGTCGTGTTTGCGCAGACAGTGGTCATGTTTAGGAAAAACCCCATGTTTTATCACCTGCAGCTTACTAGACAGCCTGCACTGGCTTCCTTATCATATTGGGCTGCAGGCTTAAACCAGGCAGACAGAGCCCAACCATGTCCCAGCTTATCAGCTAGAGCTGATATGCCCAAAAGAGACTGCAGCACCCTCATCCTTTGCTTCTCCCTAATTTAGGAAGAAAAAAAAAAAAAAAAGAAAAGAAAGAACAAAAAAGCTGGTTTTAAGGTTCTGTTTTCAGCCTTGCCAGGGATCTCAGTCAATCCCACCCTTGCATTTGCTACACAGAAATCAAAACTCTGCCCTCCTTTGTAAAACAAGGTATTTTGCAGATGAAAAGTGCTACAATGAAAGTTAATATTATTATAGAGGCAAAAATGTATGTATTCATCGCTAGATTCCTTGCCTTGTCTCAAGACATCAAGAACCATACCTTCTCCTTTACTCACAGCCCAGAAAGCTTTACCTCCTTCCACAGAAGGTAAAAACAACTTCATAATGTATTATTCTAAGCACAAGTCGTTGGTTTTGAGCAATTTCTTCCTAACACTTCTCAATGCGTTTTTGTCCTGAATGATGAAGGTTTGCAGATTAAACCCCTACCCCTTTTCAACTTGCTTGCCTGATTTACTCAAGGTTCTGACATTTGTAATCAGCAGGGGGTTTCACCAATTTGCATGAGCGCACTAAAACATGTAACAGGAAAAAACAAAGTACTTTGCAAGAAAGAACAGAAATATTCTTTCCAAGCCAAACCAGCATCACAATTTTGCATCCAAATGCATACAGCTTGACAACAAGCAATCTCCCAAATCAGAATACGCTGTGGAGCACTGACCAGGGCTGTTGAACAGAGCTGATTCTTTTAAGTTATTTCAGTTGCTGTACTCCAGTTTGCATTGCAGAGTGTGAACTTCAGGAGGTTTGGGGCATTATTTTTGCGAACTGAGTCATGGTAGGCAAGCAGCTGAGTCAGCAAAGCTGAATCTCTTCTACTGAAAAGAGCTAAAAAGCACTGAATTCCAGCTCAACTTTGCACGAAAGAAACCCTTTCACCTTGAAGTTTCAGGTGCTGAAACTCAAAAAGAGATGATCTGATATGCTCTACTTCAAGAGATGATAAAGGGCTAGATGGCCCTTAGTCAAACTCAGTCCTGTGATTCTTTTATGAAAAAAGCACACTATTAACTGAGAAAAAGAAAGCAAACACCACCAAAAATATGAGCTGAGCTCTGTGTATTTTCAAAGCCCTCAGCCTCTGAGTCAAAGGTGTCCTTGTGTGCTGCACCCTTGAAAAACTCAGAGAGGAGAAACATTGGGAATCCCTGATTCTTCCACCCACCTTTTGCCAGACAAGCACAACAGACATGGTCGTATTTCCAAAGAAAGTACTTGCTCACCAGAAACCACAGGGAAACCAAACTAGTCATCATCTAACCTTGTTATTTTCTGAACAACTGAAAATAGGTGATGCATATCAAGGACTGACAGAAACAGCATGGTTTCTACCTTGCATTGCAGGAATAAAATGGAAAACAAGACAGTGATAAGCAGCTGGAGAGCAAGTACCAGCAAAGATATGGACATTCCCAATCTTGCAGTTGGGCAGATTTTTTTGTTAGGATTTGGATGTATTTTCCCCCACTTTGTACATCCATCCAGGCAAGCTGAGTCTTCAGTTCACCTCCTTTCTTTCACATAAAAATGCTCCACTTGTAGCTAAGAAATCTGAAAACCACAGAGCTCAGCATCATTCACTTTTGCCAGTTTAGTGAGATGCAAGCCTGTAGCTGGAGGTACCAGAAAGGAAATTATTTTCCTTCCCCTCTCTGCTGCCAACCTGCTGGGGTTTGAAAAAAGGAAGCAAAAAAAAACGAGAAAAAAACCCCTGTAACAAACCCAACAAACAACCCATTCTTTACCAGACATATTATCATGCTTCCCCCTCTGTCTTCATTAGGCTTTGCTTCCAGATCATGTTTTGTAACACTGAATATTCTTTTTCGCTTGTATCTCCATAGTGCTTAAATATCCTGTTTCAGCACTTTGTACTGCTCCTAGAGAAACAGGAGAAACAACTTTCATACAAATCCAGTATACTACTGCAATCTCTTCTCAGTATCTTTGCACAGACTGGGTTTTTCAGAACTGAAAATACCCAAAAAGCCTTTTGGCTGATTTCAACTACCTGAACTACTGGCAGCTGTCCAAGTTCTGTTTATTTCCTAGGATGGCTGAACAAGCTTAATTTTGGGGTGGTAAGGGTATGTGGTCTGTCCCTCTTATCACCAGAAGACATTAAGAGGAGTCAAAAATTTGGCTAACAGTAAAACACCAACTGTATTGACATCACGAAGATTGAAAATTAGAAAGGATCTGTAGAAGCTGTAAGTTGTTTTTTTTACACCACCTATGAAGCCTTTGAATCAAAGCAAACAGATCTGAAAGGTTACACTTAAAAAAGTTAAAAAAGGGGCTAGTTGTTTCTGCTGAACTTTCCTCTGTTTCAACAGAGCTAGATGGGCTCAGTGCTCTAAAGCCAGATCTGACAGTGCCTATGTTTGGCTGCAGTCAAAAGACTCACATAATTTTAACTTCAGCTTTTGAAGTAGATACTGCTCTGGATCAAAGGACCAAAAGAGGATGCACAGCAGCAGCAGGCACTGCTCAGATCAAGTTTTGCAGGAAATCATGCTAACCCTTTGTGAGTTCAGTATCAGGTTCTCAGGTTCTTCAGCACACCGGATCTACCTATTCATGATTAGTGCAAACCACATCCGAAAACGGAGGGGGGAAAAAGTTGAAAAGTTTGAAAGAAAATATGTACAGTGTATGCAGGATCCAGACCCATCTCTGAGAGACTGAAGTCTTCCAGAAAGCCTTGATGGTACATCAGAGTGCTACAACATCCAGAAATAAAACTTCACATGGAGGAAGCAAGAAAGGACTGCAAATTTTTCTTCTGCGCAGTTTCTGTCTTATCCCATGTGTGCCTGAGGTGAAAACAGCAACCAACATTTTCAGCAAATGGGAAAGGTTTTAGCCTAAAGCTCAGCAGCAGTCAGGCATGTAGGAGCTTAAGAGTAAGCTATCAGTTTCTTTTTCCTCCTTCTCCTCAGCAATTCTACCTGTGCTTCAGACAGCCCCTTCACCCACAGCAGCTCACCTTCTCCCAAGGCAAGTGCTTTCACAGACTGTTCACAGAATTCACAAGGAGTGCTACTGCACAAGCCCACAACTAGGGGAGACTTCTGGCTAAGTTTGGACTAGAGATCCATAAAGATCTATACACCTGACCAACACTGGTGGAACTTGAAAAAAAAGGAACCTCTGATGGGAATTCAGAAGAAAAGAGACAGGTATAAACAAGCTGGAAGCACAGGCAGGCATCTTTATCCACTTAGCAAACTAGCAATGGGTATCTATGGTTGGAGATCAACTCCACTTCAGACAAACAAAAACACACTGAAGGAAATTTTCTGAGTTTCTCTACACATAGGACTTTCCTACTGTGAGAGGAAGGACCAGCAAGAGTTAAGAAAGAAACAGAGAAGAATAATTTCTTAGCTCCAACATCAGTGGCATGAGCTTCAGTTGTGAGGCATTTGCCCATACTGTGCCCAGATCCATGCTCTGACCCACAAACACTGAAAATGCTCAGTTAATATTAGTATAGAAGCATGAGCCCTACAGAAGCACCACATTTAATAAAAGTAGTGCATATACTTACAATGAAGAAGGAAACTTAACAGGAAAATCTTTTCAGACCTTAGATACTGGCTGCATTTTTCTACTAGATTTGAACTTGTATTGAACAGGTGCACTCTACTTAACAAAGGCCCATTCTGTTAGAGTTTCAAACTCAACTCCATGCCCATTAAGGAGCTTTTTTCCCCTCCCACCTCCCAAAAACATTTATAAAGGCTAAATTATGGGCACACAGCTGTAAGCACAGCACCAAAGAGCAAGACAGCAATCTTACCAAGATGCTTGCACAGGGTCTGCTATGAACATGTGCTGGGGAGTCTCACAAGCAAGACTGTGCTTCCCATTATACCTCTGCAGAGTTAAAAGTGGGACCTTCCTAAGACCCTGGCATTGGGGTTCTATACATACTTGCCTCCTGAGGAACAGGTGTATGTGCTAAAGCCCAAAAGAGGAATGAGTAAATACTTCCTCAATTCCTTGGCCATCAAGGCCATATATCCTACTGAAAGGTGACAGTATGACCAAGGGCCTGAAACAAGCACTGGTTCTGTAAAACTTCTTGAGGAAACGCAATTTCAAGACTTCCTACAAAGCTAGGGAAATTCACTACTCCCATATTTGATAACATAACAAGCAACAGGGAATATCTTCTAAAAGGGATTTTTAAACACACACTTTATTCAGCAGAAGCATAAAAAAGACCCCTGTGAAACACTTTTCCAGCATTTTTTTTCCATTCAGACCTTGGCACCAAGTTCCAGGATAATCTCTTCCTGCCCAGTTTTGCCTTCTCATTGAAGGAGAACCATTAGAACAGATCCCATTCTTCTGTAGCTTCCAGTTCCTTCTGTCATCCCATCTCCCAGCTAGGCCCTTGGGGTTAGCTACCATGCTTTTAAGTCCTGGCCTGCAAGACAACTTTCGTTTAACTCAAACATTTCTTTCAAAAAAAGGCTGCTGTAGCATGTGGACCAAGTCATTCAGGAGCTGATCACCCTTTCATGTCCTTGCCAAGCCTGGTCTGCGTTACTCTGCACCTCTTAAAATTTCTGCAAATCCAATCCATAGGGAGACAAAAAGGTAACAGAGGGGACACAAAACAGCCTCAGAGCACAAATACATACTTGGTGTTGGCTGTGGGCAGTGAAAGTGATAAATGCTTTACATACAGCAGTGAAGACGTCAGTTAATTGTTGACAAGTTTCCCAACAGTACACACTGGAATAATTTGCCTAGGATAGACTGGAGTCACCATAACAAGAAATCTTGAAGAATAGATTAAACAAACATAGTGGGAATAATTAAGATATAAATGATGCTGCCTTATGGTAGAGAGGCATAGGGATAGATCATCTCTCACAAACCTTTCTTCCTGTATTTATCTGTTAAAATTATGTTCACGCTCTGGAAAAGATACAAAAAGAGGTTAAAGAGGAAAATACAGGGACTGCAGAGCAACCAGCAGCACCTTTGGGAAGTCACCTTAGAGCACTTGCAATTGAAAAAAGGAACACAATGAGTGGCAGTCATGTAACAGAAAAATATTCTCCAGTGTTTGCTGCTGGTACAGACAACACTGGGTAGTAAATAACCAAGCTGCTGCTAGGGGCTCAGGTTAGGATCTGCCAGCACTCGGAGCTACTTGTTCAAATGTCGATGGATTTCCGGGAAAAGTACCCTATGAAAAGTGTCAGAATATCTGGACGTCCAGAGATGCTGTTGTCCCCAGTGATTTCAGGATATCCAAAATTAGAAGCAAGGCAACTGCAAGAGTTTAAAGTCAGCCATTTGATTATACCTAAGGGACAAAGTCCATCCAAACAGAGCAGATTCCTTCCCCTTGCCATCCAAACTTACTGTTTAGTTAACTGGTCGCCTTCTGAGCCTGTGCAATACAGTATCACCTTCAGAGCACACTCTAAACCACAGTATTATTCTTCTGTAATTACCATTTTTGAACACCCCATGCATATTTGTCAGACTGATAATGTTTGCTGTCCATTCTGAAGGGTTATTTCTAGAGTCATTCCTGCAAACATTCAAACTGTGCAAACAAATGAGTATTTCACCAAAAAACTGCACAGGAAAACCACAGGCACCGTGGAGCCCTCAGGGAGATTGGAGAGCAGGGAGATGATGGAGAGCTGCCTGCACTAGAGAATTACCAAGGGCATAGAGAGTCTAAAGGATTTTGGACAAGGTCAAGTCTCAACCCTGTCGTCCAGGAGACTAGGAAATGTTGATGATGAACACTTAGTAAAATAGCTATAGTATGAACATAAGGGAAAGAGCAGTCTTGTACATAGGTTAAGAAATAGAATTCCACTATATAGCGCACACTATTCACCAGTTCATGATCTTCTATTTGCTTATTCATCCCAAATAATCACATTTAAAGGCTTTAGTTCATGCATAGGCAAGATTACAGTCTAAGATTACAAACTCTGCTCCAGAGCTAAAAACAAACAAACAAACAAAACCAAACCAAAACAAAACAAAAAAAAATAAAAACAAAAAAAACTGTGCTAAGCTAAGCCCCTACAGCTACACTTTATGGGTAGATTTCAAAGGGCAGAATTGCTAGGATCCACCTATTTTCTAGATGGAACCAGTATAAAACCTCTGGTTTTTACAGACTGATTCTGACTAAACACCAGGTTTGCACTGTCTGCCAAAATTGGAGAATGTTGTGCACATTACTCAGCTGCTGAGTCAGCCAAGCACTGCAAATTTCCAAGAAAATGTAGCAGGGGAGATTTAAGGATCCACAGTTTTAGTATCAGGAACATTCCTTCTTCCCAGGCCTTCAGGAGGCAGCTGGCTCCACCAGACAGACCACCCCACTGACCTTCAACACATGGAATAGTCCCTACAACTACACCATGGACACTTGCCAGGGGTCTGGCAATGCTTTCACACCATGCCTTTCAAAACCAAATTGAAACTAGACCCACCAGTGCGCCTTGCCAGGTAACTCCTCATGGCCCCTCTTCTCTTACGCATTTTCCCTCAGTCAGAAGGTTTCATTCTGATTTCATTTCCACCTCAGACATTGCTGACAGCACCGGTTTGAGGCTAGGTTAAAATAAATGACCTGCCTGAGACTGCAAAGGAGCAAATGCCAGGTTGCCCTGTTTGGTATGACATACCCAGTCCCAGCAGGACTGTATGCCATGGCTAGGAAACGCAGGATAAGTCCCAGCCACGTAGCAGCAGCCGTGTGTGGGCACAGTGACCCTGTGTGGGTCACACCCTGCCACAGCACCCACACACACATCCTTGGGTAAAGTAGCAGCTACAGGTTCCTCCTGGCAGTGCTGCACTCCGAGGCTCCTTTGTCACAGGGGCCTCCCTTCTGCATACCCAAATGCAATCTCTAGCAGCGTTTCCAGGTAGGCAGACCACAATTAGGAATCAGAGCCACAACTTTCAGGTCTGTTCTGTAGACAGGAGGCCACTTCACTGAAAGCAGTAAATAGGCAGGTGTGCTAACAAAGCTGCCTAGAGCCCTACTTGAAAAACTTTAAAACCATTCTTTCCCCATTGTCGTTGTTGTTCTTAGATCTAATCAAATGCGTGTCTGTAATTCTTGACGCGAAACTTTTCAACTTGCAATATTACACAGTTATGCCAAAAAGTGAAGTTTCATGGACACACTACGTTTTCACAAGTACAATATAAACAAAATTAAGTTAGAGTGAGAACCAGGAATTCCACTCCCCTCACAGCACTAACTGCCAGAAAAATAAAAGTACTTCTGGCTGTTAGAGCACTGAACTGCTGCAGGAATAATACATAAATGTGCCATTCTGCACAGTGTTGGAAATGATATAACTTTTATAACTTTTAACAGATTTTACTTACCTTTTGATTAGTTGTTTTAATTAACCATAGATGATGTGTTAGATCTTAAATCACTTTTAGCCAGTGTTTAGCAAAAAATTGATATAAGCTACTTTTGTGAAGACATAGCTTATAAAAAGTACTAAAACTTTTAAGTTTTGTTAAACTAACTTAGATATTCTTCAGTGAACAAAGCCTGAGAAAGATGTGTTGTTGAAGCTGGACATCTGGAGAGAACCACAAGGACGTTTTGCAGAAAACAGCAGATAAAGAAAAGAATTAACAAAGAATTCAGTATACATGCTGGAAGATCCTTATCAGAAGAGGAAGATACTAAAAAGACTAAAGATGTGGACTTAAGGAGCATAAAAAGTGAGAAATTAATACTAGAAGGTAGAATACTAATTAATGAAAGAGAATCTTGTGATTTAGAAGCAATGAACATTAATTTCTTTGTTTGTTAAAACTGCATAAATAGGTGACAAAGTGATGTACTGGTGTCTCTGTGGAGGCAGTTTTGTCAGCCACATACACACCCTGGGCTGCAATTAAAGTAATGCCTTGCTTTCCAACAACACTACAAGCCACAAAACCCATAACTAGTTTGAAACTAATTCTGTTTCACTCCTTACTTTGAAGGTCTGTCTTTAAGCCAATTAATTCTCAACAATTAACTGCACACAGTCCCAGGGTCTCCACAGGGATAGTGCCAAGCAAGAAAAACTGTGCGCAATTGCCATTTTTTTAACACCAAAAAGGCAATTCTGTAATTGCCTTTGAACACAAAAAAGGCAATTCTGGGGTCACTGCAGACCACTTTATTCCAAGAACTAAGTGTGCCTGGTACTGAACACACAGCCCTCAGTCATTAGAAACAGCATTTGAGGCGAGAGTTTACAAAAACAAACTCTGTGTCTCGGGTGAACCACATCTGTGTGCTCTGAAAGCCCATCAAAGACATCAAACATGTAGCAGACATACATACTGAAGCTCTTTTTCACGGTCTTCTCCGGTGACAGTATCGATCCTTATCAGCTGAGAAGAAATAGTCAGGTTTTTGCACTGGCCATCTCAGGAAAGGCTGGCACCTCCAGTGTCTTACTTTGTACACATCTTCATAATACAGAAAATAAATGAGGCATCAACAAGAATAACTCTTCATCCACAGAGACTTTACAGCCTCCTTTCTCCCTTAGTACTGCTCATAATTCTTCCTCCTCTGTTTTTTATTCCTTCTCAAACACACAGAGGAAGAATTTATTCTTTAAAGAATCATTTTAATAATGTCAGACCAAAATCAAAGGAAGAAACCACAGATTATAAAAATACTTCATTCCATTATATTCTGCTTTTTAAATATCACCACAGAGTTTGCATGACTGACATCAAAAAGAAGATTCTGCCTGCTGTAGAAAGTCAGCTGTACTGACAGAGTTTGTGCATCTTTGCAGGTATCAGGCACTTGCAAAGACCATCGGTTTACTGGAACAAAACAGATGATGTGAATCAATGACTAAAAGAGAAATAAAATTCTTTAACTTAAAGCATTCTATTTCCAAGGAAAAGCAGGTACCCCACACCCATTAAGAAAAAAAAATAAAAAAAAAATAAAAAGCATGTATTAGAGGAAAAGTGGCTCATTTCAAAACGACATTCTGCAGGCAGGTTAGTTAGAGGCTATGGCTCAACCAAAGCAGCCTAAATTTTACGTATGTACTTGTACTTCTTAATTCCCTTTAAGTCTTCAGAGACAGCAGAAGGGAAGCAATTAATTGGCTTTCTAAGAGGGGAGAGATGCAGACTGTGAGGTCCCTCTCCATGTTACTGCTGTTTGGACCAGCAGGCATTTGAGTGCTCTCTTCTGCAGTTGTTCTCACTGCTTCTTTAAGAAACCAACCAAAATTTTCCCCAAAGTCACTTGCATGGAGGTCATAAAAAAATGAGGTCCACTCAATGCTGGCAGTGAGCCCAATTCGATTAAAACAATGCTGATACTAACCAGGTCATAGAAGAAGCTGAAAGTGTCTTGTGTGTTGGCAGCTCTGACCTAACAGTCCACATGAATGAAACCAGCAAGCTAGCAGGGGCTGTGCACCCCTTTTGTAGGCTCCTCTCCAGGAGCAAAACATGGTAAAAAAATAGAAGTTTAAGAAGGTTACTGTAGTGCAAGCAGTGTACAAGGACTACATTTTTACTAGACTGATGCAAACATTATCTTCCAGTTGAGTTCAATTTCACAGTCCAAGGCAAATTTTAAAGATACAGCTTTTATTTTTAAAAAGAACTCCAATATTTAACTCTCAGAGATTAAAAAAAAAAAAAAAGAAGGTCTTTGAAGAATTTAGAAATTTGCCTCAGCTAAACAACTTCCCGTTTTTAAAGACTTGGTGTTGATCAGTATGATTTGATGGAAAGGGAAGCAAAGTGAAGGGAAGACAAATACTCAAATCATTATAGATGGTCCAGCCACATGTCTCTAACAAAGAGGTGAGGGTCATAATTTTCATACTGTATGGTTGCATTGATATTAGGTTCATCTACAAATTCTATTTCACACGCCTGGGTGCTGCAAGGAGAACTCTCCAGCTCCAACACTGTTATGTTGTTTGGCACCGATGAAACAAGTACGTTCCTTGGAACATAAAGGGTCAACTGAGGACCACGGGCTGGCCAGTAGCGACCAAGATTAAAGCCATTGATCCAAATTTGCCCCTGTTAAGAGAGAAGGAAAAAAAATAACATTTTAATAATTTGTCAGAGATCAAATGACAAAGTAGCTTTAAGCATAACGCTTTTCATACGGTAACCAAATTTCCTTTATCCTTCAGTTTGATAGAACATCTGTTCAAGAAAATGCTAAAGACAGTCAAAAGAATCTAAAATCCTTGAGCAGTTAAAGCTATCCTTAACATTTAAAAATTAAAGTGATCAAATACTGCAGCAATTGCAAATATGGCAACACTTAGGAAAACAATTGCAGGTTCCTCAAACTGAATTTTCCATCAAGTTTAAGATCAAAACAAACCTGAAAACTCTATTTGCTTGAAGCTGATTGTTAAAAATAGACAGAACTCACAGAAGAAAAATGCAGATCCTAGTTCTGTTGCAGCTCTCTGTACAAGTGTAAGGCTACACTACCTTGGCAGTCCCTTCCTGCTCTGTGATTTCATGGAAAAGATACAGCTTGTCTAGACACATGAAACTCAGATGTCTTTTAAATTTAGTCAATAAAAGTACTTGTGAAATTACACAAGAAAGGACTGTATTTTGTTGGGGTTACATACAATCATCACAGTCATTAAAATCTTTGGTGGTCTGCTAGCATTGGGTTCAATTAAATCATAGTTAACTTGGCATAAAAACTCTTTAAATTGCTTTTTATAGTTGAGGTGCTTAGAACCTCGAGTTCAAAATATTGTTGTAACATCATAAATATACCTTGCATTCAACAGATTAAAAAAAAATGGGCAAGGAGAAAAAGAAAAAAGTCAAACCAATCATTTATTCACCACAAAACAGACACACTGAAGTGACACAAATGGAGATTTTCCAGAATGTCTGAATGTTTTGTAAATCTGGAAACTGACTCCTACTGAGTTGGGCTGAGTTTTGCTTATTAAGCAAGACAGAAGGGAGGATATACAGCTGATATGGATCAATAACTTGCTTTTAGTCTTCCAAAGTGTCCTTTACTGTATGTCAAGTAAGAGTTCAGGGTCAAGAAAAGGGATGGCAACATTTGTGTTTTCTCCTCTTGCTTCAGCCTTTGGTATTCAACATATAGAGGAAAAACAAACCAACTTGAAGCATTGACATGCGCTGATAAAATAGTGAAATTGTCTGAATCAGTGGAAAGTAAGGACTTTTACTGCATTCAGTAATTTCTAAAGTTGTCTGGCATAACTGAAATCACATCAATATTTTAACAGGATTTACAGAAGCACAGTTGTAATATAGTGAGTATTGCTGTTCAGACTGTTTTAGAGGTATTTTTCTTTTCCAGGTATTTATGAAAACAAATTTTATGAAACACGCAAGAGAAACTTTTCAGGCGATAGTACATTTGCAAACACAGTTATTTCACCTCTTCCGTGGTATAAGATCCTATCTTGCACTGTTCTGCCAAGGTGTTAATATACTTTGACCTCAAACTTTTTTCTTTTTTTTTTTTTCAAGTTTATCTTTATTCAAACTCACTACATTGCTTCTGCAGTAGTTTTAGAAGAAAACATGGTATTAATGCAAACTCCCCACACACAAGACTAGTTGGTGAGTGTACCCACTAGACAGACAGTAGCCCTCCTCCTACAGACACAGCCTGTGGGAAATAGGTGTTTACTGTAGGAATCAACTGCATTAGAGTTCAAATGCGGGAGGTTTGATCAGACAGGTCTCTGTTTCTGATCTTTATCAGTCACTGGTTGTAACTCATCTTTCCAGTAAAGCTGTGAACTTATATTTCTCAATTCCAAATTAACACTGAAGCTTCTAAAGACTGTCACGCACTCAGGAATTTGTATGCCCTAAACCAGCAAATTATGACACTATATGCACTACCAATAAAAATGCCCTAGACAATATGACAGAGGGGAGAGTAGCCAGATTTGCTTTAGCAGGGAAAGCAGCTACAGCCTGTGATTCCACAGAAACCAAGAACAGTCCTGACTCCAAATCCTATTTTCTGTTCAAGAAAAAAGGTCCAGTAAATTTAACCGTATGTTCAGCAGTGTGTATGCTCAAGGGCATGGTGATTCTTCAAGGGAGGAGGTTTTATTACTAGTTAAGGGTTTAAAAACCATTGAAGGCAAGCAAGCTACAACACAGGGCATGACTCTTCATGCTACACCTTTCCTTCCAGGCTGTCCATCATGCTATACTCCTGGCCTTAGTATGCAAAGGCAGAACCACCATTAGGACTATAAGTTTTCTTGATAAACGTTGCTGCCAGGGTTTTCCAACATCTCAAATAGGTGAGTTTTAACCCCTCTAAAGAATTCCTCTCCACACTTTGGCATCAGCAACTTATACAGTGCCACCCAAGGAATTAAGGCCCAGATACAGCAGGACCTGAGTGGAATTTATATCCTTAAGGTCCTCTGCCTTAAAGGTATTTGCTCATTGCTAAAGTTATCTGGAAGGCTCAGTTTCCACACCCAGCATCACCTCAGTCTTATTGCTCCTGGATATCTTATTTAAAACTCTGGACTAATCCATATAAAGCTTGAAGGATCAAATCAACAGCCCGACTTACAGTTTGTCTGGGATCTCTCACCATGACTGTTTCACAGGGTATACAAACTATGTAAAAGAAAGGTTCCTACAGATCAGAGGAAAAGATTTCCACCAATACATAAGAATTCTTGGAGTCATTTGCCATTTCAAATATGAATTTGCCAATAGGCAGGTATGGCCACCTAGCTTCCTGAAGATTTATGACTGATGGGGTCACAGAATTTACTGAGAAAGTCTCAGATTCCAGTTGCCATGCAAAGAAAGCTATTTTTGAATTTTATTCAGTGACTGGGTGAGATGTACACATATATGCAGGAACAGGGACTAAGTCAGACTTCCTCATCCAAGCTCATCACTAAGTGCATGCAAAGAATCACACTCTTCTGTATATTGTGAAGCACTTTAACCACTACAACACTGGTAGATAGGACAGATCAACAGCAACTCCTTTTCCTACTTTATTTTAATACCAGTAAATTCATTGTTTCAAAAAGGAGCAATTTTGCTACCTAACACTGTCACAGGTACTTCCATAAAGCCTGGATTTAAACACTTTAAATGCTTTAAAGCCCTGAGAGAAGTTCCCATTAAGAGAGATCTGTCCACAAGCTTCTCACATCAGTGCTCTCTGATCTGTTCAGCCCAGTTACAGGTAACCTTCTCCACGCATCAGATCTGTATGTGCAGGCACAACACCAGCAGTGGAGTCCAACACTATGCTTTGCAACAGGATGCACAGCTCCTCAAGTATGTTCTTAGTTACTTTTAACCAATTCACATAACTAGGAAAGTGTCCTGTGGCATGTCACTTTCTCCAGAATAAAAAACTGTTATCTCAAGGCATGTATTCACTTGCTTCCCTACGAAAAAGTGCTTCTGCTTCACATCTCAAGGAAAAAATACACACACAAAAAAACCCCCTCATAACTAGATACAGCATTTCTAAACAACCTGACACTTGATCTTTTCTCACTGTTGAAAAACTAGGGTGAATTGGCTGGGTTGTTTTGGTTTTGGGTTGTTTTGTGATGCTCCACTTTTTAGAGCAATACCATATCTCTTTTGAATATGTTTCCCTTGTCTTAATGTTTTATCTGTAGATTTATTTAGAGCAAAGAATCTATTTCTTAGCCATTTAAATACATTTGAAATACCCCACCACTATAACCAACTTCAACCCACCCAAGAGAGGTGGACTTCAAATGCCCATAGAAGTTTCAGTAGCTTTCTACGTAGACTTTGAGTTTTTGCAGCAAAAAGTTGTACCTTTGTCCAGCCAGGAAAACTGACATAGGTGTCTTGTGGCAAGTCTGGAATCCCTCCAGGAATTGAAAGACAACCAGTGTAAAATGCAGGTACTTCATAACTTTGTGGATTGCCAACAGATCTCTCCAGCTGACCAAGGCGGCGAACAATGCCATAGTTCACTGCTCCATCTATGTCTAGAGGATACATTTCCCATCCAACAAGTGTATCTTGAGCAAGAGTTAAATTTGAAATGAGACCCTAAAGGAAGAAAAAGAAACAATACCAAAACAGAAAAACATTAGCTCAATGTTATTGAAAAGTTGTCTGCAACTATAAATCAGTCAGGAATAAAAACTGAATCAAAGTACTTGCAACAGCTGGCTGCCAATCTATGTATAAAAAAACAAACATCTGCTCTTCACCAAGTTATAAGCTTTGCTTCAGAATAAAGGGCTTCATTTATTCTCTGTGAAAGATCTGTTCCTCTTCAAAGTTTTAAGCTTTTATTGATATCCAAGGGGTTTTTTTCAAACCTTTTTCCTGTAACTGGGAAAATTCCTATTTTGCTGTAGCATGAACACAACTTCAAAACCTAGGGCTTAATAAAAAGCAGAAGCAACATTAAGTACCATTAAGTCCGAGATACCATCATTTGGTAACAATGAGTCACTAACCCAAGACATTAACCTGCATAATAGCATAGAAAGTGGTATTTACTTCCTACAAATCTTCTCCAGATAAGATAGAGTATCACAAAAACCAATGCACATGCCCGATTCAGTGAAAGACTTTAAGCTTATAGTCAGCTTCAAGCCCACAGAGTCCCATTTCATTCCCATGGAAACACGTAAACAGTGGTTCACAGCACCCCACAGTGCACACATGAATGCACACAGCACAGTGCATGCAAAAGCAAAGTAAGGTCCTGATTTAAGAACAATGAAAAGAACACTAAGTTATGCCTGCACACACCCTAATTGTGCTGTAGTAGTTCCTGAAATGGTGTTTCAGTGCAGTGCAAGGGGTCGATTTTAACTGCTTGAACAGACCCTGCATAGAAGCTGTTTTTCAGCCTAACTTTAGTTCTGTTGCAAACACCACACGTCAAACAGGAACAAGCAAAACCACAGCTTCTATGGCTTTGGAGGGCTGATACTACACTGTATCTGTTGTGATAGCTAATAAGCACTGCATTGACCCCACAGGCTATACCATCTGTACGGGCACTAACTGGTTTTCTCTTCCTTTACCTAGATGTCCACTTCACAGAACAGGAGCTTATTCTTCTTATGTCAAAATAAAATATCTGCACAGAGTTAGGTGACAAAACTTTTCTATACAACTTAGACTCTACTCTGTCTAGCCATCAGCTGAAGTAATGCAATGTCACTGTCGGCTGAACCTTCTAGCCTGCCTCCCTAAGCACATCTCTAAGCACTACCAACAGTGGGACTCTTTCAAATGATATGAAGTTCCTACTAAACATTCATACTTTGGTCTGCATAAGAATGCACATTCAATGGTCCGGATGTAGATATAGATTTTCCAAGTAAAACTGAGATATAGGTGACAGCAAGCATGAGAAAAGACAGGAAAAAACAGAAACCACACAATTCCTTTTTTTGTGTCCTTGAACAAGACTTAGGTGAGCAGGATGTTTTAAAACCAAAATTCTACTAAGATTCCTTCCCAAAATCTAGATGCCTACTTCCATTTCAAGCTCAGAAAAGTGATAAAAGCCCAGTCACACAAAACCCTGAAAACCACCCTATTTGCATAAAAATACAAGGCTTCACAAGGCAGGAACTTCTTCCCCTAATGTGACTTTCAAAAGCACAAAATATCTAAACCCCAAGGTGTAATTCCCAGTTTTCAAAAATCAACACAAACAACAGCAAGATGGAGGGATTCTATGGGAAGAAGTGATGCACACAGCCCAATTCTAAGAAGGGCCACCTTTTCTATACAGAAGGATCCTGCTTTTAGAGGACTATTCTCACCATGGACATGTCTCCTAAACTTGCTTTCACTCTTAAATCTTTGGAAGGTTGAAAGCCTGGTCTAAGTGTGAATTTCAGCTCAACCACAGCAACACTGAACACCTCCCTAATCCAACCTCTAACCCTCTATTTTGTTACCTTAATTTAGCAGTAGGCACATAAATTTCCTTATCACCTGGCCCGTTATTAAATACATAAAAGCACTGCTGCTGCCTCAACATGAAGGCAAAACACTAGGATAACTAGCTTCCCTCTCCTGCCACTCAGATAAAGGTGAAATACCTTGAAGAGACAGTATGGATAGAGCTGGCACTACTGCTACCCACTGTGTCCTAGTAATATAAAAAACTTTAAAAAAAAAAAGCATGCTCTGAACTGTACACAGCACAAACACAAGACTGGCCTCTACAGAACTCTTCTATTTTATCAACTACCACACAACACTGGGGATTCCATTAAGTCTAAACCCAGAAAAGTCTACTTTTAGCGCCTGCCCCTTCCTAGTGCTGTTAGTGGCACCTCCATGGTATTGAGTTTACAGGGCACGGTTTTGGTAGCAAGGGGAGCTGCAGGGGGGACTTCTGTGAGAAGATGTCGGAAGCTGCTCCATGTTAGACAATGACAGTTCCAGCGGATTCCATGAGAGACCCACTGCTGAGCCCATCAGTGATGCTGGCAGTGCCTCTATGATAACACATTTAAGAAAGGCCAAAAAACCCAACCCTGTGTAGCAGCTGTGAGAGCGGAGTGAAGAAAAACGGGAAAGAAAGAGCCTTGCAGATACCAGGGTCACTAAAGGAGGAGGGGAAGAAGGTGCTCTAGGTGCAGGAACAGAGACTCCCCTGCAGACAACAATGACACAGCCAGTCCCATCAAGGCCCACAGAGGTCCATGGTGGAGCAGATATCCACCTGCAGCACAAGGAGGATTCCAGGCCAGAGCACTTGGATGCACCTAAAGGAGGGTGTGACACTGCAGAAACTTGCACTGGAGCAGTCTCCTGGCACGACCTGGGGACTTGTGGAGAGGAGCCCACACTGGAGCACATGTGTTGGCAGGACTTTTGACCGTGTGGGGACCCACACTGGAACAGCCTGTTCCTGAGGGACTGCGGCCCGTGGACAGACCCACACTGGAGCAGTTTGCAAAGAACTGCAGCCCACAGTAAGGACCCACACTGGAGAAGTTCATGAAGGACTGTCTCTCATGGGTAGGACTCCATGCTGGAGCAGGGGATGAGTGTGAGGAGGAAGGAGCAACAGAGACAGTATGTGATGAACTGACCATAACCCCCATTCCCTGTCCCTCTGTGCTGCTCGATGGGAGAAGGAAGAAGAACCAGGAGTGAGGTTGAGCCTGGAGAGAAGGGAAGAGTGTTTTTAACATTTGTTCTTATTTTTTTTTATCTTACTCTGTTTGATTGGCAATAAATTCGCTTCCCCAAGTCGAGTCTGGTTTGCCCATGACAGCAATTGCTGAGTGATCTCCCTGTCCTTATCCTGAACCACAAACCTTTAATGGTGTTTTCTCCCCTTCTCCTGTTGATGGGGGAGTGACAGACTGGCTTTGTGGCACACAGTTGCAGCCAAGGCCAACCCACCAAAGTCAGAAGCACCTGAAAGCTTTCTCTAACACCTGATCAGTCCAAATCTGAACTGGCACTTTTCCCTGGTAAAGTGCTCATGAGACAGCCTTTCCCAGCCTCACTGAGAATACTGCAAGGGCACGCTGCTGACAAATGAATTGGGACAGAGAGAGATACAAAAGTGTGCATAGGCACACGTACAACCTCCAAACTCATCCAACTCTCCAAATGCAATCCCAGGATTCACAAACCTAAAAGTACAATCAAGTTTTAGACTAACTTCCAACCCATTTATGGAGTTTATACAAACAGTTCTGCACATTTTAAAATGTTAGCCATAGGTTCAACTCAATCTGAAAATCTTGTGGGCGACAGCATAAGTGAACCAACTAAAAATTTGAAAGATGTCTGGCAGTTTTTAATTTCACATTGATTTTGGTGACTGGAAAAACCCAAATGAAAACCTGTGAGCAATTGTATTTTGAGGTAAAGTTCCAGCTGTGTAATCCTGACCTTTTTGCTCTCTCTAACCCACTATTTGCTTTTTAACCTGTGGAAAAGAAGAAAAGCCATTACAATCCAATAACTTAACTGATTTTACTTACCTTAAAGTCGTTATTGTATCTACCAAAGTTGACTCGACCCATATTCTCTACCAAGATGTCCAGATTTGCTCCAGCCTTCCCAGTTATGTTTATGGTAAGTGATTTGCCCCTTTCAAGGACACCCTGAGGAACCTATGAGTTACAACATGAGGAAGAAAACAACAAAAATACCCTGTTATTTGTTTTTTCAACTTGCATGAATAAAACAAAAATCACAAAGAAAAAAATGACTAAAAAGAAAAATAATCTCCTGAACTCCTATGTCAATGTTCACATTTCAGGACACATCAACTGGATGTGCTAGTAGGTTTTGATGCACCTGATTCACATATAAAGCAGGTTCCCAAATTTATTCTACTAACTGAAAAGATTTTGGCAATATCAGTGATTTAAAGGAGCTTCATCTTCCAATTAAGCCTGCATCAATACTCAATTTTATTTATTCGTATGTCCACAACATAAAAGAAGAGCTTGACCCAGACAAAGGTGATTAGAGTCAGCACAGGTCAAATATTAATTAAAAAATAAGTGATACAAGTCCATGAACTTATAGTAATTCTTATTAAGCAGGAACAAAACCCTTCTTATGGGAAAAAAGACAAAGTTCATGTTCCATACAATAAACTACTTTTTTTTTGTTTTTGAAACTGTGGTCAGAAGCCAGTTTCATACAGTAAGACATAGGCTCAGGTTTCCTCTTCCTCCCACTCTCAAAGGAAAAAATAAAGAGGATAATAATAAAGCAAAATTCTATGGAAATACTGCAGAAAGCCACCAAGCATATATATCATTAACGTATCTCATGAACCTGCAAGTAAACCCTTTCTCCAGGTCTTTTATTCACTTAAGCCATGAATCTGTCCCAACATTCAAACTTCAAAAATGACAACGTAATAGACAGTCATTTTTTCTCAAATACAAATTTGAACACTTGGTATGAATCGGCTACATACTTCCTTATTTCCTTCATGTGATTAAATAAGGTCAGGGCTGTTTTGTTAACCTAGAGAAAGGAGGGGAAAAAACCCCAAACCACAGACTTCACCCGTGACTCTCATGAAGCCCACTCATGGCAGAAATTAGCAGCAGCAAACAAGGTTTTTACCCCATCGACAGACACATAGGCGCGATCATGGACTCCGTTTGAAGGTGAAGACAGTTCTGTTGGCTCCGTACAGTTTTTTGGAAGTGTAGTTCTGTACAGTACAAACCCAAAATACTAGGAAAAGAAAAGAAAGGAGAAAAAAACAAACCAAGCAGATTCGTGAACCCAATCATTCCGTAGTTTCAGTTCAGGTCAGAATTAGAAATATCCCACATTTCTGCCTACATGCTTGGGACTGAAATGGTAGCTTTCATTCACTTCAGATAGCATCTATCACAGACACCATTTCAGATTAGAGTTCACTTTGACCTCTAAGTAATGGGTCTAAGTTCCACAGAGTTTCCACTTTTAAATCTCATCAGAAAATTTATGTAACTTTAAAAGATAACGGTCTATCTAAGAAGGTATTTCCTCAATAAAAACAAAGCAGTTAATGACCAACAATATTATTTCTTCATTAAAATCAGTGAAAAGCTAGCTGGAAAATGTCTTCATAAGTGAGTTCACTTGTCACTCACTGCCCAAAAATTGATATATTCATCAATATTATCTAATATTACCTAATTATCTTTTGTCCTTAATTATCTATCTAATTATCTTTAAATACTGCATGGTTTACATTAGGAACATTTTGGAATATTTTTCTCTAAGTTCCTCATCAGGAATGGAAAAAAAATGTCATAGCCATCACTGAGAGTGAACAGACTGGAGAGCTGGGTGGAGAGGAAACTAATGAAGTTCAATAAAGGCAAGTGCAGCATCCTGCACCTGGGGAACAATAACCCCAGGCACCTGTAGAGGATAGGGGATGACCCTGTGGAGAAGGACTTGGGGGTCCTGGCGGACAACAAGCTATCCATGAGCCAGCAGTGTGACCCTGTGGCCAAGAGGGACCAATGGTATCCTAGGGCGCACTACTCAGCCCTAGTGAGGCTGCATCTGGAGTGCTGTGTCCATTTCTGGACTCCCCAGTTGAAGAAAGACACGGAACCACTGGAGAGAGTCCAGCAGAGGGCTATGAAGATGATTTTAAAAAGTCTCTTGAGAACCTGAAAATCAGTACTTGAGAGGGAAAAGAAATAAAGGTGAAAGCCTGGACAGCACAGATACCTACACATTTGTGGGAAGAGAAAACCTCAGGTGCAAAACAGGAGCACTGTAGAATACAGAAAGGCCCCCAATGCAAAAATCCTGGATACCTGCATAATACTACTACTTCTGTTCTGGGATAAGGTGTAAAACATGACATAAGAAGAGTAATACTACAGAGGGTTGAACAAATAAACTTCATAAAATCATGCAAAGTTCCTACTGAAGGAATCCTCACCTGCTTTAGCTGAACAAAGGTCAATGGATAAGCACTTTTCACTGGTCCAGAGGGTGACAGTCCATCTAGAACCTCTACCACAGTGCCCACCTGTGGCATAGAAAAAGCAGATATATTAAGGTCAGTAAGTTTCAGTGCAAATATAACAGCTTACATATCCAGCCACAAAGCCAGCTCGCTGCATCTGTACAGAAAGTTAACCAATCTTTACATCATCCTTGCAGACACATTCATAATACAGTACAGACAACTGATGAACTCTGAAAGAAACATCCTACATATGGAGCAACGTTTTTAAAAAGTAGATGTTCTAAATTTGCTATGCATTCATGAAAATAAAAGTGACCCTTTATTATTTAATGAGAATTAACCCCATAGTTTCTCACAAAAGTTTTATAAACACAACTGCTCTGGACAACTAAAACAACTATATCATCTAAATTTTGCTCAACTATACTTGGAATCAAGCTAGGGAAAATGCCACTGATATCTACTGAGTTACTCTGGAATCATTCTAAAATAAGTAGGGACACAATTTGGTTCCATCAAGAGGTATTCAAGATGAATTCACCCTGTTTAATCTTAGATTATTTTAAACATTTCAGGGCTTTCATTCAGCTGTCACATGTAAGTAGCTGGACTGATTTCAGTAAGACTGTGAGCAAGGTTTAGGGTAATCAGATACATAAAATACATCACTGAATGAGGAGTTAGATGTGTACAATTAAATTGCCTTTTGTTGCCACCTGCAATTTCCTTTTGCAGTTACAGAGTTTTCTACCCATGTACAATTCTCTCAATTTTAGGTTACTCAAAATGCCCACAATATGCCTACTGTCTTACAAGCTCAAAAAAAAAAATCAAACTGCATGCAATTTTTCCTTCAAGATGTCAACCTGTTTCACCAGAATTATCGTCACTGTTCAGTGGTAATTACATATTAGACATTCAAAATACTTCTCAAACACAGATTTACATTCCAGTGCTTGAGATAAAAAAAACAGCAAAAAAATTGAGGTGTTTAAAGTCTTGTAAAACTGTACTGTAAAACCACTCACAGCCATTCAAACTTCTGAGGCTACTTCAACAACAGAAGTATTGAATTTATCCGGAGCATACATGAAACTGTGTTGAAATACTGAAAGGTACATACAGCATTTTGCAGTGATGCAACAGAAGCCAGCATGTACCACCTGTGTACACATAATTAGTTCTGCGGTATAGTACTGGTTTTAGCTGTGATACAGTTAAATTTCTTCACAGTAGCTAGAATGGGGCTGTGTTGTGGATTCTTGCTGGAGACAGCGTTGATAACACGGGGATGTTTTTGTTACTGCTCAGCAGGGCTTACACAGAGTCAAGGGCTTTTCTGCTTCTCTCACTACACGCCCAGAGAGCAGGCTGGGGGTGCACAAGTGTGTGGGAGGGGGCACAGCTGGGACAGCTGACACCCAGTGACCAAGGGGGTATCCCATAGCATGTGGTGTCATACTTGGCAATAAAAGCTGGGGGGAAAAGGAGGAAGGGGGAGATGTTTGGAGTGACAGTGTTGATCTCAGCAAGTAACCAACAGACATGATCTGTTTGAAAGGTGTGTGATGTGGTGCTCAGGAACACAGTTTAGTGGTGAACACAGTGGTGCTGGGTTAATGCTTGGACTTGATGATCTTTGAGGTCTTTTCCAACTTTAATGATTCTATGATGGATCCCTGTTTTTCTGGGGATGGCAGAACACTTCCCTGTGGATAGGTAGTAGTGAAGGAACTTCTTATCTTGCCTTACACATGTGTGCAGTTTTCACTTTACTTATGTGTGCAACTTTTGCTTTACCTACTAAACTGTTTTTTTCTCAACCCACAAGTTTTCACACCTCTACCTTTCTGATTCTCTCCCCCACCCCTCAGGGGGAGAGGAGCCAGCAGCTGTGTGGTGCTCAGCTGCCTATCAGGATTAAACCACAACAAGCATGTAGACATAGATCTAAACAGACTTTTGAAATGAACTTATCTTAACACTTGCTAGGGACTAGCAAAAGGATGCCATAAGTATACAGGAGGTAATGCCATCATCCCTGGAGTCTGGGTCTCACTAGCCCACAGCTAAGTACGTTCACTCAGGCAAGAAGCCTGCTGGTCAAACAACAGCTTGCAAAATTTTCATGAAAGTAGTTTGCTGTTATGTTTTCAGTTCAAACACTGTACGTAAAATAGCAATCATCTTGCATAGAATAAAATTCCCCAAATAGTCCATACTGTGTATGTGCTCCATTCCTTATCTTGTGCTCCTCTAAAGAAGCCAGCAATGTTACAGCAATACGCAGGACTTGGCAGGCCACAGGAGAGATTGAACTACCACGTCTCCTACAACAGCTGTAAAGCAAGAGATGCACAAACACTGGCAGAGTTCATTTACAGAACTAAACAGCAATCCTATGAGCACCAATAGCCTTAGCCCCATGGGGACAATCAGCATCACAACAGAAACTTAACAGTAAATTTAAAAATTACAAATATTGTCAGGAATTTTTATAAACAAAAACCAACAAGTAACTATTAATAAAAAATAGTAATACTTCAGAGCAAAGTCTTTAAAACATAAGTGTAAGATCAAGCACGAAAGAAAAAAGAAACAAAAGAGCTCCAGCTGCTGTTCTGCCTTTCCTTGCCCTCATTCATCATGAGCAGCACTTCTCTTTTGCCTCTATACAAGACAACTTTTTCCTTATCTCCTGCTTTTCTGTCTTCTGCTCTTATATAGCAATGTCACCGTCTTCAGCATATTTTAATAAATTATATTTTTCCCCACCCAGGAGAATTCTTTAAAATAATTCAATAGCTCAAAATGAACAACTGCCTGATGAGAGAAGTTGGTACTTAAGGACCAAATTGTCACAGAATATCCTGTGGGGTAAAAAAATCAGTAGAGAAAAGTCTGCTCTGGTGTACCTACGTTAAGTATAACATACAACTCCTGAAAATACCCTGAAGTCTCCTTTCTCTCGTCTTTTTTGAAAAGGTGTCAAAAGGGAGTTGGTTCACTGCAGTAGATTCAGTGCTCTGCATAGCAGACTGACTGCTGGACCTCAGCTGCACAGTGAAGCTTCACACAGTACCTGTTTTAGCACTGTCACTGCAAATTATATAGCTGGGAAGTTTACTATTTCCAAAGCCATGTGCTATTACTTAAAATATTCCCCCTCTGATATTCACCCAAATACATTCAGGCTTCTGGATCTGGTCCCAGAAGGGGACAGAATGGAGCTGGGAGGAAGGCTGTGGCTGGGATGCTACAAACCCTCTGTGATTTGAGACTCATCCTGTGTTGCAGGGTAACCAAACAGCAAACTGCTGCTGAAGTTAAGCAATGGGTCACAGAACAAAAAGCTGCTTTTTTCACAGAAAACAGTTTTAGAGGCTTTCAGTGCAGATGCCAGTATTTGTACAGGAACCTCATGCCTGGAAATTTAGACGTGCCATCTGGATTCCTAAAACTGCTGTGTGGAGAGTGAAACACTTCCTCTCAAAAATCAAGAAGTGTAGAAGGTGAAGGAGCAGGGCTCTCCATGTGATGGCTAGGTCAAACCCATGAAATCTGAGCACGTGTGGTCATCTGACTCCTTTGTAAGATGGGTGTCTGGACCAGGCACCCAGCAGCATTCATTTCTTGAAGGCATGAAAGAGAAAGTTCATTGGTCTAGTGAAACTGGACAGCCTTATCTGAGAGCCATGAACCATGAGAAGATTAGCATCAAAATCTGACAGATGGGCTCCCAAGTGCTGGCAGCCTTAGACAGCAGCCACAGTGGAGGGTGTACTCATAAGAGCATATAATTAGTCACTGCTGCCAGTTCAGTAAAATCTCATATGGCAAGAAGACATTCAAAGGCTGATGAAAATGATATAGATCTGTTTCAACTTCACTGGTGAACCACTTTTATGCAAAAAATATTTCTGCCCACCACTTGAGCAGAACGACTTGAAAATGCCTGCAAAGCCTTATCACTACCAAATCTTGCAATGCTTCAGCTGCAGCACATTAACAGATCAGATAAATTGCTAATTGGAAAACTGGCTGCAAATGGAAATTACAAAGTTTAAAATCAAAGCATCAGGAGTTACAGTACTCAGTACACCAAATGCAGTGACCCTCTATCTCAAAATTTGTCTGTGTCCAGCAGAAGGAATATAGCCAAGTTCATACCTCTTGTCTTATCTGTTGCCCATTAAACCATCCTCTTCACTCACTGCAGGAACCTAATTTTCAACCATATCTCACAAAAAATTGTCCTTGGTCCTAAAATGATGGTACTATGGACAAATCCCAGACACCTGCAAGCTGCCTAGCTATACCACTGTTGTCACAAAGGATATAGCAAGGCTGGGTTCTGCAGGCTTGGTTCTGTGTGCTTTTCCCTCAGCAAGAAACTAATTTAATTTCTCTCATCAACTACAGATTTGCACAAATCTCGTAAGAAACTTTACCAACAGGATTTTCAAATTATTCAAAAATGTTCCACATTAAAAATTTAAACATATAGACGTATTTAAAAGATATGTATATCCTGCCTGCTGCTTCTACTTCACAGGTGTCACCAGCTCCAAAAACACTCTTTGCTCATAGCTCTCATGGTAACATGCCCCCAGCTACATTACTAATACATGAGTTACCTTCAGTAACTATGATTCTCTTGTGTTAATAACACAATAATTTCAGTTTAGTAAAACTTCAGGCACATACTGCATATTGTAAAAATTATCTTTTTATATCCAGATAAGATATATTTTCTCATTTTCCAACACAGGCATGATTCCTGACTTGCAAGATCTGTTTCCTCCTTCCTGAAAGTTTGCTTTCAAGGTTTTCCTCTTTATTTTGTAGGATATCTAGAGCTTGCCATAACGCCCTTATAAACACTTTTTGTGATGAGCAAACAGAGCATTACAAAATATACACACCATATTACAGATATTAATTTACCTTCTGCAAGCGAACCTTCCCATATGCAAATTTGGGTGTTGTTGGAGGGATAAGACCTTCTGGTAACTGCTTATACTAGAAAGAGAAGGAGGGGAAAAAAAAACCACACAAAACTTAAATACAAACACACTTTAACTGAATTCTCACCTTATACATCACAACTTACAAAAGTAGAACTTTCTCTAAAAGTAAATAATCTCACTAAAGGTTACAGATGCATCTAGTCTTAAGATGGAGAAGGTTTTTCTAAAGAAAAAAAATCTGACTTGATCACATCTGCTAACAATTTTTAATAACTATTCAACTCGAGGTAAGGGTGAAAAGTGTAACAAATAAACTGAGCTGCCAAAGAATCACAGTGCCCTTAGAGCCCTCCTGTGGCTACAGCCTCAGTTGCTCCTACAACTCTTCTGCAGTCATCTCCACAGTCCACAGGGGCTTGAGTGAACCTTTCCAAGTCTGTAGGACAGCACTTCCAACTGACCCTCAATTAACAGCACTTCCATATGGGAATTTTTAGCCTCTTGTGCCTTTCCTGCTAATCCATTACTGCCTACATTGAGGCCTTTGAGAAGCAGGCCTTGAGAACACAGCTCCATGAACCCCTCAGGTCCCATCTTTAGCCTCCCTCCAGTCCTGATCTAGACAACTGTCCAATCATTCTTTTTCTTAAGAGATTTCACTCTGATTTCAGCTTGAAAGTTTTAGTACAAGGCATGATTTTCTAGGTTTACACATGGTATAACCAGCATAAAACTCACACTCAAAAGCTTGCCTTGGCACCAAGACAAGGGGTTGGCTTTTTTTTAAAAAACAGATCCCAGCAGTGTAATTCCCAATGCTGTCAAGTATCAGTTATAGATGGATGAAAACCTGATCTGTATTTCCAGTAAAAAGCTCATTTCTTCTCTGTATTTGAAAATAACTAAGATTTTCAGACTCAAAATAAAAAACTCTTCACCCAAGAGAAGTCAGAAGCAGGAAATTTCAGCCCAAATAGCAAAACTTAGAGAATGCTGTCAGCAATTCAAAGGAACTGTAGACTGAAACTCTTCTTCATTACATTTTTAACTAAAGGAAACTGTAAAGGAACATTACAATGTTAGCCTTGTAGCACAGCTAACATGTTGAATGCAGTCATTAGTTACAAGCAACTTTATTTTCTTTCATCAGCTCCACTTCAAACTGCAGCAGAGACAGAAAACCTTCATGAGAATCTATGGATATAGAAAGTAAGGAACAAACCAACCACACCAAAAAACAACCCAAAACACCTGAGGTTATACTGAACACTTCAGATCTTATCAAGGCTCTCTCACTGCAGTAGAATACTACTTACATCTCAGACCTTGCCTTGAAGAAAACAACTCTAAAACAGGAAGTCTGGAGATGTCTCTGGCAAAAAAAAGCTGTACCAAGACAGGAGGTTCCCCTTGGAAAGGCCATCAAAATTATCCCACCAGTTTAACCCATCAAGCTTAGGGAAAATGGAAAAAATGAAGAAAAGTACCCACCGCAGGCCTCCCACAGTTACAGAGACACAGGCATGCTCAATCCTAGAGAAAGGGTAGTACACTTACGGGAGATCTACTCCCAGCATAAAAATGTCTTCTAGTGAATAGGAATGTTGTTGGCATGCAATAGGACAGCAAGTACAAGCCTGAGCCCTGGGATTCACATGGAATCTGGTTTTAAGCCCCATCTGAACAGTCTCCAACACAAAGCTATTCAAAAGTCAAACATAGTTTTCATGTTCCACTTCAATCTCCAATTTGCATTTTTACAGCAAAGCTGGTCCCACCCGCTAGCTACAGCTTATGAAATCACAAAACCAAGATGGATAAGCATGTTTCTTCTCACAGAGGTCCAAAACCACAGCACGAAGCTTGGGATACAGACAGCCAAAATACTAGGCTGTAGCACACATCACGCTGATATTGAGTCATGAGCCTAAGCTCACTGAATGGCTGACTGATGGTGCAAGGAAAAAGCTCTCTGCTCTCCTCCTCCCCCTCTACTTGCAGCCAAACCCTTCCTGGCTCCCTGTGTTCCCCTTGTGGCAACAGTGGCTCTCAGCTGACTGAGGGAGCTGATTCAGCTTACTGACCCTCAGCTGAAAGAAAGCAAATACAGTAAAAAAGGACAGCTCAGTCATTTTGGTGTCAGGCCTGCATCTGTATCCTCTCCTCTAAAAGTAAGGAGTGAGCCATAAGGACAGAAGGGATAGCCAGAGAGGTGCAAAATCTTCCCCCTGCTGGAACAAGGAGTTAGGTTGGCCTCATTGTCTTGTTCTACTTCATTTCCACCACTTGCAGAAAACAGTCAATTCAGAAGTGACTTTTACCAATGCAAGAACAAAAGAGTTTGTAGTACACCAGGGATGTTCCAAAGAGCCATTCTAAAACCATCCTGGGGACACTCACCATACCAATGACTTCCCTCAATGCAAAATACTTTTCTGTCAGATCTCCTGCTTCGCTCAGTGGAGCATCGTAGTCATAACTGGTGGGCTGTGGCATATAGGGCATATTAGCACCTAAAGGAAGAGGAAAAATGAAAAAGCAATAGAAACAGTGGAAGTCCTGTTTTTTCCCAAAACTATCAATTTTGAGAATTCTTTCTGATCACAGTCATACTCTGCTACATTTTTAGATTCAATGTAGGCCTTGGTACGTGGGATTTGACATAGAGAAGCTATTCCTGATGGAGGACAATGTCCTTGTGAGCTCACACTGCTCTGTTATAAAGTCTTCAGAAATATTCTGAAGAGAAACACATTTAGATGTGTTTCAATTGTTTCACAGGACTGAGTGAAACAGAAGTAGCCTCTGCAAAAACAAATATCATGTGGGTTTAGTACAACAGGCTGTCAATAAACAGAGAACAGCTAGTGCAATCATCTTATCGCATGTGAAAGTAGGCATAGCTTATTCTTTCACAGAATACATTACTACCTAACAGATATACAGTTTCCCTGCATCATTAGTATCTTTTAAATAATTTCTTACCATTCCAATAGGCAAAGTTAGTCCCACCTATAAACATGTACCTAAAAAGGAAAAAAAAAAAAAAAAAAAGCCATCCACTTAAATCAGGTTTTGCTGAACTGGGGAAAAAAATCCCCCCAAAATTAACTCTACCGAACACACACTTACAGGTTAACATTAGCACCACGTGCCAGGATTTCATTAAGTGTTTTAGCTATAGTTTGTGCGGGCACAACAGAATGACGGTGCCCCCAGTGATCCAACCATCCAGTATAAAACTCAGAATTAACCTGAAAGGAGGAAGGGCAAAAGAGGAAGGGAAAACATGAAGAGGGAACAAGAACAGAATGCAATGTGATTTAAGGTTACTAATGCTAAGAAGGAAGGAAAAAAAGGCACCTTGACTCATTTGAGCCATTTATAAACTACTATAAGCACAGCAAAATATGTACTACATCAGTCCTTTTCAGCAGACTGGTCAGACTTTCAGACTACTGACAAGGAAATTAAAGGACTGTTTCAATAATTTTATAGGGACACTGAAAACAATTGCTTAAATACCAAACAGCATGGATTTCCTGGGAACCTGTCAACACGAATGTTTCAGATGTGTGGCATTCAAATAAAAGACGAAACCAACATATTCTCTGCAGAACAGCATAAACAGATTAGATGTAATGAAAACAAAATATTTCAAATTGTGTTCTAAACAATTTCCTAGCACAGAGATAATATTGTACCCTCAAGGGGCCTTTTCCCTTTGCCAAAATGGCTTCCAGTGATCTTACATCGCATTATGACTTGTCTAAAACCTCTGGGGTGGCTGAAAACAGGAAGCAACTTCTAAGTTGCCCTTTTCATTTTGCTTTTAGCTTCTACCTACACACTTATCTCACTAACTCATCTAATCATACTTAGTGTTTCCGCTGCTTTGTAAACATTTGTCTGAGGAAGGAAAACTACTGAAAAAAAATCAATACATTTTGAGACTAAAATAGCATTTGCAGAACAGCAGTTAATGTGGGTTTGACAAACACCCACAGAAGCTCCTCTATTCACTTTTTCTGACTCACTTGGAAATTCTGTCAACATTTCCCTAAAACTGCTCAGTGCACTGTTGTCAATTCCTCTCATTAAGAACTTCAAGATTACAAATGATACAAGAAATTAAGGGAAAAGACATACCAGAGGGCCTTTAGGTTCACTGCTTCTTTGAGCTAAGAATGCTGCTGTGACATTGCCACCTATAAACAGAAAGAAATAAAATTGAGTTGCTACATCCATGACTTTTTGGGTCCTTCATTTTACTGAAATAGGTGTCTTATCTCCCTTTTAACCTAGCAAAAATCATGGCAAGAATGTTACCCCAGCAAACACAGGAATCAATACTTTTTATTCCAGTGTTTCATTTGCAGAACTTATTTATAATATATACAGACGCGTATGCATGCATGTGCGTACATCTTTGATTTTGAGATACATCTTTTGAAAACCCAGCTCTTCTCAGCAATGACATCCTGGCACGAAAAATCTGAGATGTGTCTGAATTGCTACTTGATCATTGGAAAGTCTGGGTCTGGGGTTACATTGCTAAGACTACAGGGAAGAACAGAAGCCAGGCAATCTCTAAAGAGGCGTTTCACTTCTGACCACTCCCAGTGGTTCAAGCCATAGTGACTGGAAACAACCACTTCCATGAGCTGCTCACCATCTCATAAATGATAACATGGAGTTCACAGGTTCATTCTACTTGTAAGAAAACAGACTCCTGATAAGCACACATTTGGCTGGAGAGAGAATATGTACAGAAGAGGCCACATACTAAGGAAAAAAAAAAAAATCCTTCTTTGAGTTTGTTTCCTGTGCCTTAAGCCTCTTTTTGCCTTAAGCCTAATTTTGCCAAGTCCATGAAGGATATGAGGACTTAAATCCTCAACTCTCCTATCAAATGGGTACTTTCTTATCACACTACTGATGCTTATCCATTCTTCAGGCCTATATCACAGCAAATTGTGGCAGCATGCACATTTTTAATTATGATCTTCAGCGGTACTTTTCTCTCCTAATAACCACTGGCTTAAAAAGAAATGTACTTTGAGGGCTGGATTCTAGGACAGATGGGGACAAGCACCAACACGGAATCAATAACAGCTATTACTGCTAATTTTTAGGAGATACTTACTATGAGCAGTGTAAATTGTTTATTCATGATTTCAGGATTATGACTCTCTCACTGGGTGCTCATGGGTGATTTTTGTATGTTTAAGGATACGTCGTCAAATATACATAAATGCCTCTTACCCCATTTAAACAAAGCAGTCAGGTTTGTCAAGCAGTCAAATCAGTTTGTCCTGCCACAACCACACACAAAACATTATTTTTGGTATCAAACAGCAGTCTCCAACCTGGGGCAAAGTCCACTGTTGCATAAAGACCCTGAAGAGCTCCACATTTCAAGTGAAACTGGCTTGCACCATCAGTTGTAAAAAGCACCACCTCATCCCCAAGATGCAGGCGAAAGAGCTTCAGAAGGAAGCGCAGATAGTTGTAGTCACAAGCAAAGTAGCTTCCATACTCATTCTCTACCTGCAGAGCAAAAGCAAGTCAGTAAAGCCATAGCCAACTTCAGTCTCCATCTGATACCAAAACCAGAAAGCCCAAATCCAACCCCCTTCTTCCTTTGACAACAATGTTGCAAATGTTATTTTAACTCCAGATCTGAGGAGTAAGAGAAGACAAGACTTCTGGGCACTGATTCCTCTCACCTGTATCTTACAGTGGAGTAATCACTGAGCAAAGCTAAGCCATTTTTCTATCAAACAACCCCCCACCAGAAGTACCTAGCCTTTCTACTTAGCTACAGTGATCACAACACAGTCTCTATTAAAATTTGACATCTATAACCCACACCCCCAAGCAGAACAAAGCCACAGAACAGGTTGTGACATGATCAAAACTGCAACAAAACTGGACATGTCCAAAGGGCTCACAGGAACAGCAAAGCCCTGCAATGGATTCAAAAGTACTTAGGAGAGAAGGACAACACACTGCTGCTATTGAGAGGTACACATCTCGCCCCTTTCCCAAGCAGATGGACTTTCAAGCTTCAGATCCAATGTCACACAGACCTGAAGGTTATTTCTGAAAATCCTGTTATAAGCATCTTATTTCTGCCGAAGAATAGTTTTGCCCAGTGCTTCTGCTCAACAGACAAAATACATTGTTCAACAACATGATCTTAGGCATATTACAAGAAGGGTCTCCTATTCCATCCTTTGCCAACCAGGGAGTTTAAAAAAATTCAAATACAGCTGTCATTATGGTCAAATACTAAAAATATAGAACAATCACCCCTGCATGTCTAGAAGGAGTTTAAGAGAGAAGCTACTCACTATGAACACACAACACTGTGTCCTGAAACATTTGCAACTTAAATTAGGTGCTAAGAACTAAAACCCCTAAGTTTTGAGGTAGTTTTTGTCACAAGTTTTAGGCTTTACTCCATACTGCTTTTGCTTGTATCTGCAGGTATCCTGAATCCCCTTTTTCCTTCCAGACTGTTTCAGGCAATTGTGATGTATTTTGGCTTTATGTGGAAATTGGCATGCACCTCAGACCTAAAAAGCTACACAAGTTCCTTCTACTGCTTTCTACGGTTGTGGGAAACAACTTTGACAGAGCAGATGAGCACTTTTGAACTCTGGAAACAGTGCATTCAGTTCTTTAGGATAAGGTATTTCATCAGAATCTTTCAGCTACCTGAAATTGCTAAGGAACATATGGGACACCACCACTCAAGATCCATGGAATGTCTGAAAGAGTGCTATAAGCGTTCATGCTGCTTGGGTTCATCTGAATTTCAGAAAGTTACCTGCACCATGATGATTGGACCTCCATTTTGATAGAGGTAAGGCCTCATCCTTGGCAAAAGGACACTCATCCATTTCTCTACTGCCGCCAGGTAATCTGTCATACACAAAGTATAAACATTTCACATAACTTTTCTGGTTTTTTTTATTTTTGTTTTAAATTACATATGGATAGTCTTTACCTAGGGTTCTAATTATATAAAGTATAAGCAGCATTTAATGAACAGATTGCTCTTACACTGGAACAGATGTGCCCTCATGCTTGTTCACAAATGTCAGCATCCAGTACACTTTATTAAAAAAACATTTAAATACTGATGAACTTGGAAAATCACCAAAAGGACTCCATTATGTCTCACAGGTTGTCCTAATACGTTTCAACAGGAAAAAAATTCAAATGTTGCTACGTGTATTATTTTTAAAATAAATAATTTAACCCACAGTGAGCAAAACAGAAGTTGGATACACCATCTGTATATTTGTCCCCTAACAGGCACTCCAATAAACACATTAATCTCCTGTCTCATTTCATCTCCCCGTGACTGGTCCATGACCAGCACCTGAGAGTGCTGTAACTAGTTCTGGGCTTATATGCACAGTGACCAGCCACGGACCAAAGGATCCCCATGACAAGTGGCCAATTGGCCATGACAAAACCAAAAATCCCAAAGCTGAAGCTGCCTGTCTTTTCCTCAGTGGTGACAGTCATTTTCCTCTTGGCACCAACTTGTCAGTACCTTGAAAACTTTCTACCCTACTTTGTTCATTCTATATACTTCTTGAATGCACACTTCTAATTAAAAGTTCTAAAAATTTTAGTGACAAGAAAACTTGAGCTGAAATATGAACTATCTACTGATTGCCTCAAACAGTAAGTCACCTTGCTGCTAAAGTGTACTTTTGATAACCTTTTTTTGATATCTCTACCTGAATCAGAAGACCTGAGAACAATAGACTTCTTCTCCAACAGCCATGCAGGAAGACCTCCCTGGCAAAAGAAAAGGAAACACTTCAGTGAGCATTTTTAGGAAACTGAAAAAGAATTTAGCCTTTTATCAAAGCACTGAGACATCAAGACTGCTTTTCTACAAGAAAGTAGTAATTCCTAATGAAAAAAACAAATATAGAGCAAGCTTGTATTGTAAGAAGTCACTTAGGATGCATGGATTTTAATATACTAAACAAAGACTCTTGTCCAAAGATACACCAAGTATGTCTGTCTACTTTAAGACAGAAATACTTGCATCAGTTTTAGCCTAGAAATGAGCTAACTGTTACAAAAGGCTGTATACCATGTCCCATTCTGCACAGATGTAAGGTCCAGCTCTCAGGATAACAAGCAATCCAGTATCATTAGCAAGCTTCAGGAAATACTCTAGATCTTTGCCACCAAAAAAATCATATACGCCCATCCGGGGTTCATGGTAGTTCCACGGGACATACCTATTAAGAGAGAAAATCACCTTCCATTAGGAAACAGACTAACCAGAATTCCGAGACACAGCTATTTGCACTACATGCCCCAGAGATCTGTCATGCTGAGCTGGTCCTTCAGGTCAGTAAAAGACAAGAGAGCCTTTCTTTAGAACCTTTCTTCTGTGAGAAGGTGTTAAAATGAGTACTGAAATGAGGTTTAGTACTTCCCAGTATGTCTGTGGGAGTCCACAGCAATGCAAGAACAGGATTTGGGGGTGCTGTTTTGAAACCAGGATGTCTGTTCCATAATTTAAATAGTTAACAGTTTTGATGTTAGCAAGTCAGCTGCCAGCTGTACAGGAGTGAGAGGCTGATAAAGAGATGGACACTGTAAACCACTCACAAAGGAAGAAGTCAAGAACGAGCTTGCCCAAAACCCTTTGTGAATGGATCACCCAGCTTGCACAGGGAACACCAACTAGGCTCACAGGTCCATGCTGCTGCCACTACAAAGATCTTAAAAAACATCTAAGCCTCAAAGGATATTGCATCAAGGTCCTGTAAGTGTTCACTGACCAAGAGCAATATAGGTTCTGGAAAACATCAACAGGAAGAGTGGTCAAGAGGATGTTAAGGTGTCCAGGAGTCTGGACAAAGCAAAACTTCATTTCAACTAATTTATAAAGCTGCCAAAAGAACAGATCACCATTTGAAAGAACACCTCTCTCCTACTTCCAGGACTTCAGAAACCACAACCTCTCACAAACATATCAACCAAACTAAAAAATGCATTTGGTTGCAAGACAACAAAAGCCCATGTAATCTACCAACTACCATGTGTTGTAGCTCAAGGCTCCTACTTGATGACCTCTTGACAACCATGAGTGTTTTGGCTTGGCATAGGACTAAGTGGCAGGCACAGCACAGACAGACATTAAGATCAGAGATGAGCACAACCTGAGCAAGGATTCAAGGGAATGAGAAAACTCATTCTCCAAGCCTTTACTGTTTTGCACATGGGTTTGTAATCTTCTTAGGAGAACTGCTGCCACTGTTCGAGAGAGAACAAATTTGAGAAAAAGCTCTAAAATCAGAACAGTATCTAGTCAAGCAAAGATCCTCTCAGGCAACACTTTTCTTACTGTATGGGTTTGTTTATATGTTCAACAGTTAATTTTATAAAAACTACCCAAGAGGGAAAGAAAGTGCAAAAAAGAGTGCTTTCAGTAAGCAAGAAAAACAGGAACCCTCACGAGTACACCACTGAAATGGTCATACACAGACAGACGTGCACATGAACATCAAACACAAAAATCATAATATTTCACGCTTAGTTAATATTATAGCCTCTCAAATGCCAAAATCTTAAGCCTCCATTTGAAGTGATAAAGCTTAAAATTTGTATGCCAGAATGGAGTCAGAGCAACATTCCCAGACATGAAAATGCAGGTTTTCCCTTCTATGTGGTATATTTTATTTTTTGTCAACCTGTTTTAATTATTTGTGAAGCACACAATTAACTCACTTGTGAAACAAACTAGAAATGCCTTTAATGACTATATGAACCATGTGAAAATGCATTCGATGTTAATGTACTTTTGGGCACTTTGCCTAAATTTCTAGCAGAGGAGCAAGCTGATTGCTGACACGTAAGGACAAAATGGATCAAGTAGAAAACTATTTAAGACAGACCAATGACCTACATCAATACCAGAGTATTGTATTGTACTTATTTTCCCTGTTCCACATACCATTATCCAGGCTACCACTGCAGGATAATTTTAGTTTGCTGCAAGCTAGAACAGCTATGTTGTTTTCAAAACGATTGCTTAGAGATGCAGAATTCTTTTAAGTTACATATATATTTGTGACTAAGGATTTGTCATGGACAAATAAACCCAAATCAATTTGTTCTTTGGAAAATTTGACTACAGGATTAAAGGAAAAAAATTATGTCTCTTGACTTAACAAGGCTTTTGGCACTTTGCTGTACAACATCCCTATAAGCAAGCAAGAAAAAAAAATAAAGGAGGATAATTGGTGTAACAATATAGAATAAAAATTAACAAAACAACCCACAACACATTGGGAAAGCAGTGGGTTATTTGAAATAGTGTTCCAAGTCTCTTTGGTAGGTCTAACTATATCCAAAACTTTTATTGACATCTAGGTGATGTATGGCACAGCATGATTGCAGATGGGGAGCACTTGCAAATCCATCAGTGAACACAATCAGGATTCCAAGTGCTCTTAACTAATGAGCAACATGGTCTGATATCAACAACAAGGAATTAGAAGTCATCACTTTTTAATTCTCTCTTGCATAGAAAAATTAATAAAAATAGCAAATAGGAAGACATATGGAAGTGGTATTAATAGGAAAAGGGTCTGCAGGTTCCACTGAAAAGTACTGTCAGACCATGAATCACCAACACGACACTGTGGTAAGAGGCAAAGTTCTGTCTATCCTTGTATGTCAGGGACATTCATTCATTCACTCACTCAAAACTGCTTCTACCAGAGCACCCCACACATTTGAGCTAAAAGATGACTAGATATTAACTTCCTAACAGTTTCTCACTGCCTAAAATACGACTACAGAGAGACAGCAAATACTTTTACTCCTTTCTTTTTAGTCTACCAAACCAGTTACTTATTACTGATAACTAAATTACAAGTTAATATAAGAAAGCATTCTAGCTGCAATTTAACTACACTTCGTAATCTGCTCATTATTAAAATACACTCATTGAAGAGTTTTACGAGCTTGTTCTAGAAACAAGTCTGAAGGTTTAAATCTGCTTAATAGTGTCTGAGGGGGGGCAGAAGGGTTCCTCCAGCTCCCTTATGCTCAAGATGGAAGAAGATGGAAATATTCTTCCAGAAGCAGTTTTCATTTATGTCCCCCACTTCACCACAAGGCTGGAAAAAAAACAGAGAAGTGGAGAAGAGGGGAAGAAAATTAAGAACAAAATCTATGTGAGTGCTTTTTACAAAATGAATCGTGATATAAATGCATTTTAAACACTGGTCTAAAAATTGTTACTAAGACCCTAATCCCCTGATATATTTTCTATGGTGGCATCAAATAATTTTACTTTGGAATTGTTATCATTAGTGAGTATAATTCTTATATACCACTGTAAAAATTTATTATCAGTTGTTAAAGGTGTACTGCTTTAGCTACAGAATAATGAATTTATGAAGGAAAACCACAACCTTTTTTTAACTTGAAATGTGGCATTTCTTCTGTATTTGAGTGATAGCATTTACTTTCCATTTACACACAATTTCTAAGCTTTATCCTGTAATCTTCTTTTTCTTTAGAAGTCATAGTTTTCTCTTGTATTACAGAGCTCACAACAGCAAAAAACCCATACTTTACCTTAATGTACAAGTTAATTCTCTCTGTAATATCAGGGTGGGATTTTTAATAGTGTAAAATTAAATAACTTGTACTATTTTCATAAATGAGCAGCATATTATACGTATACACGTTATAGCTAGTTAAATTACACCTATATGAGTCTTCAAAAACAGCAAATTGTGTTTAAGTAATTCTAAGAGACATATGCAGCTCTTTTCACAGAAACAGCAGCTCTTCCCTAGAAGGAGTTTCTACAGGTTTACAGCTTTTCGCTTATTTAGTCAACAGAGTTAAACAAAGAAAATGCTCAACATTCTTTAGCTATGAGCCTGTAAAAGTAACAGCACATTCTTTCAGGCAGATTCACGGCTGCTCTGCAAATCCTCTATATATTTAGCTCCACCTAGTGGTTAATTGTTTATCTCCCGCACAAAAAAAACCCAACAAAAACCCAAACAAACAAAAACAAACGAACAAAACCCCCAACAAATGCAAACCCAATTAAAACAAACTCCTAACTTTCAGTCCTTTCCAGGTGTCTTTGACAGCACTCAGCACTCATTTCCAATTGGCAGGCATTGTCCAGGAACTGAAAACACGGAGTTACACCCTCGTGTGACCAGAGGCCTTTGTGTGCTGCCTGCTGAGATGTGGAGTGGAGCTCCTCAGTATCCTTCTCATCATTTTCTGGGATGTCACACCAACCACAACATTAAATTTCAACCTGCTATTTAGAAGGTGTACGTTCTTATATTTTAAGCTTTAATGTAAGATCGAGCTTCCCGTCACCTGTTTTCTCATGTTCTGCTATTGCTTAAGATGCTACCAAATGCAAGCAGCTATATACATGTACTGACCTCGCCTATTCCAGAGTCTGGCACGAGCTGCTGACTCAGTCAGGAGCTGAATGATGCATCAAGGCATAGTGAGTCTTTTGGAAAAGAGGTTGCAGAGACAGGAAGGAGAACAGGTCTGGCTGGCTTTGACCATAAGGTATTTACAAGAACAATCCTATAATAAAAGGATCCTGTTTCCCTTGAAGTGGTAAGCCTCAGCAGGAACACCCTGATAAGAACAAGGAAGGTTCCCATATTTCAAATTATAGCAAGACTGTTTCCTATCTCATGGGAAAAAACCCAAGCTGCAAAATCACAATCTTCAGAGGTGGCCTCAAGATTGGGAGTCCAACTATCAGATTCTACCAGAAAGTCTGGCAGTGCTGCTGCCCATTCCAGAACAACTGCACAGTCCCTTGTCAATAGCACTACTGATGCAGGAAAGAGTACATAAAAGAAGAAAAAGCAAGAACACAACTAAATAATCATGTAGATTGATTTGCATTTTTTAACTAACCCACACAAAATCACAGCAGGTTTGTTTGGTGTAATGAGCATTTATCGATTGATCTCAAACAATCAACAGCAGGAAGGCTTGATTATTGGCAAGCTTCTAAGAAAAACAAAAGGGGTTTTTGGTGGGTGAGGGTTTTTTAGCATCAAGAGAGAAAGAGAGAGACATTGATGTCAAATGAAAAGATACACGGATTTCATTCTTCTAGAAAACACAAGGCACTGGGGTAGTTTCTGCTTCTAAAGTACATATTTAGGACTTAGCTTTCACTGTAGTAGAAAAAAATCCAAAGGTAAAAGCAATAAAGGAGGAGAAAGTTACAGAATCTCAATCTCAACCTTACAGAAAAGGAGGTTGTAATAAAACTGTTATCTGTCATTGGTGACCTAGCAACAACACCTAAGGCCAGAGGTTTTATAACTACCTGCCAGATGCACAGCACCTCCTGCGCCAAAACAAACACAACTCAGCTCTCCCTAGACCAAAAGAGACCAGTTGGCACCAGCAGAATAAGACAATTTCTGTTTCTTCCTGCACAACAGCAGGACACTAATGCAAAATAGTAAAGGAAAGCTGGAGATTTCAACAAGCGGAAAAAAAAAGGAAAATAAATAAGAAAAAACCCCACCTTATTAGTGAGAGATTATAAAGGAAGAGCGAGAAAGCAACAGGGGAAAAAAAAACAAACCAGCACTGCAGCAATTTTGCCACTAAACAACAGTGGGAATGGGAAAGAAAATATTCCTATCTTAAAAGGTCTGTGATGCAGCAGAGACATGAACAGGCAGTTTCAATTAATCAGAGACATAAGGGAAATATGAGACACTATAGACTACAAGAGTCACAGAGGTAGATTCTGGACCCAGGGTGACCTTCAAGCCAGACACCAAAAGGTATGATTTTCAGGTCCACTTTAGGTTACTTTTATTGGAGCAAAAAACAATTACACGGGTAATTCCAGAAACCCTGTCCTGAGCGAGTGCGTCAGCTAATCCCACTGCTCCTTCGTAATGTGAGAGAAGATAAGAGCTTGTTTGCTTTAATGGAAAACAAAAAAAAAAAAAAAAAAAAAAACATTCACAAGGGAAATAGATTCAAGTTTAAGCTTCCAGGAGATTATTATAAACAGGGAGAAAAATATTTTAAGGATTATGAGAAGTACCTTGTCAGTGTTCTTTTAAGTAGAACAACTACTTATGCATTAGTTACAGAACTGTGTGAAATGTAGCTTTTTGCTAGGTACTTTAGCTACACTATATTCATCTTATAATCGTATCCTAACCGCAACATTACATACCCTCCCTTTTCCATCTCCCCTCCCACCAACATTAAAAAAGTTTTATTGTGGACCTTTTAATTCCATGATCAAGAAAATTCTGAACACACAGCAGCATCCAATGTTACAAACACGCATTTGTCCCTTTATAGGCATTCGGAGAAACTGTCGATCACCCTTTGTGGTGTTGGGGCGTAAAGACCTTGTCTGTGACATCTGTCACAGTGATCATCAGGGAGGAGCAGTGTCCCCAGGGCCTGCTGCGCTCCTCGGCGCAGGGCAGAGCAGGCAGGGGCTCTCAACAACAGGCAAAATAGCAGTTTGGGTGAAGAAGAAGAGGGAACAGCATATACCAGCTATGATTTTGATCTGTAAAAAAACAGGGCCAGGGGTCCCACTGTGCTTCAATCATGCGTGGTTTGCAGGCAGCCCACACTCAAGCTATGACAAAGCTGCAATTTAGTCAACCTTCATTTACCACTTACTGTACTTTAGCAGCAGCTTCATTGTAAGATCTGTCAGTAGTCTACTTTTGTAAGCCGAGGCATGGTGCGGCCTCACACTTGTGGTGCAAACCACTGTAATTAAGCTTATGTCAGGTTGCCACTGCAAGTGTCAGGAATCAAAAGGAAGGATGTGCTCTCCATGGATGCTCCTGGACTGGGCCATATGCTGGACTTCCATGACATACCAACTGTTTGGGGCCATTAAAGTTGCAGGGGTGGTAATGTGGTACATTGTAGGCACCAAAGATGTAAAAACAACAACAAAAAAAATACAGTGAGAAGAGGCTAAGAAGCTGAAATGTGATGCAATTTCAGTTTATTACTTTCCAATAAAACCTCTGATTTTTATTACTTGTTATTCTTAGTTCTTTGTTGCGATTCTCCTTCTAGGTAGTAGGAGATAATAGTCTAGGTTTTCTTTATAAATTCCCACGTGTGATTTTAGGAGTAGATTCAAACCTCAAGCATCACAGGTAGTTCCCCTAAATGTTCACCTGTGATAATTATTTTTTTTGTCGTGGGTACTGATTCCAAATGAAAAGACTGTAGAGGCATTTTGGGGAAGAATAGTCACTTGAGGAAGGACAGTTTTGTTAGCAGAGTGCTGGAGGATATATTTCCACCTAGGAATTAAGTTTAATTTCAAGTTATAAGAGAACACTGAGAGGAAAAGGAGAATAAAATCTCTACTATTTTTAAATTTTCATTATTCCCTTTGAGATCATGGTTTTCCTATGAACAGTCATGGCACAAATGTAATTTTTGCTTTCAGTTTTTTTTATTATTGTAAACCACTACTTGTGTCAAAAAGTATGTACTTAATTTTAAATGTGAATGCTAAAACTAATCAATATTAAATAAACATGTTGTCTAAATTAACAGCTCTTTGAAACATCACAGATCTTGTTCCTCCTCTTTTGTACACTCCCAGCAGAATTTTCAAATTTCATTAAGAACATTTGATGTAACCTAGCTCAACTACTTATGAATATAGTCAACCTCCCTTTTTGTCTTACAACTTCCCCCGATAAAAAATTTGGTCTGTTTTAAAGCTCAGTTGTGCAAATTTCTGATATACTTTGGATTTTGACTACAACTGTGAAAATCCTTGTAAAGTTGTCAGTGTCTGAGCTGCTGAATTGTTTGTTTTGTTTATTTGGGATTTTTTTTTGCTTTAGTTATCTTACAAAAAGCATGAATTTAACAAGATATGGTTTCTAGATAAGTTCCAGTTGCTTTAAATTTTTCTCATATATAATTTCTTAAACTGATTTTTCACAGTTTTTGCTTTTAATAATATTAGAGTGCTTTAAAAGAGATTTGTATTTATTTCCAAAGTACTAACTTTATCTTGAATATTCAAATAGGACACAGGGCAGGTTTTGTTTTATCAACATTTGACCTATTAAGCTATATAAGATTTTTCACAATTATAAAGAGTATGGAACAGGAGAGAGGTTTTTTTCCTCTCAGTCAGAGGGGAATAAAAGCATGGCCAGTAATTATTGTGTGTGCTTAATGAAAAGCTTGGTCTTGTATGTATGTCAGGGGTGCACACAAATGGGCACCTGCAGGCAGAGCAGGCACTTGATCAAACACTTTCCTTCTCAAAAGACTCCCATCCTGCCAACATCAACCAGAAGGGTGGATGGGAAGTCAGTCTGCAGATAGGTGGGTGGTAGATTGATTGTAGAGATTCATCAGAGCAAAACAATGGAAATAATGATAAGTGGTGTTGTCCTTTAAAATGACTAGAATGTAGTCTCACCATGTCCAATTTTCTCCATAGCTGCATTACTTTTTAAGCACACTTCCCTCCCTTCCAAAGACACTAAATACCTCATCTTTCTTATGGAGATAATTTGGGAGCTTACTTGTGTGTATTGAACAGGTTTTTTAATTGTGTGTGTTGGACAATTTTTCTACACCGTGCTTCTCATTATTTGTCTGAAATTAACGATTCATTAATTCTCAGCATTACGGGAAGGTTCAGGACAAGTGTTATGATGAGGGGGTGACAGATTAAGCCTGTCCCAGGTATCTTAAAAAACAGGGATGCAATACTTGAGTTTGTATACTGTTTCTCATCCCCAGTGAAATCTGCAGCTGTATTTCACTATGTAGCTCCTGGCATGCAGCTGGTAGTTCCCATATACAGGTTGTGGCAGTTAATGTCCGGAGTCACAGTAACGTGCGGGACTACAAAATATGGTAACGTGGCTTAACATGATTGCATATGTGTTCTTTTCAGGTTCTCATTGCCAGTATCATGTGCAGCTATAACAGGGAGGACTGGACTGAACTTTCAAAAATGGCTGAGGTAATGGTTTCCTAAATGTGTTTCCGCATTTTTTTTTAAAATTCTCCTTAAAAAACAAAAGCTGCAGTAAGGAATTTCTTGGAAGAAATAGATTCAAAGTGAAAAATGAGATTTTAAAGCATGTCCATTATAATTTGTTTATTCTGTGTTTTCATTAAAATGATGGAAATGTAAATTTAAAGGAAATCTGTTCCATAAAAATGGTCCCTTGGATTTTTAAGCAGTACCTGGAAAGCCCTTCGTCTTTGAATCTATATACTTTTTATTTGCATTTTAAGCAACTGTATATTATGACGGATGCCCTGATAAAATTTAATTCTACCTTTGAGAGCCTAACTTGATCTTACCTTGCCTACAGGCACACTAGTTTGACAGCACCAGAAGAAATTTTGAATATAAAACTCTTGAATATTTAAAGTATAAAGGGCTCATTTAATGCTATTCTAGTTTTAATACAGACTTTCAAAAATGATAGCTGAGAAAGCCAGCATATATAATAGCAATCAGCAGGCTTCCTATAATATAAATCCCGTCTTACAGAAATGCAAACAGACTGTGCACCTGAAATTTCTATTCAATTTGAAGGAAAAAACTATTTAATAACGTACCTGTGTCCATAGGGAGTAGTATAAGAAATACTTGATTAAGACTGCAATAATTTCATTCAGAAAGGTTTCTACATCTGAATGGAATGCAAAGTTGTTATGTTTAAATTAAAGTGTGTTTTCCACATAAAGTATCTAGAGGAAATAAAAAGCATAGTATTAAGAAATTTAAGCAAAGAAAAAAATAGCTTGTCATTATTGCAAGCATTAGCTTCAAATTAAATGTTTTGTAAGTATTAAATATTTTTAAATATGTTTTTATATATGTGTGGGTAGAAGTGTGGATATTTTGAATTTGTGTTTTCATATGGCATAATGTGTATGTTTTGACTTTGTTGTTTATTCAATGTCCTAAACGCTCCTATGGTGAGCTGGAATGACACTTCTCTATTTTCTTTGAGCATTTTAAACCTGTGATGAAAAAAAGTCACTTAGGGGACTTAGGGGAAGGGAAATTAAACATTAGCTTGGTGATCTTCAACACTATTTCAATTTATACCTGTATTTACCTAATTGAGCATGAAACCATTTTTTGGAATCTGTGCTTGACAGGAGCAGTTCCACTTTTAAACTGACTAAGATGAATGACTTTATTGTTCCATTTGCTCCTGTTTTTTCAGTTTGATGGTGCTGCTGTCCAACTTTAAGACAGATATTTCCAATCCATGTTTGTATTTATGTTACCCCTTTGGAAAAAAGTGGTTCTTTAAATGCAGTCAGTTATGTTTAACCTCTGTGATACAACATTCTTCTGGAAAGTACTTGTTGGTGTCCGCTCTGTGCAGAGCAGCGCAGTGATTTGAGGTGCTCTGGAATCCACAGCTGAAGAGCAGTGATATTTAATCGCATGCGTAGGATCCTACCTAGGAGGTAATGTATGTGGCTTTCCAGAGAGCAGAAACCCCAGAAGGAACCGCAGTGTCTCTCATCAGGAGGACGACCTATTCATACAAAAGGTCAGCTTGTCAGGCAGGCCGACAGCCCCGGCAGCAGCACGGCATGGCCGGGCTTGCGGAGCTGGCCAGAACGCGGAGGATTCCTGAAAGTGATGGATGGCTTCTCCCCTGCTCACGCACTTGGGGAGCTGCTGAACCATGGCCACACAGCAGGCAAAGTTACTCCAGTTCAATAAGCAAAAGCAAAATGCAAATGCGAAACAAAATCCTAGTTAGAGCCACGTGGAAGGCAGCAGGAGACACGTTCATCTCAGGCCAGAGCTGTTCAGCAGAAAGGAAGAGAAGCATGTCTTTGTGCTGCCCTTGTGCAACTTGGCTCCTTTGCCTTTTTAGTTGTAGCTAATAGGGGGCAATGAAGAGAAATTAGCATGAATAATGTGTTGTATAGACTTTTTTATTACTCTTGTGTTCTTCAGAAACAAAAATATTTAATGTCAAAAGCTATGGCACAGTACAGACGCCTGCAGAAAATTGGGAGACTAAATTCATTAAAGCAGAAGGGAAAAATTTTCTCCTGAGTTACAGTTCTTCAGAGCACAGCAACACCTGTGTAACACTGAATGCCAAACCTCTCTTTCAGTGCTGCTCTAAGGCCCTGTAATTACATTCCATTTTTTAACATTTTCCAGAACCAACTCTTTATTGTACTCATCCCTTTTTAATTTATTTTTTACTTTAATTTCCTTAATCATTTTTGGAAGCCACATCTGTTTTTGAAATTTTTATCTGTAATGATCAACACGTTCTTTTTCAGGGTATCATAATGATAGCTTTCTCTCTTTAAAAAATAAAAATAAAATGTTTGAAGAAATCTATTTAACATGAACAGTAAGTGCTACAGGAAAGAGTACATTACTTGAAGTTAATTCTGCATTTTTTTACCTTTTACATGTTTCATAGGTTGCTGGTGCTGATGCGCTGGAGTTAAATTTGTCGTGTCCTCATGGTATGGGGGAGAGAGGCATGGGACTGGCCTGTGGGCAGGTAGGACTATAACTGCAGTCTCTTTAATGTGTCTTCAGCAACATTGATAGTTATACCTCGGGGGGGGAAGACACAAGCAGCAGATTACTAGCTGGAGATTTTTAGGTTGAATGTGTTTAAATATTTAGTGCTGAAAGGAAAAAAAAACCCAGAAGCTGAGAATATACAAAGTGCTTGGTTTTGCTAGAACAAAAATGCATTATGTATTTGACAAGGAACATGATGAAAACAAATTTCCAAAAAGCACTTGGACAGAATGTGTTGGTTTCATTTCAGTGCCCTCTAGGTATCTTTTAGATCACAACCTACTAACTACTGTGTTTATCAGTAATGATTTTGAAGGACTTGAGATATATACACATTTTTAACATATGAACCTAAATGTATTTTAGGGTCATGGAAGAGGGCATACATTCTGGTAGTACCATGTACAGATAACATCTTCTAAGAGCCTGTGTTCTGTAACCTATAGATTTGTTGTTTTATATGATTTAGGTTTGAACTATCCATGCCTGATGTCTCTGCCACGTGGAAATCTGTTGCAGAGTTTACCAATACATCCCATGAGTTCAGTTAGGAGAATGTGTGTTGTTGTGCCCATGAAAAGAAAATAAACATGTACGAACCCCATTTCCTCTACTAATATCCCTTTGAAGTTTTCAGGTTTTTGCATGTTTTAGTCATGGTTTGACATCTGTTTTGGCTTTTAAACACACCCAAATACAGTGAATATAAGTCTGGAAAAGTCTTGTGAGATTTTCCAGAGTTTGACCATCAAACTTTCAGAATTATGAAGTCTGTTTGATTTCCCAACTTACTGCATTTTGGGAAGAGAGGAAGAAGAGGAAGGAGACGCAGAGTGGGAATGATGATTATATACCCTAAAATCAGCATAGTATTATTCACTTGACCCCTTTGTAGAGGGCTAGTAAACATCTTAATTCATCCTCACTTCCTCAGTTAAAGACAACACTGTTAAGAACAGAGGTGTGGTTGGATAACTAAACCATTGACTTTCCTAATCTAGGGAGGCAGTAGGAGCTGTTATCAGTGCAACTATGGACACACTTGAGGTATAGCTTTATCATAGCAATACTGTCAGGCACAGTGAACTAGACATTTTATTGTTTTCTGTGAACAAAATTATGTCAATCTGGTCCATGCTATGGCTTATTATTTTTAATGAAAGTAATGTGGATGCTTTTGATGGCCAGTGGTTATTTACCAAAGTTATGATTAAAAATGGGAGAGAATCATAAAAACCCTCCAGGATAACACTAGCAAAAGAGTAGTAGTTATTATTAATTTTTTCCTCTGAATTGCATTCAAAAGCAAAGTGCTATTGTAGCCATCTTTATCAGTTTTTGAAGAAATTCCCACTCTTCACTCAGCAGAGTGTAACTCAGTAGTTTTGCTTGTCCCTACCTGAGATGGCAGTACACTGTAGAAGGGTGCAGTTTGGTCAGGGAGAGCTCTGAGGGTTTCACACAGAAACTGAAACAGGCTCCTTTCAAGCATGGGGGTTTGTGGTTTTTTTAAGGCATTTATTATTTCCAGCTTTCACTGGTTGGAATAATATATGCATGTGAAGTTGCTTAGATGTGTAGTCAGTAGGGAGCTGTCTGGCTACACGAGTTTTTACATATCTTTCAGCTATTGTTAAATCAGAGAAGCAAATGCAAAATCTGAGCACTCAGGGCTATCATGTGGATTTGTGACTCTCCATGGAGGAGATCAGATCCATAAAGCAAGAAGAAGATTACTTTATATATACATATATGTTTGTATAATAATAAAATTTCTATCTTCCCTGTACAATATGAATATTCTTTGGAATGTTTAATGTATACTACTCTTGCTTAAATATATTCCTGTGTTTTCTCAACTGTCTTACCAAAATGAGAGCTCAGAAAAGAATCAACTCCTTTAGATGAATAAATTAATAAAATAAGCCATGCTTAGAGGGCCAGATCCTAATGTTCTTCCTCAGAGTTGGCTAAAATTAAATTACAGTGACTTTAAATGTAGCTTATTGAAGAAAAGGGTGGGGATAAAATGAATAAAGTAGTGCAGCAAGATTTATCAGTAGTCCTTCAGGGGACTTCAATGTGTGGTGGCCCCTGGAGGCCCTACCATAAAACAGAAAAGTGCTAGCAAGTATTTTGGTTCTACTCCTATTTTTTTTTTTTTTTTTACCCAAAGCTGAAGTCAAATAGGTCATACATGGGTGATGCGGGGAAGAGAGGGCTCATATATGCTCTGGAAAAAAAACACTGCTTGATATCTGGAAGTCAGGGCATGAAGCTTTGAGAGGCAGAGCAGCTTTACTGATTGTACAGTGAAGCAGGTTTTCTTAAATCTTTTTGATAACATAATCCATGTCTTCATAGGAAAGTTTTTTAAGGATTAGATCCCTTTCATGCCTAAGCACATTAAATCCTCAGGAAACTACAGAAATTGCTGAGATGAAAAATAATGGCAGAAAAATGTGTATTTTTACTATTTATAATGTCTAAAATGTTCTGACGTTCTGTTGTTGTTTAAAAAAAAAAAAAGGAAAGGTTAATTACACTGTCTGCTTTTTCTCCTTATTCCAATTCCTATGGTGTGCCTAAGGGTAAGTGTACAAATCTGGGAACATTAGATTTGTTTTTTTCTCTATCCTATTTTGTTATCTTGTCTCCAGCACTTCCACTGTTTTATACCAAATGCAAATTAAGAAAGTTCCAGATATATTCAAATTATATATATAAAAATAAAAAATATAAAAAATATATAAAAATTGGTACTAAGTTTGTTTTCTGCTGAATTACAGCTCTCAGCTTTTATTTGATTTTAATTCCAGGTCATTAGTGCAGACACTCTGGCGCCCAAACAGCACAGCTAGCCAGAGGGTAATATTAAGAGGCATCTGTATTGCTGCCAATAAGTTACTTAAAGCTGGTTCTGTATAAAATGTCAATTATATTTACTAATGCTGATTAATGATAATAAAGCTAAGGTTTGTATTCTTTTGTAACAATCTGCGACTGTATAAAAGTGGTTATCATGAAAAATTGTAATAGAATTTCCATTATTAGGTGTAACAGTGCTAATGCACAGATTTTCTTTGAATCAGATAACCTATGTATACTAAAGTGCAATGGTAAATGTAAAGACAGCATGGTGAACAGCAGATTATTAAAAAATGACAGTATTACTTTCCTACGATAGTTCATTACTGTAGTAATTTTAGCATAATATTATGAAAATAATAAATCTAGCGTGTGAGATGGTAGCACTCACATTTCAGTGTTTAACTTGTGGTGGTGTATTTGTGGTGTACTTTTGTCCTTCACTGGAAACCATTGAAAGAAGTTTGGGGTTTTTTTACTTCTAAAAAGTGGCACTGAATATTTAGAATTATTACTGTCATGTGAAATCAACAAATTTAAGTGTTTGCCTTCTTGGTTTTGGTCCAAAAGTCAACAAGTCTCTCCAGCTGCTCTACCAAGAATGAATAAATAGTTGAATTGAGTCAGGTTTTGCTTTGCATTTCTGCTACATTTTGTGTCATTCTTTGTCTACCAGATGAAACCCCAGGTCTAATAACTGTAATGTGCATATCCCTAGAAACATTGAAATAAGATCAGTTCGGATGAGTGATACGCAAAGCCTTCAAAAGTATCAGTGAGTCTCCTTGGCTTAGTAGGGAGTGAAAAGTAGTGGAGGGAAGAAAAGAGCAGCCTACAACTTCTTGAAAGGTGGTGACAAAGATGCTGCAAAACTAGATACAAAGAGGGAAAGATGATTCTCTTTCATGTCAGATGATATAGCAAGGGGCAAATTTCAGGCTGCATATTTCAAGTTGTGCCTTAGGAAAAAAAATTCCGCAAGAAAGTGATGCAGCTCAGGAACATGTCTGGTGGGCTGTGTCCTTTCCATCTCTGGACCTTATAGGGCTCAGGCAGGCATAGCCATGGCCAACCTCACTGTGTTGGTGCTAGTCCCGGAGTGGGAGTTTGGCCTATCTGCCCTCCTGAAGTCCATTCAGACAACCATTTCTGTGGTTCTGTGGGTTCACCCTGTTCAGTTTCTACCCAAAGGTACTGCATTGTTTGTGCCAGAAATAGGAAATGAATAGTGGATAAATGGAAGCACAATTCACTTGGGATGGAATAATCAGTACGAACAAGGAGATCTGAAGTAAAAAGCAATGAAATTCATATTCAGTGATTTCAGTCTAAGTGTAAGAACAGAGATTCTTTATGCTATAATCAGTATTTTAAAAGTTAAAAACTTCCTAGTATATATTTCTCATTGATTAGTCATACCTTCTGACCTCCAAACTATAAAAAATCTTCGCCTATCTCAGTATTTAAGCTCTAGGTTTGGGAAATAATTTGGGGTTTTTTAGTTGATATTGAAGGAGGAATGTCTCTTGTGAACACTGAAATCCAGATCCTGATGGTTTAACTATTCAGATCATATGTAAAATGAACTCGTTTTGTGGTTCTTTTCGTACCTTTATTTTCATTTTACTTCAGCTATACTTGCTACAGCCTCTGCTGCTGACTGTGTTTATGTTATTGCCTGCAATTAGGAGACAAGTTTCATAAAAGCCTACATTGCCTCATTCAGAAGACGACAAATCTATCAAAAACAAAAAGCAAAAAAACCCCCAAGCCCTGGTTACTCTGCAAAGATGAGAGCTGGCTGCATGGCACAATTAGATTTGCTCTGCTGTACCTTGGAAATAGGAAAGATGAGGCTGCTTTTTAATTGAAGTGCACAGCATAGCATGCTAATTCGTTGTTGCTCTGCCAGCAAGGAGCTTGAAGTATTTTAAATAAATGATGCCCCAAACAGAATTTGATTATATCTGTGTTCATGTGACATTCTACTATCAGCCTACAATAATATGCTGGTTAAGTATAATTCATTTAGTCCTGCAGGCAGTATTAGTTCTTGCTCTTCTGTATCAGTTATTGAAATGAATTAATGCAAAGTACAGCAGAGTGGTGCTACACTGGCTATGGAACACGGAACATTGCCACCCAAAATCCAGTATAAACCAGCATATGCAAAGTGAGGTTTGTGTTGGTGTTTGCTGTGGAGATTCAGGATTTATATGCCGTGTTGTTATCTTGCACTGGACACTTTCATCCATTTTGGCTGGATTTTAAGAGTATAAGTTCTGGCTGATCTCGGTGTCTCTGTGTCTGCCACTGCCCTCTGTTGCTTTGGGGAGTGTTTCAACCAAATGACCTGTTTCAGTCATGTTTCTCAGAGTCAAAACAGTTTCGAAGATACTGTATATAAGTTTCATAAAACTAGGCAGCTGGGTAGGGGAGAGAAATTGCTGTCCAAGCTAATGGATCTGGTTATGAACAGGAGCCTTGGTAGTTCAGGTGAGGGGAAAGCTTAAGCAGAGATAAGAAATTCAATCGCAAGGTGCAGACTCCTTAGACTCAAGGATTTCTTGGTTCAGGCAGTGATGGTATTACTCCATGTGTGCAGAGATGTGCTACACTGGGTGTTGTTTGCTGGGAGGGAGTCTGGGATGTGCAGGGATGCTGCTGTTTGCCTCCTCCAACTCCTGCAAATGTAGGTCTTTTTCACAGGCCACGAGATGTCTTTTGTGGGCTTATGTTCCTGGTCCCACAGCGATCATGGTCAAGCATCATCCTTTATGATAATTCAGTTTTGTTGTTTAACCTCTTTGGATTATTTTTTTCACCTTCCCTGCTTTCAGATGTGTCTGTTCCTTTTGTTTTTCCATTCATTCCTTCTTTAAAACTCTCCCGATAAACTAAACCCTTTGCTGAGTTGCTTTCAAAGTGGTAATTGGCTCATGAGCTATTCCACTGGAAATCTGAGCAGGAAAAGCTTGATGACTTTATGGTCACTCCTGGGTAGGTGACATCACTCATCTTCCTCCAGTACCTGAGGGTTCATCTCCCTTTCTGCTGCCCTTGCAGGATCCAGGTGTGATTAAATGTTGTGATTTAAATTGATTACTTCCATGTGTCCTTTATGTCTTCATATATTCTCTTTTTTGTAGCATGTAAAAGAAGACAAAACTTAATAATGAGTCATGACAGTTAATTGGTGTTTTGTCTTAAGAATTCTGTTTTCATACACTCGAGAAGAAATGAATTAAGATGAAAAGTTTAATAAATTCATTCTCAGAACACTGTTCTGTAATTTTATATTGTGGTTTGACATTTAATCCACTTATATTGCTTTGAAGGATTTTTAATTGAATTACTCAAAAGACAAAATGGAAAATAAAAAGAGATTATAAATAGGACAGTAATGTTAACAGCACAACCAACTTGCTGAAAATTTTTAATGACAGGCTATTGCTGTTAATAAGGTTTTAAATACTGTTTATGTGTGATGACTTATGTATGGAAAACATTCTTTATGGAATGTATTTTCTTAGAAAATGTAAAAGTGATTATCTTTCCTTGAAAATCATGAAGACAATTTGGGGATCCCCTTATTTTCAACCTCACTATGGTGGAAGCATTTCTGCTGAAATTTGCATTATCATTGACAGATGTCACAATGAAGGTTAGTTTGGTCAAAATATCAGTGACCTGCCACAGTTTAAAAAGGAAACAAAAAGATCCTGGCTGTTTTAATGACACTTCAGTAGCCTCACTACAATGAAGTATATAGTGAGTGGTTCCCATAAAGAAACAAAACCATTATTTTTTGTTAAACCAAATGGCAACCTGTACTTGTTTTTGAAATTGTATTTAATGCCCTGAGAGCTTTTCAGAAAAGGGAAATGTAGGAAATTTGGACAAGCATATTTCTGTGGTTAACCCTTTGGGTTGCCTTTGGATATGTGGTTGCAGCATAAGGTTGTTGCAGTTTTTCATAACAATGATATCTGGTAAACAGGATTTATTGGAAAGGAAATGATCACCAACAAGTAACTGTTCAGAAAAAAATAAAGCATTTTAAGATTTTTTTATCTTGGTGCAAAATAAAAGTTAACCACACAGTGCATGTTAACTTTTTCTTTCAATGGTTTCAGTTTTATGCCACCATTTAATAAAGTTAATTAACAGTGTGTTAACTATCCTCTTCACTGCCTACACAAGAATTTGCAGGACTAGCATCATACTTCTTTAAATTTTGCCTCAGCTCCTGGTAAAGTTAGACAGTTTGCTGTGAAGCTTTCTCTCTACAGTAGGCCAAAGCTGAATGCAAACCCATTTGATGATAATTTTAAAACTGACTGGCAAATTCTTCTCAGAGCATACGCTTTAAATTCCCCAGTTTGGTTGTTTCGAAAGTTTATGGTTTCCTCAATTATTTAATATTTTCTGCCTAATTGTTACAGGAAAGGACAGAGCGTGCCTACCTGACCACAAGAGAAAGCTATTTGTAGCTGTAGCACTCATGTATTTGGGTTCTGTGCTTTCTTTTAGAATATTTCCTGTATGATGTAAACCTAATCAAACCTTTATGCCTTCTAGCAGGTGACCTCTGCATGAACGAAAGAGCTGAAATATTGTTTAATCATGCTGCATACCACTTTTTCACAGTGCTGTGAGAAACGTTAGTTTGGTTGGCTAGAAACAACCAAGATAAAATATTTTGTTCTATCAGAGGTAAAAAGGCAGTTTTATTAGTCAACACTTAGCATATACCAATGCTGTTGATAAATAAATCTTTTCAGTTAGGATGTCTAAGAAGTTTGTAAAAGGTAAATGCGAAGTTTCACATTTTTCCCTTGGAATATTTGAGCCCAATTGGTATTGGAAAAAATAATTTGTTAATTTGAACTGCCAATCTGTGTGTCATGCTTTCAGGCAACTATTATTAACGTTAATTCTGACAACTGAAGAAAATCATCTGATTCTCTTAATATTGCATTAAAATCAATAGCTATAAATTGTGTGATTGCTACAATTTTAACTGATGTAGTTCAATGAAACAAAAAGAGGGTTTTTCCTGTCATGCAAGATAGCTATAAACATATACAAAAAGCCTTGTAATTAATTCTAAAAGTAGAAAGTTTTCTAACAGTGATGTTTCTTCTGGGTGCTTAGATTAACTTTTTTAAATTGGAAAGAAGTGAAACAAAACCCAAACATTCAGAATAAGAAAAAACATTATTTTTTGTCCACCTACACAGAGAGAGGAATCAGTTTTGAAAATAAATTCAATTGTTTTCCTTTTAATGCTGGGGAGAAAACAAAAAGCTTTTCTGTGATAAGAGAGTAATTACAAAGCTGACTAAAGGCAGCCACCAGCCTTTTAAGTCTCAGTTGTGCTTGATCTTGACATTCCTCTAATTGTTGTTCTAACTCTCAGCACAACTATATGTTTTGGACTTTTGTCTACTGGTCACTCAAAAATCTCCAGCTCATTTTTGACCTTGTCTGCACATTGGTTTTCAAGCATGAGGTGAGACATTACCAAAGAAGGGATATAGGAGTGCCACGCTGCTAATAAGGTGTCCAAAGTGGATCTCCCACACAAGGCTTTGATAAATGTATTCTTGAGTTTGGATGCTGACCTCTGTTAAAATTGACAGCTTTTGGATGTGATATGTTAAAACCTGTTGGAGTGGGTTCTTTTTTGGTTTTTTGGGGTTTCTTTTTTGTCTTTTTTTGACATACTGTTAAGCATCGTTCATTGTTGCTGCTCCAATAGTGTACTACAATAAAACATGCTGTAACAATTTATTGTTCCCATTTTTTTATTTGGAATAGAGTGAGGTAATCAAAGGCTATTTTTCATTGCTTTTAACATCTTTCAAAGGTTCTAATTGTAGAACTGAAGTAGGGAGAAATAGTTTTGATACCAAAGGAGAGTAAGGAAAAAGAGGGAAATGAAGATCTGCTAAAATTGAAATTTATTGAAATTCTGATTTTGTAAAAACTTTGTGTCTTTTAAGGTTTATTTGTTTAAACACTTTAAATTTAAAGTTCTGGTTTTTTTAATATGCACCAATTTGTTCTTTTAGCTTTTCGAAGTAGCCTGAGAAGAGCCTGTCACTCCTTTGAGAAGTAGCAGACACAGTGGTGTCACATTCTCATGCTGGCTTTTCTCAGTACCCACTGTTACCTCTCTCAGTATAGGCAGGGTCTCAGAGCTTTGACTTCTCAGCTCAGCCATGCCCAAACCCTGGACCTAATCCAGAGTGACTTGATTTTGTCCAGTGACACACTGGTTTCACTGGAAGGAAAGGAGAATCTCAATTAAGCTCCCTGAAGTGAAACTTGCAGTGATGGATCAGAAGAGCAGCTGATCAAGTTGTGACATCATGCTTGTAGCTTTACTGTAAATTAATAAAGTCCAAGTATCTAAGAATGGAGGTGGTAGGAGGAGTTTTTTAGTTCTCATCGCTTACCACAAGGGGGGGGAAAAAAAAATGTTGAATCAGGTCTATCAACTCTTGCTTAGAATTTTACATTGGTGTAAATTTCTATTAATTGAGAGTCATTACTCTCTATAAATACTTTTAATTAAATTAAAAGATAAAAATATAGTCTTTGTATGGTCTTCAAGTGTAAATGTTTTTGTCTAAATGAAAAGACTATAAAAGAAAGAATGCAAACACTGTATTTTCCAAGCTACACTTCTACATCTTAATCCGCAGTATTTTGTAAGCAAAAAAATGCTTGTTTCACTAGTAGGACATACTTAGTTATATAAGCCATATGATATCTTTTCAGTTTAAAAATATTACATACAGTGTTTGTTCAAATTGCAAAGAGAACATTTTACTACGTAGAAACAACATAAATGTCTTAATTTGCCCAGTAGGCTTGTTTTTAAAGACTTTTTTAAATAAAGGAGCATTTTAGAGTTTGTAAGAGAGTAAAAAATAAGTATGTCCTTGAATTAAACCGATAAGCAGTAGTTACAGTGCCTGTTGTTGCTATGGTAGTGTAGTTAAATGGTAACTATGTGGAATTTGCTTAATTTTTCCTCATCTGAATCTCTAATCTTTTAGAAATTTTTCCCCCAAAAAAACCCTCTACAACCTCCCTTCATATTGAAAAGACCTCTTGTTTCAAAGTGCAAGTTAATTAATAAAAGCTGAAGGCATAAACTTGAATGAAACATTTTTATTCTCCTAGAACAAAATATGAAAATATCCTTTTTTTTTTTTTTAATTTTTATCCTCAATAGAATTTTCCTGTACCATTTTATTGAAGATACTTAATGAACTTTTGAAGTTTGGGGGATTGTTTGTTTTGGCTAAACTAGTACACTTTGGATCTCATGCCAAAAAGCAATACAACTGAAAAAGAGTCCTGAATTTCCATACCATCGTTATCTCTAGAAGTTTATTTTGTGGCATTGATTGCACATCCCATCGTGTCATGGATTCTTGCCAGAAGGATATAAGCTCTCCACCAGCAGCTACATTTTTGTGAGGCCAACCAGGCTAACCCAAAGCCTCTGAAGTAATTTAGGTACTTTTTTAAAATTTTTTGCTAATATATATGGATAGCTTCACATACAACTGTGAAAACTGTTATTCCTGCCTTAGGTTAAACTGCCTCATTTCTTTCTTTTTGACAGCTGCGGTCAATAGATGTTGACCAAAAGCTGTCAAATTTTCTGAGAAATGAGGAAGAATTTTTTACTCCAGATGAGAAGTGGAGAGTTATTCATCTTCTATCCTGGGAAATCCTTCCTTTATTTTGACAGGCTTCAAACAAATTGTTAGTTTTAATGAAGTTTGAAATGGGACAAATGCACAACCTAAATTGCCCCTTTCTAGGATGTAAGAAGAGAATAAAATTAACCATGAGATTCTACAATGGTGACTCTTTCTATAGTGATTAAGGGCAATTCTTTATTTAGGTACTGTCAAAATTCTGTGTAGGTTTAAAGAGACACAGTTTTATGAAGACAATGTTGGGCCTTTCACAGAAGGAGGGAGAAAATATAGCTGTGGGAAAAATCAGTAGAGATATATATTTTTTAAAAAAAAAACATGGTGAAAGCTAAAGATACTGATTTGCAATGCGTTAAGCTGGAATTCTCATACTTTTACTTTTTCTTCATATTTTACAGAATAGCAAAAGAGTAGTTCACACACAGAGGATTTTTTTCTGTTTATTTGTTTGTTTTGTTGTGGGAGTTTTTTTGTTGGGTTTGTTTGGGAGTTTTTTTAGGGGTTTTGTTTTGTTTTTTAAGTTGTGATTTTCTAATGGTTTTCTGGATCCTTGTTTAATCCGGAAAAGAAATATGAGATAGACAGATTTAAACTAACAGTTTATCAGTCTGACAAGGCCTCAGAACATCTATGGGATCTCTGTAAAAGATGCAGATCCACAGCTACCCACTGATCTGATGGGGTGGATTGAATAGGTGAGGATCTACAGCAATGACCATTACTCACTTCCTAAAGCTGCTCCAAATGTATCCTGCCCCTGCCTTACCACACTGCAGGTTGTGGCAGGTGGTGCTGCTGTAATACTCTGAAGGAGAGTAGCATGGTCTAGAAAGTCACGGTGTTGCACAGAGGTTATCTGCAGGTGATGAAAGATTCTCTTTTCTTACTTTTCAGATGAGGGTGCATTTGAGTCCTCTTGGGCTCTCAGACAACAGTTTGACTGAGGGTAGGTTTAACTATTCCCCAGCAGAATATTTTTGAATGAAACAGTAAAATGGAGATAGTACATGAATTAAATTTAAAAGCTGAATCTTGCAAATTCTCACATTACAAAAGTGTTTCTTGGGCTACATCATTCTTTTAATTATAAAACACTCCCTCATTTTCCCATAGCTATTGATACTGTTTTGGAAAAATCTACTGTTCAGAATGAGGAATTTAACTGTAGAACATTTTTTCATATAAAAAATTCCTCCAATGATAAGGGATACAAGGGAGATACAGTACTTCTTTCTGAAAAGCCAGTACAGAAAGAAAATCTGCCACAAGGAGAATGCAGTGGTGAGGGACTCTTGGTGCCACTTGCCTACTAAATGTCTATAAGGAGTCCCGTGTCAACTTCACGTGTGTTAAATTAATAAAAAGGCAAAATAACTCCTCTGTAACTTACTATCAGTATTTAAAATTGCAAGCATGCTGAAATAATGCATGATTTAGCCATAAAACTCATTGACAACAGGTACATATGAGAACAGTTTTGTGGCCATCAAAGACTTGTATGTGTGAGGCAGATTAGATTTACACTTGCATTAAATACAATAAAGTATTTTAATTTCTGAAATTTTATTATTTAGATCATTTTAGTCAGTAATAGATGAGATTTAAGGACTTTACATGCAAAGTCTTAATGCATCTTGCAACACTCTTTGGGCCATCTAGTGCTTCCCATCATAGTTGGCATAATGGATATGCACAAATCATCCATGTGGCCTGTGGTGATAAATCCAGTAGTCCTGTGTAAGGAAGCCTTCATACATATGTAAACTCAGGGTTTTGTCTGAGAGAAGTTAGATTTTCATACTTTCTACAACTGCACAAGTCCTCATCCTGTTCTTAGTGAGACAGAACTGCCACCATTATTTAGGGACAGCCTGGAGATTGCATGGTTGTGGTCCATTTTCTGTAGCACCAATTAGATCAGCTAATGTGCTCTGGTGAGTGGTAACCTTTCTTATTAAGTTCTTGCAGGAAATTCAGTAACAGGTTTATTTTTATGACATCTTTCAGACTGACATTTGTATTCTTTATATGCACATACATATATATATATGTGCACTCACACACATGTGCTTACCAAGGACTGTTTGCGTAGTTAGGAGATGTATGTTTGTTACTCTAAAGTAGTTACATTTCTATCTTTTGTATTATTCAAATACTCCAGAAAACTATTTCAGTTCAAGTATTAAAAATATTTCCGTTGTTAATGTGGAAAGTGTCTCATGGTTATTCGAAATTATTCCAATTACCTATGGTATTCCAAAGAATCAAGTGCAGTTTTCTGCCAGACAAACCTTTTCACGTCCTTATGCAAATGACATAGTAAAAACTGGGCACCAAAGTAAGGTGAGTTGTAGGAGGTGCACCTCAGGCTATCTGAGTCTCCTCTCTCCATTTGTTAAACAAGTGTAATAGTACTTCCCTGCCTCAGAGAGGTGTTCTGGATATGGTGTAAAGATTGTGCAGTAACAGGATAGTGCAAAAATGAGGACCCTGCAAGAACACTGAAAATAGGTCACGGTAAAAATTTCCAAAACTCTGCAACCAGACATTTCTGTGGTAATCTCATCATGGTTTTGTTTCTTTCCATGAAACACAAGGAGAGGTGACCTACTCTATGCACAGCATTTTCACGCTTCTTTTTAAACATGCAGGATGTATCTGCCTTGAGGGTGATAGGACAGGGGATTTGTCTCATTACTGATGCCAAATGCAATCAGTAGACAACTTGCTGCTTTAATTTCTGAGGTCTTATAGTTATGGTTGTACTTAAGCTTATCATGTGATCATTTAGAAAAAAAGGTGAATAGTTGTTTTTCCTCTAGTATATCTACCCATTGGCAATAAGTAGTTAGGATTAAAAGCTCCATCTAGCCCAAGGCTATAATGAATATTCAGGAAAAATGATTCTGTACTGCTTCTTAGGGAAGTAAAAAGACAACCCCTGTAACACTCAAATCTCCTGTGCCTTTGGAATAAACAAGCAATATTTGATTAAGAACAGGAAGACAGAAGACACACTGATGTACAGCTCATACCAAAAAGACTTTTTATGGTATTAAATTGCCAACAGATTCCTGTAGGTACAGTGCATGAATCAATATTATGTTTTAGCTGATGATAATTTTACCAAGCTTTTATTTAGATAGGATTTCTTAAAAAAAAAAAAAAAAAAGGCAAACCAGCAGATAAATGAAGTGTGGTTGCAATGGATGTTACAGTCCATTGAAGCATTTGTTCATTCTTCTGTATTGACACACAGTGCAAAATCATGCTACACATTCTCTAACAACCACACTGTGTTATTGTTAATGAGAGAACCAACAAACCTAGATACATGTAATGAAAGAAGATAATTTATAGCAGTGTGGTAGACTCTGAACATAAAGCAATACTAAATGTACTAAATTAAGCAGAATAATATTTTATTTAGTTCATATTGTTGATTTTGTGAATAAAAATGCCCATCTGCTTATACAGCTAATAGCATTTTACATATCAAGCCATTCAGAAAATATTTCTTAACTATGCAGGCTTCATCAACCACTTTTTAATGATAAAAACTGCAGGCACTTTCATAAAGTCGGGTTGGGGTAAAAAAAAAAATTGTGTTGTATTAGCAGTGAGAGGTATTTTTTATGTGATTCAAAGGCCTCAGGATTCATTCTTTCACAGGTTATTAATTAAAAAATAACTTTTCTTATTGATATAAAGAAGAAAATGTGAAAAAAAAAACCCTCAATCAGGTGTGGGTATTATTCCTTTTTGAGAATATGTTAGTTGCCTGTAGAGCACAAAAGCTCTGGTATTCTCATGCAGTGACTTCCTGGCATAGAAATCCTGGCAGCAGGGAAGCTTAGGCTGTGACCACTGGACACTTGGAATGTCACAGCTGTGAGAGGAGAGAGGATGGGCTGAGGTGGCTCACTGATGCTGGCCACTGCAGTGGAAGGAATCTGAGCAAGAGGGTCTGGGGCAGAGCAAGGAGCTGGAGAAGGAGGGTGGAAGAATGGATCATCTGGATGTTCCTGTACAACTCCAGTGTAGGACTCACACTGAAAAGGGAAGCAGGGAGATACATTGCGTGTGTGTGTGTGTGTGTGTGTGTTTCGGGTGTGGCACAAGGGTAAACAGTAATTTTTTGAAGTTTATCAGCATTATCTTCGTGTCATATTTATTTCATGAGCAAAATCAATCAGATTAAATATTATTGGGGGGGGAGGGGGGAATCACCCTTAGAAATACCTTTTTCACTACAAAATTGTCAAATTTAATGGAAAGTCTATAAAATTTATCACTTTTCCACTGACTGTCTCACTATGCAGTAAAGCACTGTGTTAACTTTTGTTTCATTTTTTCCATGTTTCCTCACTAAAGATTCCTATTTTTTCCCTTGGAATATTAAGTGAAATAGTACTAAAGAAGTCACCTCCTTCAGTTGAATTTTCAAGTTACTTTCCTATTAAGTTACCTGTGGTTTTATGGGTACCTAAAATGGGCAGTTTTCCAAGGCTGATACAAGTGAGCCTTTCAAAAGGTCTTTGTCTAATCATGTTCTGTGTAATCAGATGTTTAAACTGTTTACTAGCTTGAGAAATAGAAGACTGTTCCATTGCATTCATTGCATTAATATTTTTGTGTGAGAAGCAGAATGATTGAAAATAAAGATCTTTACTTACTTTTGGAAAAAGAAAAGAAAAGGAAAAAAGTCAATTATTATTTATTAAGAAAGACAAACTGGTTAAATTGTCTTAGGTAGGGTGAAAATTGGTTTTGTATGAAAGACATCTCTGAACAAGTTATTTAGTGTAGATTGAAATAATTGTATTTTTTGAGGCATGAGTGTGTGTTGGAGTAAGACTTTCTGTGGCAGCACTGTAAGCACAACGAAGTCAGCATAATGAATTATGTGGTACCAACATCCTGAACATTATTACAAGGATTTCTAAGGAGAAGAATTACCATAAAGGATGTATAGTTCATGTCTTCTACAGGGTCTCTCATTTCTGCATTGGGCCTCAAGAAAATTCAAAACAAAAATGAAAGTCAAAGATGCAACTACTTTCATACTGCTGGTGCAGTGTTCATACATATTTCATGGGGGCTGCATGGGGGGGGAGATCATTGGAGTGGTGGAGCTAAGTCTTAGGGGTTTACTATTCATGTCAAGCACTGTGTATTTTCTAGGAACACAGCCTGTGGGGGCTTTTGTTTGTATTTAACCATTGGTGTAAAAATAAAAATCCACAGTGAGGTAGTTTCTGTGTTTACTAGACTGGCAGCCTTGGTGTCCACTGGATTGTTTTAAACTAAACTGCATTTAGTCTCATCCCATTCTCAGTTACTACGTAGCAATGCAGCTTTCTGAGTTTTTACAATATCCAAATGGGAGAAAATAGTTCATATACGACAGATTTAATTATCTGAGAGTGATAAAGACTTAGTAAATGTAAGTAATTGCTGCAGTACCAAATAGCCTACTCACAGGTAATACTTGTACTAAATCTTATAACAGCACCATGCAATTTTTAACCAGAACGTGCACCATGTTTTACGTGCATCAGTATTGCAAATTTTAAAGTATTTGTTGAAGAGCATTATCAATTGCTAACAGAAAAAAACAACCCATACGAAGAGTTCTATTGAACAACAACCATGACATGTAGCAGGCGCAGATGTTAGTTCCACTGAGCTGTTATCAATGGAAAGGATAGTTGATTACTGTCTACATTAGACATATTCCATAAGGGACGTAAATGACTGGAAATCAGGAAAAACCAACACTTGAAGATTTCAATTTTTGACTTTAACAGAGAAGATTTTGATCTTTCATTTACTCTGTGTCCATCCCAAGCTGTTCTCACAGTTGAGAAATGCTGACTTGCATTCTGATAGCCCTGCAAACTTGATTCATCCTTGTTGTTCTGATCAAGGCATGATCATCCAATGCTTCAGGTTCACATTATTTTATAGGCTACTGCTTAGTTTTAGTATAGCTTACACAGAGTGAATTATTAAAGCTGAAAAGTAGTTTTTAATATAAATGGGTAAAGTAAGTCTCTGTCATCCAGAATGGTATTTTCCCCTCTCTGGGAAGGGTACATTTTATGATGTTTTTGTCTTTTTCAAAAAAAAAAAAAAAAATTATTTTTTCGTGAACTAACCTTTCTGTAGCGGACTTGCAGTTACTCGATGTGTCTGAAATAAGTTAACTAATGAGATAAGTTCAGTTCTGATGTGTAATTTCACAAAATTGCAGTATAGCCATTTACAGCAAAGTTTTCTATTTCCTTGATATACCTTTTTTTCCTATTACTTTTAATTATGTTCTATATTTATCTGACCTATTTGAACAGGATCCAGAGCTGGTACGGAACATCTGTCGCTGGGTTAGACAAGCTGTTCAGATTCCTTTCTTTGCCAAGCTGACCCCAAATGTCACTGATATTGTGAATATTGCAATGGCTGCGCAGGAAGGTGAGTGACTCTAGTGCACGTGCTGTGCAGGTTTACTAATTTGCTGGATGGGGTAAGATAGGAGCATTTCTGGAACAGCAGATAACAACAGATACTAATATGAAAATAGTTTCTTTGATGTATTTAGAATAAGCAGAATGATCTAAGGTTTCCTAATTTTGTCCATACATCTAGAATAAAGCAGTATATGAAGAGAACCGTGTTAACACTGTTAACAATAAATTGTACATGTTTCTATGTGTTTGCCTGCATGCTCTTATTTCTGTCACATTTATGTTTACCATACCACTGTAAATTCTTCTATTCCTATATTTAGTAGTGAAAATTATGTGTATGTCCTGAGAAAACAAAAATATGCCATTTGAAAGTGTATCTTTTTTTTCCTTAGAGCTTGAAGTACAGCAGGACAGGAAGTAAGTTTGCAAGTAGGTGTATTAATCTGTCACTTTGAACCATGATAATTGTTTCTTTTTTGTCACATTGCTTATTTTGTCTTGCTGCTCAGAAGCTTGCAGGAGGTGGCCCCTGTGCTGGGGTACCTTCAGATGTCAAACAACCAGTGTAGCAGGTTCTGTCCCACACAGCTGAAGGGCAGAGATCTGCCTGTCAGCCCCAGTGTTTCACACATGCTGTCTCACAGCCCTTACAGCTCCTTCAGCTGATGCAGCCTGCCTTGAAGCTAGTGCTATATATATCAACCCAGGATTGGTCTTAAGGACCTTTTTGTGCATCCCATTGCAGTTTGTTGCTTCTGCTCCTCAGATGTTTATTTGAATTGCTGGTTATTTCAGAGTTTCACAGGTTTTCTGCTGTATTTTTTCCTCTCTTGTTCTCATACACATGATTTAACCAAAAGTGACTGACCTTTTCTTTCACAGGTGGCGCAGATGGTGTTACAGCCACCAACACTGTGTCAGGACTGATGGGACTGAAAGCAGACAGCACACCTTGGCCAGCAGTTGGTAGAGGACTGAGGACCACATATGGTGGGATGTCAGGTAGGTGTTGCCCTTTTTGATGCATGGTACTTCCTCGGAGGCTTTCAAAACATCAGGAGGTCCTTGTAGCGGGCTAGAATATCATGTCTGTAGTCGCACCGAGTCCTTAAAGCTCACTGCTGGTCAATGTTTCTAAGTCATGACAGATGGAACAGATTAAGTGTGAAGGCTCCTGGGTTGCCCTTTCCTTAATGGTAAAGTGCTGCATCAGAATACTGTGATAGGGTCACTGGAGAGGGAAGGAAATCTCTTCCCTCGTGACCCTCACTTTTCCTCAAATTTTTCATCCTGTCACAATTGTCAGGCCCCGCGTTAGACAGAGGCTAATGAAAGGGCATCACAGGGGGAAATATCAACAATCTAAATGTAGTGTATGTTTCATAGCCCGATCTACAGCCTTGCTCCCTCCTCCCTACTGAGTGAACTTCTTCCAGGGAGGTTATTTCCTCCTCTTCCCACTGTGGTAAAAATGATAGACAGTATTACGCAAATATATGCATATTTTTATAGCCTATTCCTCAAGATATATTTTGTGTAGGCCATACTTTCAAGTCCTGCTTCACAGTTTAATTTTTAAACCAGCAGCAAAACTTTTACACTCCAGTACAGTGCCTGTGCACACTAACGTATTAATCCAGTGACCCTGTGTGCTCTGTTGCTGTGACAACACAAACTTGGCCCTGCAAAGACAATGCTGTGAGCTTCTTGACTTTACTGGTACAGAGATTAGTCTCCTTGGTGATAGAAGTACCAGTAAATATACATAACGGAAGTAATAGCATCCTCCTGATTGAGTCAAATGCTATTCTATCAGACCCATCTCCTAGTTCACCCCAAAAACATAATCAGAGGAGACTGAACAGGCAAAAAAGGTGCTTTATTTTATGTGACTGGTATTATCCTTAGAAATCCATAAGAAATGTAGTAAAAGTTAACTTTTAACAAACTTTAATTCAGATGACTGTATTCAGTAGCAAATTGCATTATTGCCTTAGATAACTACATGGAATTTGGAATTTTTTAGAGAATGCTGAAAAGTAAGAAAGCGATAACAATAAAAAAAAAAATCATTATGCCTATCGTACAATGATTATTTCACAGTGACAGTCCAATAAGATGTTATATTTTAATATTATGCAAAATGGGAGGAAGAAGGGAACAAGAAGAGAACAGCTAAAGCCCATTTCAATTTCTCTAGCCTGCCATGTTGACAGGAAAAGAATAAAGGAGGTCACAGTGGGTGCTGTGCATTAAAAATTAATAAAAGAACTATTGCAGTAGTATTTTATATAAGTAACACCATTCACATTTTCTCATTTAAGTTGCAATTTCTGAATATTCCTTCCTACCATAAGTCTGCCAAATAAAATCTATAAAATGACTGCATTATGAAAAGTGTGTCTCTTATGTCACAAATTTGAAACACGTGTGCAGCGTAAATTACGGTGGCACCTGCATGCTCAGCTGTAAGTGAAGATTTCTGTGGTTTATAATACTAAGTGGACCTGAGGAAAACTTTTTTTTTTTTATTATTTATATATGTGTGTGTGTGTGTGTGCATAAGTATAATTTTTTTTTTCCCGAAGTTTTACATGTACCACAGGAGAGAGAAAATGACATTTTAGAATGCACCATTACCTTTGATGCAAATCTGGTTTAAAAATATGAAAAACACCAAAAATGCTGTCAATCTACTGTGTTTTGAAAGAGCGTAATGTAACAGACAAAGATATAAATGTATGTTTCTTATAGTTGTCATCACCAAGTCCCTAACCTTGACTGTTGCACAAAAGAAAGCCACGGAGCCAATAAAGTCAATAGCCTTGGCAGCATCTTGCAATCTTTTCTGCTCGGCGGTCAGGTGTAGCAGTATACAAATTTATGGAAGCAGGAAAGCAATTTTAACTCAGGAGAGCTAGCATGCTTGCAAGAAGACAAAAAGTAGGAGAGCACATCATCTCATCAGAGCAAGGGGCAGGGTGGCCGTACTTCTGAGGTCTGTTCCTGGCTGTACCATGGCTGAGACGCGTGGCCTGCAGCCAGGCACTTGACCTTTCCGTGCTTTATTTCTCCTGTCTGTGGAATGGCAGTAACACCACTTACATGCCTTCAGGCTTCTTGGGAAGTGCTCTGTGGTCTTCGCATGAAAGTAGCTTCATGGCGTAATGTATGGGGTTTCTATTTTGATGGTGTAAACTTCTTATTTTATTTTATTATCTGATAGAGTCAGTAAGTTTTTGTTGTTTTTTTCAAATAATTCCTCTTAAGAGAGAATTAATTTTTTAAGTGAAAGTCAGTGCTATTCTAGAAGCAGTAAGTCTGGTTCATTTTCAGTGTGTTTTACCAAAGCACAGCTGGTTTATTGTGTTCTGTTGTGCACAAACATAGAGCAGATACAGCCAAGCTGGGTCAGGCTTTCTGGATTTTTCCACATGCACAGTTTCTGCACTAGCAGTGCTGCTCACATGTAACAGAGGTACCGTGAGTGAGGCAGGAGTCCCTGTCCTGCAGGGTGGGCACTCACGGTGCTGTGTGACCATGGGGGAGGTGGGAGCCAACCCCAGCCCTGTGGGCGTCTCAGCACAGAGTCCCCTTAGTCAGGTGTGCTGGTGAGGTCTGAAATGTACCTTGGCTCAGCACTGGTGGCCCTCAGCCTTATCCAGCAATGGAATATGTCTGGAGTGCTGGGTTAAACTGGATTTTAGATCAGTCTGGGCTTGCTTATCTTTTCCCCTTCTTTTTGCACATAAATCATAGGAAACTCCCCCTGCCTCCAGCAGCATTGCCTGCCAGCTATAGGGGTGCTCTGTCTGGAAGGGTGCTTGTACTTTAGAAAGCAAAAATCCAAAACTGCACACGTGCCTTCCTTGGTGTCACATAAAGAAATATGCCCTGTCTTGGCACTCTGCCTTTCCCTTTGATCCCAAGGGCCTCAGTGGAGGTGTGGTGTGTGTGAAGAGGTGTTATGGTTTGGTTTGAATTTTGGCAAAATGCCAACTACTTTCCAATGTGACAGAATTTCAACAAGGGAGTGAAGGGGAAAAAAACCTTAAAACTGAAACTGATATATATACCTATATTTACACAAATTTACAGCATATATATGTATAAATATAAAAGACAAACCAACAATAACTAATTGAAAGCTCCCTCTCAACAACACACAGGTTTCACCACCCAGAACCCCAGAGAAACACACCCCAAAGAGAGGGAAAGAGCAACCTAAACAAAAGTATTTTACTTCTCAAAGAGCGAAACTGCTGTGGATATCTCAGCACAGGAGCAGTGAGGCTTAATCTTTCTGAGCTGCAGAAGCGAGGTGCTCTCAGCACGGCTGAAGGGAGAAGAGAAGGACACTGGGAGCTTCTCTTTGATTTATAGTCGAGCTGATGTCAGATGGCATGAAATATCTCACTAGTCACTTAAGTCAGCTGATACTTGTCCCTAACCACATGACCCACGAAATTGGGGCTTATCTAAAACTAAAACCTTAATCTGAGTTTTTTTGGAGTTTATCAAACCCATCACAGGAGGTGTCCCCCAGACACTGCAGGTGAGCCAGCCCAGCCCAGCAGCCCTTCACACCCGAGATGAGGCCATGGGCCATGCCCTGTCTCTGTCCGCTAGCCTGTGGCAGTCACCGGGTTGTGGTACAAGGAAGTCGGTCTCTTAAAGGACTGATGTTCTTCAGGGGTTTATAAATTCACTGTGTCCACACTGCTCATAATACAGTGCAGGTTTTCTTCTCCAGGTGAGGGCAAACTTCTCTGAGTTTGATGAAGGTTTCCAACAAAGAGCAAATAATGAAGACGTGTTAATGCCCTGGTCTAGCAGCAGCCTGACATTTTGACTTACAGGTTTCCCAGTCCTCCAGGGTTCAAAAATGTGCTCCTACATGGCCATGTACTGAAAAAATATGTTCCGTATAAAATTTCCCCTTGGATTCCTCTTCCCTCCTTTTCTTGTCTGCCTCATGCAGAAGCAGCTATATGCAGGAAGTTCATCCTTCATTTTCTAGATAAGAGAGATGCTGAAGCAGAATTTTTATTTTTCTTTTTTAATAATTCCTTTTAAATTACTAAATGGCATGTAGTTTCCTATGGTTTGTCTAATGTGCATAAAAATAATAATAACAAAAAAGTATTAACATCACTGCCAAATCCTGAGATGTTTTGAGAATAGACTTAGGCCTTTGGTTTTTTTAAAACATTTTAAAATAAATCTTTCAAAGAAAGAGAGACATAATGAGATTACTTTGAAACCCCTGTTTAGTTCTGAGTTGTCACAATCAGTGTTTTCTTTCCAGCCAGAGCTCGGACAGTGACCTTCCTGTTTTGATCTAATTTGATCAGCTGAAAATTGCTAAGTTGCAAGAGGCATCACTGTTTCCTCTGTCCTACCCTCCTGTTTCTTGGGTGGTTTTGACAGGGAAGGATCCCAGTATCCCAGGTGGATGTTTGACCACTAGACTGTAGGATTAGTCTCTCTTTCTCTTCTCCACTTCCCTGCAAATATTGAATTATTAATACAAAGTGAAACAATTCTCACAAGATACACACTCATACTAGCACAGCCTGCTGACCTGAACACGAGCCTGACTTGGGAGAGCGAGGCTTAAATCCCAAGTGTGAGCCCAGTTCCCAGCTCAGTCCCCTGGATTTCAAGTTTACGCTCTGAACTATTTAGCATTGTAAAGTCTTTCAGGCTTTTTTTCTCCTTTTACCTCTATCTTGGTGCCAAAAAATTATTTGCCTGAAAAATTTCACTTTCATATTCACAAATTGTTGTCTATTCTAGAGAAAAGCAATTTCCAGCTGGCACTATGAAGCCTCAGATGAGCCGAGCCCAAGGGCTATGGTAGCCCTGTGGATTTCTGTGGTCCCGTTACATGAGAGGGCATTATGCTTAGAGGATCCCAGTCTTCATCCATTTTTTTAATATATTTATTGGAACTGCCCATTTCTCAAAAAGTGGAAATGTCCTAACAAAGTCTACAAAATATGGTTAAGGAAATAAGCCCTTATGATGAAAAGAAAAATGCTAAAATTAAAATACGGTTTCCAAACTGTATAACTATAATATATGTTTGTAGGATTAGGGACATAGTTTGATTTCCGTGAAGAAGATTTTAGAATGGATCTAGCAGTTTTTCAGGTCTGAGAACACAGAATACACGAGATTTTATCCTGACTTCTTCCTATACGTGTTCAGTACATCTTTTTTGTTTCTTGAAAAGAGGCTAATGCTGGGATTTTTCTCCTCACAGGGAATAATGACCTCTGGCTCTGAAAGACATGTTTTAGTTTGTATAAGTATAAATTATTCTGAAAATGCATATTCTAGAGAAACCCGATTAGTATACCAGATTTCCCAGAGAAATGTTAATACACTGTCAGCAGCTACATGCTTCCCTAAGATTTCTTTCCTTTGAATATATTTTAAAATTTAAAAAAAAAAAAAAAAAAGTTTTTTCCTGAGCTTTCATACTGTGCTTCCATATTCCAGATGCGTTTTATAAAACACATCACAGTGCAGCACAATAGGATATCTATTGCAGGCAAAATAGAGCAGAGCTTCTGTTTGAATTTCCATGGTTTTTTGTTCTTTGTCATCTGTTTGTTTCTTTGTTTTTGTCTGGAAGCCAAATCCTTAGGGGATAAATTTATAAAACCGTACACTGGACTTAGCAAAATAGGTTAAAAGCAGACCTCTCTACGGTGCACCTACTGTGTATTCTTTTAATGCTTTATTGAAAAAAAATATTGCGGTATTTTACAGTAGCCATTCAAATACCTCATGTCTATGTGCTGTTATTGCTTTGTCCAATTATTACATTCTGTAGTATTTTGGCATTATTTGCACAATTATATTCTACAGCATGTTTGAGCACGTGTGTTTGTATGTTTTCCAGAAACAGAGAGATTCAGAAAGCTGTGTGTTATAACTTCATAGCTGCCCACAATGGATGTCAGAAGGAATATACTTAAATACCTGATTTAGTCATTAAATGCAGGAATGTAAAATTGTTGGACACCAGCAGAGGCAGATAATTTTAGTTACTTTTGAAGTAAGTTAGTGAAGCTGTCTGTTTTTACGAAAAAAACACTGTCCAACAGTAATTGTGATGTTTAAGGGAATGTTTTTCAGGAGTTAATTCATTAAATTAAAACATATATTGACATTATTAATAGGGGCATATATTCTAGTCTGAAATATATAAATTATATTGAAAGAGGAAAAGTTGAATATATAATAATAAGGGCTGCTTTTTAATTTTAATTCTATGACACATCATTAAAAGAAAAGTGAAAAAACAACCAAGAGCAGTCACTTTCCTAATCACAGTTCTGTCAGTGACAGTGCAGTGTGGATTTTGGTCAATTGAAATGAATGAAAAGCTGCCCATCACTGGAAACAAAACAAAATGTATGTATGCATAGGCACTTCTGTTTAGTATAAATATTTACTGAGAGTTAAAGACTATTTACATTAACATATATTTATAAAACAGTGTGGAAAGGAGTGAAAAACAAATATATGTCATAGTACAATTTTAATTTTGTTTTATTATTCCTGTTCAATGTAGCTCAGCCATTAAAAGCCCTTATTTGCATATATTATGTCAGGATTCACAAAGAGTCCTCTGTTTTCCATCGTGTCCTTGCAGCAGTCTGATTTCTCTTAGTGTACTGCCGTCACTGGTCTGTGCAGGAGAGATCAGAGCCCTAATAATAGATTTTTGACAGGGAGCTCGCCTGCTACCTGCCCTACACAAATCCTCACTGTTCATGTTTGCTTCATGGCAACAAAGCAGACAGAAGGAAAATGCCAAGTGCTGAGTTTGAGGTACAGTCCTGCCATAGCTTGACATTTCAGCAGAATAGCAGTTTATGAGATGCATAATTTTTCATCTGGGACTCAGCTGCCATTTTCATAGAAGCTTGCAGCTCATTGACTGACTGGAAGTAGGGCAAAGGTTTACAGCACAGATCAAGGTCTATGTCCTTCCCATAGCTATTTAAAAATAAGTATTATTCTCCAGATAAGGTCAGAGAACTAAGCATATTTTTTCTACTTTTAATATTTTTAGCCAATTTCGTTCCCACAAAGAAAACACTTTACACTTTTAGCACAGGTGCCATTTGTAGTTGATTAAAAATGATCATAATTAATTTCATTCACCAAAAGATTAAATGAGTCCTGGAAAAAGAATGAAGGAGGAGTCTTTACACAGAGCATTTGAACAAAGCTATGTTTTCTCCTCCTCTTACTTTGAAAAAGCTCATTCTGAGAGTGAAATGAATGAAAAGTCTTTACTCCTTACATGTAATTGGTTTGTGGTTTATTATTGTTATAGAATGGATTTAAATTTTCACATTCATGCCCATGTACTTGGGAAACAAATGCAGTGTAGGTACATGTAAGTGAGTGTTTAATTTAGAATTACACATCTCTGTGAGCTTCAGTAACAGTTCACCATGTCAGAGCCTCATATAGAACAATGGTACAGTGCATTGGATTAATTAAAGAAGCCTTGCAGTGAACTGAATTCTCAGTATGTCAAGATTTCAATTTTATGTTAAATATTTTCTAAAGGCCAGACCCTTAAATCTCAGGGGCTGTACCAAGCAGTGAGCTGTGAATTTAACCATAGGCTAACTGCTAATGATAAGGAAAAGAGTCCAAGTTGAGGCAGCTGTAATACAGTCATTGGATTAGGCTATCAATCACTCGGTTCCCTGAGGAACAGGCAAAGACGACAAAACAGTGAAAAGGGAAATTAGGAAGGGAGGGCATGACTAGAATGAGATTCTTCACCAAATGTATCTGTTAGTTGGCTGAATCCCCCAAGCATCAGACAGAAATGTCCAGCATTGCTCTCAGACTAAAAGCCAAGTATCTGTTCCAAAGTCGTAGAAAACCATCAAGTCGTCATTAACTGTTGCTGATCTGTGCAGGGTGTTAGAAATGCAATTGGCTATATTCTCCTGTTTTAGTAGCCTGTAATTAGGTTAATCTCTAAACTAGTGCTGTTGAACACTGTGGATTTACTCTTTACATCAAAGCTCATATAGAATATACTGTTGAAATAATTAATTTCACAGATGAGTGGGGGTTTTTAATAAACGGATAACTGTTAAACTATCAAGTCTTACTCTTGGCAACCAAAGCCATGTGTCAGAAGGTGATTCAGATAAAATCATAAATTCTTCTCAGACATAATGTGGTAAAAATAAGAGAGAATGACTGTGGCCTAGGTTGACCAAGCATGGGTGAAAGAATGTGCAGTTTTATTCTGGGTGCAGCTAGATAAAATGGGAAATCTGTTCATATAGTGGTATGGATTAACATGATGAAGTAATGACTGCTCTCATACTTAGCATCTTGAGATATAGTCTGATTAACAAAGAATGGAAATGAATAGAGAAGGTAAAAGAGATGTCAGAGCATTTTAAACCAGTTTAGTGGAGCAGGGGCTTGTATTTAAACCTGCTTACAGTAATGGGTATAGCTTGATGTACCATAGACAAACTGTGACCTAATAAGGAGATGTAAGTCAGTCAGGAAGAGAAAACTTTTCCTTCTGGTAATATCAGCAAGGTTGAACCCATTGGTGTTGTCTTTGTTAGCACAAGATGATTGTCTTTCTGTGTCTGTCTGGAGGAAAGGGTGTCTCCTTCTCTTATGGTCACCTCTTCTCATTTTAAGCAAATGCTCAAAAAAGAAAAAAATCAGAATTTTTTGTGTCATGTCTTTTGGAAATTATTGTGTTGAAAACTGATATATTTCTATCATAAGAAAATTACTACAATTAATTTTTGAGGTCTTTAAATATAACTACTTTATGTTATAAATTATTTATTTGAAAAGTACTTGGCATTTAAGTAATTTTCAGTTTATTCTAACACAGGAATGAAAATACTGTCAAGAATTTCAAATAGACATTAATTAAAATAATAAAAATTGAGAAAAGCTCTGGTGAAGTCTACTGCTAGGTTTGTTTTCCCTTCAGTCTCAGCAGCTTTCTCAATCTGATTTTGCTTGCCTTTCTCCTTGGGTGATCACAGTGAAGTCAAAATGTCTTTTGACTCTGAAATGCAATTGGAATGAGGTCTAGAGACTGTGGTGGCATGCAGTACAACTCTCCAGCCTTTCATACAACTGGAAGGCTGTTACTCACTACAAAAGTGTGTCTAAACTGAGTGAGAACTGCGTGCCTTAGAGTGTCCCAGCAGCCTCTCAGTGACTGGTTAGCAGGGTCACTCTGTCGCTGACCAGTCTCTGGGGATTGCTCAAGTTAGAACTGGGCCAAGCATTCTGCTCTCAGTGTGCAGACAATGCAGAAGTATGTTCTGTATAGAAGCAGTGGATAAGCATTTTTGGAGCACAAAGTGGATAGTTTCAGGTGGTAGCATTCAAGTTGGACAGGAGGTCTGCAAAACTCTGTTGCAGTATGTGTATGATGGATCCAACCTTGAACACACATTATGAGAGTTTAGGGAGATTCAGTATAGGAGACAGAGGAAAGACCTGACAAAGGAAATAAACCCCCAGTTCATGTGAGTATATATCAGTGTTACAAGCTCCTTGTTGTTGATCATTCATGGCCCATAATTATCTTTTCTACTGACTTGTTATTCCATACCCAAATGAACAGCAGAGCTTGTGATACAAGTGGCACTTTAGAGTGATCAATGAGGCAACTGTCTTCTGTGGAAATTGTAAACTGTACCTGTCACTCCGAGCAGAAGCTCTAATTACAATTCTCCCCCCAAACCCAAGAATCTGGCATAGTTTTTAAACAATTCTGCTTAACAGTTGTATCAGCAGAGGCTAACACCCCTGAGTTTGACCTGGTAAAGTCTTAAACATGTTCATTTTTTTCTATATCTTACTTTGCCTGTTGATTTGCTTTAGTCACCGAGTAGTACGTATTGTCTGTTGAGCCCATCTGTATTCAGTGAAGGGCATATTCTCATCTTACCTGAAGAAACGTGTTTTTACATTTATGAGAAGAAAACTTTGCAATACATTTACACATCAAAATATTAGCTAACAAATAAATAGAAAAATGACTTCTTACTTAACTTTTACTAGCCTGGAGCTTCCTACTGTTCTTCCTTCTCTCTGTGGGACAGCTGTGCTTGCAGGATTGGCCAACTAACTAGTGTTTTCTGTTATCACTATGGGGATACTATCACTGCTGACAGAACACCACAACTTCTGTATTGCATGCTATCTCCTCTATCTGGTTCAGTAGCTCTGGTAGCCTCAATGGCTTTGGCATCTCTGCGAGGATGTTGGGGCTCTCATCATTCTCACTACCTACTGGATTGATGTGTTTTAGAAATGGGTCAGAAAGTGGCTTGAAGAGAGTTCATGTTACGTGAAAGTGTGCTTGCTGTGATTAATCCTGTTGCAGGATATTTTGGCAATCAGATATGGGGGCTTAGGAAAAAAAAATAATCCTAGGAACAACTTTAAACCCTAGGCATTGGTTTACACCTGGCAGCACCAAAAGGATGTACTTACACCATTACTACTGCTGTCCTACTTCCATGTAGGAGTAGCCTGTGAACGTTCTACCACTGGTTAGCTATGATTTATTATGAACTCACCACAGGGAATACATCTTTATTCACCTAAATCCTGCTAAAGTTCTGTATAGCATATATATATATTATATATATTTTTTTTTCTGCTTAATATCCTACTTGAATAAGGAATAAATCTCAATGCCAACTTCACACATAAAATACAGAAGACAAAACAGAGCAGATTTGTTTAACTGGGTAGATCCTGAGTTTGTATTTCACTGGGCATCACATCATCCCTGGTGAATTATTGCCAGAAGCATTTATAAAAGTATTTCACAACCATCAGAATGGGTTTTTTTACCTTTCAAAAGAATGCATCTAATATATAGTAGTCAGCTAAGGGATCTGCATTTCAATGTGCCTTTTCATGCAAGCACACCATTGTATAGAATGAGCTATACCAATGCCCTGCTCACACACAGGATGTGCAAACATATCCTACAAAATCTTTTAGGGAACATCCTGTAGGAATTCAGTTTTCCAATTTATGATCAATTTGCAGTTTCTACATTGCTGGGTAATTGAAATTGTCTGCCCTGTTAACATGCGCTGTATAACCCTCTTTAGTAAGCTCTGTTTAAATCCCAAAAGACACTTGTAGTCAGGGATCGAGCCATTGATGTTTGGGTTAAGTGAGAGCCAAGGGAGAACTGTTCAGCACAGTGTCCCACTGTTTCAGAATGAGAAATACATTGCCGATATGTAAAGAGCATGTTTTTAATGCCATGAGGTCTGTCCATAGAATATATGGTATCACACTTGACTCAGCACTGAGGTAAGGCTGATTCTGTGAAGAACTTTGTTACCAGCAGCTCAAAATGAGGAGAAAGCTGCGGGTGTTTTTGCAAGCAGGCGTGTCAATGATGACATAGTTAACTGTGTTATGGTTGTGTCTGTCCATTCACAAATGTTTCATAGCCCTGTTGAGTGATCTGTTGGTTCTCAAAAGAACTTACGGTTACTTCAGTCCATGTTTTGTCTGGGCTGAGCTTAATTTTACTCCATGTCAGTTATCGCTGTACTTACACTGTTAAGGCCATGTTAGCTGCCCAGTATTTTCACCAGTTTTTGGATATATATGCCCACTCAAGAGCTGCTTAGCTTTTAATAGCGAGTACTCAGAGAAATCTTCTCATTCTAGGCCCTCATAAATTCTGCGCATCAGCAGCCCTTGCAGAGAAGGTATTGCCAAACTACTTTTAAGAATCCGTTCTTTTTTATATAAATTGAGCACCTTCTTCAGAACTTACTGAAGGTGGCATTGAAAGAATTTGGACGTTAAAAGAGGATCTGGTGGCAACTCATTTTGCCCAAGAAATATTTTGTAAAATCCGGCTTTGCAGTAAATTCTGTTTTATTGGCATTATGGAGAGATTGCTTGCATCTTTGTTGTTTATGAAAACACATTAGATGATCCAGAGAGGAGGTAAACTCTGCCAAAGGTAGGGAAGTCACCCAAAGTCTTGCTCCATCTTGTTGAGGGGAATTTTAAAACAGAGTTCCCTCCTACACAGGGCTGGCACACAAATTTCTTTCTGACGTGTTTATTTTTCTTTTCTTTCAGGCTTACTGTTTTACAGCTCTGAGGACATCCCTAGCTTACTGCTAGAGTCAGATACTGTGGAGTGGTAAAATGGATCTTAAAAATACAGAAGGTCACTCTTACAGTGTCTTTTTCAAACATGGGCTTTTTCTAGTGCTGTTTCCAAGGTCCTTTGCTATTTCTTTCTGTTTCTCATAAATGAGATTCACTGAGCTAAAGGCTTGCTGGGTACACAGGATAGGCAGCAGTGGTGCTGTCTGCTGCCTGTGTTACCTGCATTGCCTTCCTGAGGTGCCATTCCTACCACGATATGTCTGTGTCTGAGACTCCTCTGGGGCTGTCCCCAGAGAGGCCAAGGACTTGCTAAGATACATATGGCAGATGTGAGCAGATGTGCTAATCAAGTACAGATGAGGGTCAGGCACTTCCCTAGGAGACTCTAAGCTTCTACCTCATCACTGTAAGAAGTCAGGCATTCTCAGAAGTGGCTTCCTTTCTCTCTCCACTGACTGCATCAGGAATTGGAGGTTAGTGTATTCATTACATAAGTACTGGTGTCAAATGCCTAAGACTGTGTGTGCCTACATTTCGTGGTGAAATTCCAGTGGTTAGGCAAGTAAATTATGCAGGTTTTACTGGTGCAGCCTAGATTTCTCTGTTTGAAAACACAGGTGTGTATTATTTTATCCTGGTCCATTTTGTACTCTGATGTCACAGGAGAAAGTGTTTCGTTTAAGGTTGATATCTTCCAATCAGTTAATGTAAAGCATCTTGTGTTTTTCTGTATTTTAATAAGCCCTAATAACAGCATTTCTATCCCTTAATGCTGTCTCTCATATTCTTGTTACAGTAGGTGTATGGCACACATGTTCTAGTGTAAAAAGCTCAAAACAAATTTCAGCAACTTAATCTCAGTGTTAGAAAAAGGATCACAGCAGCTGCCATAGTATTTTATATTTATGCTAGTTTTTGTTAAGATTCGTGACATGCTCCCTGGGAGCTAAATATTGACAAGCATGCTCTGGCAAGCAAGATCAAGCTTGGTAAGTTAGCACAGCTCAAGTCTCTGCATTGACACTGTAACCCAAGTCTGAAAACTATTATCCTACACCATTTATTTTGGCTTTATAGGTGATACTGTCCACTTGAATTGGGGATTTCTGCTGTATTTTTAATACTGTAACTGTGGATTCATATTTGATTTAGGACCACAGTACATGCAAGGTTGGTTGTACATCTGTGTTTGATGACATCTTCGGTAGTGTATTGTGTATAGAATCACAAATGACAGCATAAAACCTTCATGATTTCAAACCTGCAAGCCAGAAGTAAACATTGAGTATAAAATAATTTTAAAATCACATTTATCTTTTAAACTGAAAACACACCATGTCCTAAAACTGTGATTCTATGAAAGCTATTGATCAAAAGTGAAGTTTGGACATATATTCATTATGGGAAGAAATTTAGGAGACTAATTTTTATTTGTGTGCTGTAGGTAAATAGAAAAATCCACTTTTTTATTAATTATAAAGACACCATTTTTGTAATGCTTGTCATTTACTCTTTGAATTTCTGGATAAAGAGCCTGTTTGGGTTTCCAGTAAATTTGGCATATACACTAAATTGATTACCAGATGCGTTGTTCAACATATGGCATTGTACAGCCTTTGTGTGCTTCATAGTATTTTCTTAAATTACCAGCATTTGTTTTGCTTCCAAAAATGCACTTGTCTCTGCTGTCTAGCACTTTGGACTTAAATGCTGGCTTTTCAGTGCTGAACAGATGTGTTAGAGTTTCACATTGAACATTTATGCTTTTGTAAGTCTTCCTCTTTGAGTTTTCCATACACAGAAATATGTCAGTGATAGCTCATGTAAATCGGGTATCTTCATTTTCATATGTACATTGATTGAGTAAAATAACCTTCAGAATTCCTAATAATTCTGCATTACCAAGAAAAACAAGGAAGCAAACCAGTTTTTCCAAATATACTGCCCCCGGAGTAAATCAGTTCTCTCAGTGTGTTTTACTTTAGATTAGAGGGGAAAAAAGCATAAGGAAGGGGAACATAAGCCCTTTATGGGTGACAGCAACAGTCAAAAACACTCCTGTATGCTTCTGTGAACACCCATATTCCCGTGCTTGAGGCTGTGGTGTGAATGGGCATAACAATTCATCCATGAAAACACACCAAATAAGGTGGTTGGGACATTAGTATGCAATTTACTTCTAAGAGGAGGCTGCTTGAGTAGATTTACAAAGCATAATTCTAAAAAGGTATCCTTTTAACGACCAACAGTTTTAGAGAAATGGGTAATAGGACATTCTAGGACAAGGGATGAGGGATTTGCTGCCTCTTCTGCTCAGGTGGAATTGCTCTCTTGACACGGATTTCCAGCCTCCCCTTGGACTCTTTCTCTTGTGGGAGAGAAAAATATTATACCTTTGTATAGCATTTCGATATCCTCTCCTAGAAGGCACTGTGCGAGTGCCAAATACTGCTAGTGTGTGTTTAGCAGCAGCAGTGTGTGTTCTGATCTGATTTTAAAATCAACAGACACTTTGTGAGCCCCTGGCTTTCTGTTAATTGGTGTTTACTTTGATCACTGAAGACCAACAAATGCAGTTTAGGAGTTGTGTTGCTGCCATTTTTCTTCAGTGGAAGCTGAGGGGATGAGTAAGTACATAAATTAAGTCTCTTACTCACTCTCTGAGCTGCCCTTATTGGATAACAATTAAAGTGATCTGACAGAGCAATGAACTAAATTCCCTTGCATCCCCTCATGTTGCTCTGAATAGGCCTATTAATGCTGTTATTTTTTATTAATGCAGAAAGTATTATGGTTGTATGGTTGATATGGCTGTATAATTTCTTCTTGAAACCAGCACTGAGTTGTGTGACTGGTCACAAACAGGACTGATATAACCATGTTTTAACTGCCAACCCTCCATAATATTATAGCGGTGATTGGACTACATAATATCTCCAGAGCTAGTAAAGACCTCCCCAAATAAGGTTTGTACTTCCTTTATGGCCACAAATACTTTGCACAGCATGGAAAAGCTCTCAGCTTTCTATACATTCTCAGCTAAAGAAATGGCATGAAATTCCCTGTAATTGTGAAGGTTATTAAAAATGAAGGAAAAGAAGAAAAAGCTTTTCTTTAAAATTGTCATACATGTGCAGTTAAGGCCTCAGCTAAAGCCAAGGTATCAGCTTTCTGTCAGAGTGGGGGGTCCTTTTCCTTTATGGAAATCTAAGGATTGTCATGTAAAATTTCATTAATAAAAAAATCACAGAATATGCTGAGTTGGACAGGACCCGCAAGGATCATTGAGTCCAACTCCTGGCCCTGCACAGGACCATCCCCAAGAGTCACACCATGTGCCTGAGAGTATCATCCAAACACTCCTTGAGCTCTGCCAGGCTTGGTGCTGTGACCACTCCCCTGCTGAGCCTGTTCAGTGCTCAACCACCCTCTGGGGGAAGAATATGATATTTTTCTAATATCTAACCTAAAAAAATTACCAAAGTGTAAAGAACGAAGTATTTAGAATCTTACGTACCCGTGAAAGTATAATTATAAGAAAGTGTTCCTGTGTAATGAGCACTGCATGTCTGTCATGCAGTGTTTTAATGTCTGCAGTAGTTATGAGCCAAATATTTCCATTATTATCACTCTGCGAGCAACTGCCATTCTTTAAACTAATTGATATTTAGGAATAAAAACACTATTATTATATGTTGCCAACTTCTGAGGACCAATCTTATAACCTACAGTGCCTTTAAAGGAGTGATGATACTTCTTCTTTCTGGAACTAATCACTTCTGAAGAAAGTGAAACCGTGAAAACATGGTGGATTTTTTTCTGGAAAACTTTGACTGCACTGTAGACTACTCTACCACAAAATTATTTTAGTGTTTTATCTGCCAAAGGTGACAAGGGGAGGGAGATCATTCTACAGGAAGAGAAATGTTTGAATATAGGCAACTAGTAGTGTGCAGTGGCTTGGCTCAAGGCAGTGAATTTATTTGTGAGTTGATGAAACTGTAGTCTCAATTTTTCATTGTCTGAGTGCAAAACAGTCTTCTGATAGGGTACGCTGGTTGCAAAGTCTTCATTAACTTTTCATTAGTTTATATTTTGAGTTTGTGCTCTGTCCAGACCAGCAAACAGATCTGTGATTTCAGGGAAGAAAAAGTACAAGAAAAAGAAAAGAGAACCTCTCACCATGTGTTTATCTTCTTAAGGCCATGCTGTCTTGTTAGGGCCTAGACAATCTCTAATCATGCTTTTAAAGTTTTTCAAAGCAGGAAAACTGTAAGAAAACATTACAAGTAAGTTAGTGGTAAATATTGCTCAGACAGAACTCAAGATTTGTGGAGGTTTTTTGCATATTTGGTGTGTTATTTAAATTTTTTCATCTTCATCCTGCCTCTGTCCCTTAGAGACTGATCTATAAAGTCATAGTGCCCCGTGGGTCCAGTGGGAACTGCCAGAGCTTCTTGTGCTTTCCTCCCAAAATAAAGCAGAGAAAGAAACTGATGCTAGCTTAACACTGGCATATAATGTAATATCTGAGCTCTCCTTGTCAGAGCAAATTCAGATGCTGACACTAATCTAGATGCACCAATGACTTTATTTTTACTTTAGAGACTACCTCAAAGTTAGGAAACTGCTGCTCCAAAGACCCTTCAAGTTCTATATTAAAAGGAAAAAGGCAAGTCTTGGGAGCTGAAGAATTCTCCCAAAAACTGTTTTCATCAGAATAAAGTGAGAATCCAGATGTTCTCTAACTCATAATTTGATCACCATATTATAACTGGTCCTGTAAAAATCCCACCTCTTCCAGCCTTCAGTATGAACAGCTCTAGTTTTTGCTCTTGTTCACATGCATCTTTGTCTGCCCAGATGCTTTGGTGTCACACACCAAAATAGCAAAGTGAAATTGTCAAAAGCCCCCATGCTTTGCTTTTTTTCTCAACCCTACCCTGATAGCAGCAGCTTGCTTTCCAAATATCTCAGCAGGCTTTGGTATGGCCCTTCTTTCCAAATGATGATACAGCCCACCAACTTACAGACACATGCAGATCCCCATGAACAGTCAAGATAGGTAGTTTCTATTTATTGCTGAGAGGAAAAAAGTGTCAAATAACTTCCTACTCATCCTATGGCAAGCAGAGTAGGGCTGTGTGCTTCAGCTACCTTAGGTATAGCTATCAGTTCTCCTACTCATGGTTGTGTGAGTCTTGAGAAATGGGAAGTGTTGAAATAAATGGCTATGATACACATAGTGTTGAAATAAACATTTATTTTAACACATTGTATGTGATGAGCCATTTATTTTAACACTTTTCACTTGAAGTGTTGAAATAACAGGTTTTATCAGGGGACGTGTCATCTACTGTTTTATGTATATGTGAATATGGAAATACATCTACTGAGTGTGCGTATATATATATATATATATATATATATACTCACACAGATTATATGGATATGCAATAATAATATGGTAGATGGGTATGTGAACACTATTGCACAGGCAAATACAGTGTTTTCTACTCAAGTGGAGTCATTCATTTCACAAAAATGTGTATTTGTGACGTATTTTTAATACTTGTATATCTATAAATAGATCTAAATATATTTGTACATAAAATGGTTTACTATTAGATAGTAGCAATGGGATGAGATAGATAAAATAGAGGGATAGACAAAATGAAATAGATAAACCTCAAAATAGGACAAGGATGAACTTGAGTTATGTAAAGGGAGAAAGAAATACTTTATCTAAACTTTCTGGTTACCTAGACGTGGTTGCTACAGTTGCCATACTTTCAGAAGTTCTGCTTCCCTTTCTGTAATGGACTTCTTAGGCAGGTGGTTATTAAACAGCACAAAGTATGCGTCAGGTTTTGTAAATAACTTGAAAAGTTGTACTGCATTTTTCAGTCTTTTTTTTTTAATACAGTGTAGGACCCTCAATCCACTGCTCAGCAATGAATCACTACTCTTCCAGTGTGTCCTTAGATGTACTAAATAGCCTTTTTGTGGTTAGAATTACATATGTGCTAAAATACTGGCACAGACACATAGACATACATGCACATTCTGGTACCGGGGTCACGCTCACCATGGTAGTTGTTGTTACGGAAGTTAAAACCAGGACAAAGAAAGGTAGCACTGCCAAGGCTGCCAGAGGCACAGCTGCCTTTGAACAAATCTGTAAGCTTCTGCATAAATAACCAGAATATTTCCACTAGACTTTGGGTTAAACATATCTGTCTCTGCATCAAAATAATGGCAATGGCCTACTTGTGATAAAGTGAAGCACTCACATCTTTTGAGGGCAAGAATTGCCCAGCAGAATTTGGTAGGAACTCATTTGCCCCTCTGTGATGGCTGTAGGGGTCTTATCTGGTAAATGGGCCATATTTTTTAGGTGGGCTTTCCCTTGGCTATTATGCTGGTCCTATTCAACTGTCTTTTCCTTGTATTATGTTAGGAGCATGCCTTAGGTATTAGCACTACTTTTATTACCTTTTCATTACTGTTCTATTTTTATTTGTTTTACTGGATTAGCACTAGCCCTCTCTTGGTAAAAGGCAAGGTTTTTTCCTGGTCAGGGGAGGAGTGCAGTGCAAAAGGTTCTGGACCTCCTTCACCAGCACAGGGTGCTCAGCTCCGCCACACCAGGGCAGCTGACTCAGGCTCCAAGTCACGATGGGGAGCAAGGGCAGAACAGTCCAGGGAAAGAAAGGGCACACTGAGCCAACCAAAGAACATGTAAAGCAAGCTGTCAGACAATTTCCAGCGTCAAGTCAAACCAAAGTAGAAAGCATGGGTGAAATTAAATAATGAACGTTTGATAAATTGCAACAGAAAATGCTTGGCTTGGTTTCATGCTGATGACCAGAACTATCGATTTTTAGTGAATCTGTAGTTTTCAGTGAGAGAAAGGCTTTGTTAGGAAATGTTTAACCACTTCTTTCAGCATTCACAAAACAATTTGTATCTGTCCTCTTGATTTTTCCTACTGAAGTTTGATATGAATGACAATTCCCCCAGGTCTTCCGGGATAAAAAATATTTACAGATAAGAAAAATTTAATTTTTCCCTCTCTCTTACTCTGATTCTAGCCTTTTTTAATTGAGAGAAATCTCTGATGACTACTAAACATTTATTGAATGAGAACTCTGGTGATTTTATGAACTTTCATCTGAAAGTTCATAAATGATCATTCCTATTAATTCCAAAATAGTTAAAATAAATCCTAAAAAAGACACTGATTTTTTCTCTGTGATTATGGACGTTCCACTTTTTTTTTTCCAATTTGAATGCTTTTTTTTATAATTAAATATGAAGCAAAATGATTACCTCTTTTTTCCATTCACAGGTTGAGACTCAAATCCGTAGATATCCCAGATGTAATCACATGAGAAGTAAGCTTTGAAATTAAAAGGCAATAGTTATCAGAGAAATTAACATACTATCAGTTTGTCAAGACAGTCATGATACGCTAACAAAAATGCAGTCAGTTGATATGGTTTCATGAGCCTGCTATAGCAGGCTTAGATAGAAATTGTTTCAAATCTGCAGAATCATTAACTTTATTTTAAACTCTTGTGGCAAAGTCCCAACTTCTCTGTAGTCAGCAGAACCTTTGCCATTTATTTGGTAGTATTGGTGCACCTGTCTTCACAACTTAGGAATAAAATTAAACATTAGGTAGCCATCGCTTTGAAGATATAGGCTAACTGATACGGAAGCATCCCATAAAAAGAATATTTGCTCGAATGCTCCATTTGGCAGATGAGTAACTAAATGTTTTGGTTGGAGTAACTGGAGCCTGAGTAAATAGTATTAGTGATCTTGGCAAATGGTTATTAATGAGTAATAATGGACTGAAAGACTGACCAGGCAGGGAAATAGATAGGGAGCAGTGAGAAGAGCCATCTCTGGATCCTGAGAAGTGTTGGGCTGTGCACCACTTAGCTGTGACAAGGTCCATCTTGCACTTGCTTTTTGCGAACTTCCTATGTTTTTTAGTGCTCTAAATGTGTGTTCCATTTATAGACCTCAGAATAGCTGTGTATAGTCTTTCTTTCTAAACATGTCTGTTCATTGGGTTTTCTTCTGCATATAAATGCATTCTCTGGTCATTTTGAAGGATGTGTCTGCTACACTGTTTCATTAAACTGCCGCGTTATCGGGTAATTGTTTAAACATAATGCCATAGCACTATCAAAAGGAAAGGTGAACTAATGGCATTTGCAAATGTCAGGGATTATCTTAACACTTTTATTATAGTTTATAAAAAGTAGGTTCAGGGCATTCCATGGCAATTATTTCCACAGAAATTGGTTATTTAAATAAATTGCTAATTATCTGGATATGACAGTATTGAAAACCCTGCTAATGAGTTATTTGATAAGTGTAGCTTGTGGTGGCCACCTACAGGTGGGAGAGAGAAAGAACGTGCGGAATAATTCCAATCAAAAGGAATGCGATGCAAATGGATTGTGTATAACCTGCATGTTTCCCTGGACTGTTTGCAAATGCAGATTATATAAAGTACTTTGATCACCAGTATTAGTTAGCAGGTACATTTTGCAGAAAATTTCTTAAAAAATCATATTTTCTGTTTTGTTTTTTTTTTTTATAGTCCCCAAACTTCCTTACCTAGTTACTCCCTGAAGCATTGGATTGATTGTCTACAATGCCACGACTTTCCCAGACCATTTTCCTTCTATAATGCTTTTCACCCAAGTTTAGTATTTACTGTCATTGGCTTCTTTTGTCATTAGCTTTACAGATTTTAACAGTCAGAGAGATAATCTTGTCACTCTTCTTCCAAGAACGTATCTACAGAGGGAAAAAAGGTGATGTTGCTTAGATTTTGGGAGGTTATATTTTTTTAGCAACATGGAGTTTAGTAGTGATTTATTAATCAAAAATAATGTATCAGCTATTTTTTCTTTGTAATATTTAGACTCAGTGGCTTAAATCTCATATTAAATTTGTAAAGAAGAACTGCAGTATAATATAATATAATGTAAATTAAAAAATAATTTTACTTTACAATGCACAGAATGGGGAGAATTATGACCTAAATTCATTTTTATTCTATCTAGTAACCATAGATACAAAAATGTGGGTTTAGGTGATCTGCTTTCCAAAGGTATGAGAATTTCCTTTCCTTCAAAATCTGTTTCTGTTGTTGATAGAGTTTCATAAAGACCATTCAGATTGTTAGAAGATTGAGGCTCAGTATTATCAGTCTGAATTGATTCAGTTCAGTTCTGTTGGCTGGTTTTTAATGGACCTGGATCATCTTTACTCAAAGGCCATTTTTAGAGAGCTGCTACATATATGTGTTGAAAACTTGAAATAATCACATTGTTCCAATACAAGTGAGAATGTAGCCCAGTATTCAAGACTTCTGAGACTATTTTTTTCTCCCACTGGTGGATCACTGGGATCAAGATAATCTGAATTGTTTCTGCTGGAAACTTCCAAAGCTACTAGGTTGCTTGAAGCTTAACACCAGGCTTCTTGAAGAAGGCATTAAGTATGGCTCTCAAGCCTCAATCTAGTGAACATTTTTGGTGTTTGACAAGATTGAGCCCCCTGGGGACTCCAAGTCATTATAAAACGTGTCTTCTGTCATTGGCAAAGGGTTTTTTACTTCCTAAGGAAAAATAAACAGTAAAACAAATAAGCAGGTATATTACCTCTTGTCAGTTTATCATCAGACTGCTATCCTCAGTAGACAAGGGCAGCTCTGCCTACCTGTGCTGATCAGGAAGAGGCATTTGATTGATGCATGTTCTGCTTCTCCTTCACACTGTGTTTCGCCTATTGAATTTCTTTGACTGCACTCCTCGATAGTCTGAAAAGTCTAACTTTTATTAAAAAAAAAAAAAAAGAAACAAAGTAAAGCCAAAGCTCTTTGTTTTAAGGCAAGAAAAAGTTCAGGGACTTTCATGTCATATAATTATTTCATTGTTTATATCTTTATGTAATAGCATTTTTTTCCCCATAATTAATGAGATTTGAAAGACCAGTTTTCAACACAGAGTAGCATGTCATTTTCACAAGGTATTTTTCTCTCTGTCTTTGATTTTCATATTTCACTCCACTGCCTGAGGTTCAGATAAATGGACTTTGTTTATTAAATCTCATTATTTTACAGCAAGGTAAATGATAGCCACATCTAGCATCTGGTAGCAGCTGTAATGCTTCTATCAAGAGAGTACCATATCAGCAGTTTCCTCAGCTACGGGTGCTTAACTAGTGGAATTACAGATCCCAATGTGTCAAAGTATGTGGTAGATGCTTATCTTTTAGTATGTGAGCTGTCTTTCTAATGCATGCTGGATTTGGACCTCAGCTTCTTAAATACGGTAGGATTTATCAGACAACGTTCTACAAATTCCCACTACTACTTACAGGTCTTTTAAAATTTGGGATTAAATCTCCTTTATTTCAGCCTTTTAAAAACTCCTTCTCCACAAATCTCTATAATGGAATTTATTATCTTCCTGTGGTACTCATATGAAAATGCAATAAAATAGAGACTGTAGGTCAAATTGAGTGTTCATTTCCGCTTTTTTAGTTTGCCTTTTTTTTTAATAGCTTGGCATTGTTATTGTTGGTATTCTTTCTCTTTTGGTTTTTAGGAGGTTTTTGGGGGAGGGGATTGTTGGGGGTTTTTGTTGATTTTTTTGGGAGATTTTTGGTGGTGGTGTTGTTTTTTGGGGTTTTGTTTTTTTTGCTTTAATCTGGAAGGTTGTTTCACCATTTCAATAGGCAGTAGGATCTCTACTACAAGCAAATCACATTATTTTCCAGAACTACAGCTTTTGTTACAGAGGAGGAAGCTTCTGGATTGTTGATCAAAAAATGTATGGGGTAATGGCTGCACCTTATGTTATGCTTGTTCCATATACTGTAGACTAATAAAAAAAGTGCTGGGATGAATGGTGACACCTCAGTCAACCCTCTGATTGTCATTACAGACATATATTTACTCTCATCAGAAGCACTCCTAAAATGTTTTTAAATTCATTTGAATGAATTATAAATGAATGGAATACTTTTGCAATCATACCAATTTATCACTAATTTACTAATCACCAAATGTAAGTAATAACTCATGACTATCAAGTTCAGCTAGTACTAAAAAGCACCTATGTTCCATAATAAATTCTAAGTCTCATTACCATCTCTGCTAGACTTCCTGAAGTCACATTTGGTTTCTTTGAGCTAAATGAAGGCCTTTCTGATTGTCTGTTGTGCTGAAACCTTAAATAAACTGTCATTTGCTCCTTTTCCTCTACTGACCATTGTACAGAGACAGTCATTTAAGTGGGAAGGAGGCTAATTTAATAAGACTGAAGAAAGGAACAATTATATTCTGAAAATATTTTCTTTTGGAACTCTTTGCTACAAGATATCATTAAGGTTAGGGTCTATAAGGCTTTAAAACTGATCAAGTGCAAACTATAAAACTTACATTGGGGTTAAAAGAATATAAACCTTCATGCCTCAAGGCAGATGTCAGTTTTTAATTCATGCAGATTGGGAAGAAATTTCCCTCTAGTCACGTGGTTATCAGTGCCTGTATTCTTTCACCTTTCTAAAAAACATCACAGTGAGATTCTAGAGCAGCTGTGTCAGTGCCTGAAAGCAATATGGCAAGTCTCATGCTTACTTCTAGCCTCAATTTAAAACACTGAATATTTGAAGAATTTCATGAACTACTGTTTTTAGATGAGATTATTTACAGTGGTTTTGGCTGTGTAGTGTATGTTTTGGCCTGTATCCCTTCCAAAAGGCTTTATAAATAAATCTGTCAGAGCAAACAGCATGGTTTCCATTTTTTTTTTTTCCCCTCAAGTATTTCTCCAAGACTGGACCATTAATTCTGTCAAAATATTTGCTCTTCAGACACTTAGCAGTCCTCACCTCTCAGAGAATCATTCTGTTCCTTTCAAACACATTACAACCAATCTAGCTCAAATGATGGCAAATAGTCATTAGTGTCCTGTAGAAAGTTCCTGTTCAGCTCCTTTCTGTGATCTGTGCTGTTGTGATCTTAGATTCTTTAAGGCAGTTTTAGAAATATTTCAAATTTTTATTTCTCAGGCTCTAGTTTTCATGAAAACACAGCAATAGTGCATCTTGGGTTTGGCTGTCCGTTTATGCCCATGAAAGTTTAGTTGCTGTTACCTAATACAGTACCAAGGGGAAAAAAAAATAGAAGACCTGACAGCCACAGCCAGACAGTTCCTCTCAGAGTGATGTGACCCTCCCTTCCAGTACTGTATGTTGTCCAATGATGACATCAAATTATCCTAAAGGTTCATTAAATTAAGTAGAAATTTTAATATTTTCTAGAGAAATCCCAACTAGCCTAAAAAATAAGTAACTGAAAGTGTCAACTGTCTATGCTATCCATCATTTCATGAGCAGCATCTGTATCCATATTTTAATTACTTGCATGCCATCAACAGGATGTAGCCAAAAAGATGCATTGCACACACAGTGTATTGGTATTTTAATCCTAACTCCTGTAAATATAGCAGGGAGTTGTCTGACTCAACCTCTATATACCATTTGAAATGCAAGCTCCAGAATGAAGATACTACCATAAATGAATATACTTTAGTCTTTTGAGCTTTTGACTAATATGTTAATAGTTAAAGGGGGCTTACATAAAGGATTATCTGAATTTACAAACATCCAGAGGGAAAACAAATAAAATATGAAATTTCAAGTGCAGTGAAATGGTGCTTTTAAACAACTTTTAGTTGGACATAAATAAATGAGATGTTTGCTTTTACTTGGACATATTCATTTATGTTCAAAAAAGTAACGTGATTCTTTACGTTGAAACATAGATCTCTTTGTCTACAGTTACTGCATGGTAAAGTATTGCTTTCTGTCTCAAATATTGTTAGCCTCTGTTTTAGTATCAGCTAAAATGTTTGAGCTAGCTTTGCCATGTTTATCCAAATGTTTCTGCCATTTTCTGCATTTCATCCAACGGCATAATGCTCTACAAGTATTAATACCACTTGACACCCACTTGGTGTAAGTTTATACATGAATATAACCTCTGCACTTCGGAATTAGATGTTAGTTCCTGATGTTCCTGCCATGAGGGATGTGCAAGTTACATCAGGATCTGTTCTGACACTGCTAACAACATACTCCGGTTTTCTGCAGGAAATGCTATCAGGCCCATCGCCCTCCGCGCAGTGTCTGCCATAGCCCGTGCTCTCCCAGGATTTCCCGTCTTAGCAACTGGAGGCATCGATTCTGCTGAAGCTGGGCTCCAGTTTCTGCACAGTGGCGCTTCTGTTTTACAGGTACCTCTTCTTTCCTTGAAATGCTAAAATTGAAACAACTGTAAGTAAGATCATAATGTATCTTCCTTTTAAACATTTGGATAATGGGGCTTTTCTACCATTGAAAGGAATTTTCATGTTTTTAACTTCATGCTTCATGCTAAGAGACATTCATTTCACATGGAGGAGGAGGAGGAGTTGCCGAAAGAAGACTTTGAGTGTTGCAATACCAATCTGGGAAAAGGCTGGCCTTGAGTTTGTTACCACTTTTTGTCTCTGACTTTCAGGATTTAAAATTTAAACATCCTTCCCTTGTCATACAAACAAGGTTGACACAGAGTTAAGCTTGACCTACCTGTTCTTTCTTCATTCTCAGTTTTTGTTTTCTGCAGAGCCTTCTCAAGTGGAGAGGGCTTTCAAAGAGTACTACTTTGGACTCACAGGGAGCCCATTTAAAGTAACTATTGTTTATCCAGGCATTTGTGTTCCTTAAGCATGTTTATTGAAACAAGAGGTGTAGAGCTGTATCTGTTAGTGCTGGCGTTGCACTGGAATGAGGCTGCATACAGTAGTTGAGGCTGTTTAAATTGCTACATGGATTCTTTTGAGGCCCTGGCCAGACTGGCATGGTTAGTTAGTCCCTGTTGTGGAAGGAAGCCTTGGTGACATGCTATTATGTGCACCAGGAAATTGGCTGGAAATCAGCCCCTTACCTGCCCTGCTAGGCTTGTCAGGGCACCATTGCAGCTGAGGAGCAGGTGGTCTTTATGTTATATTATTTTGTTACATATTATTGTTCTGTTCTGGTAGATGTTCAGCCCCTTTATTTGTACATCCCACCATAGACAACAGCAGCTGTGGATCCTGTGAATATCGGCTTTGTGTCACTCCATGGGATGACTGGAGTGTTTTCATTCCCAAAATTCACTTTGACATTGAAATTAGATTCAGTGTGACCATCCTTTTTACACAGCTACAGTGACTGCTGAGATTAGTCATTTGTTTGCTATGTTTCACACACACACACACACACACAAAAGATGAGCAAGCCAACTCAGTGTTTTGGTTGGGTTTGGTTGGGTTTTTTAATGCACATCAAAATTAGCATATCTGGGAGCAGAAGACTGATCTTTTTTTATGGTCTTGCTGTGTTCTTTGGATTTATGAATATCATTTCCTTTTTTATTTTTTAGTTTGTATTAAAGTACTTCAAACTCTTATTTTGCATGGACAGACAAAAGAGCTACCTTTCTTACACAATGGTCTGAGAGCTTCTTCCATATAAATACTAAGTAATAGTGCAAATTACAGAGCAGCATTTGTCTACAAAAAAAATTAGGGTTGGCAAGGGAATGGTTTTAGTGCTCTAGGTGCATTTGATTTTTTTATTGCCAGTAGAGCTGCAGTTTTGATGGTTTTTGTCTGTAACAATGTTACGTGATCTGAACTACACAGAGTGGAATGATTCTTGATTCTCTGTTCTATGTTGTATCTCTTCCTGAATGACTAAAACTCAAGGTTTTTAATGTCACTTATTCCGTTTTTCTTTATATAGACTGTGTAGCTGTTCATTTCTTATTGTCTTTTCAATTTGCAGCAATGGTAATGGGAAATTCTGAAATATAATTTAATGCAGACATCCCAGTCAGTACCCAAGAGAAAGAATATCTGATTTCCAAAACATTAATTATTGTTTTCTTTTTAATAATAATCAAGTTCTCTGAAACTGGCTTCCAGAAATTACATGGATCTATACTGATCTTCTGCCCTTTAGAGAAAAATTTCCCTTTTCAATGGATTTTTCCCAGAGATGTTCAAAAAACTCTTTTTCTTCTCCTTAGGTTTTACCAGTTTAACTTAAATCATCTCTAGAACTGATTTTAAAATCCTTGGGATAAAAAAAATATCCTCAGGTTGAGTGGTTTCTTTCTGTTTCACTAAAGCAGGGAAGCCAGTTAAACTAATCTCAGATAAATGGATTCTAAAGTGGCTGTGTAGGTAAGGGTCTGAACTGGTTCAACTGCATTTATTTTAAAATAAGCCTTTAGTAGACTTCATGCAGGACTGAATATAGTCACTAAGTCTTTCCCGCATGTTGGGGAGGACAGATGGAAGGGATAAGGAAATGTGTAATCTCTATAGCCAGTATTAGAAAAAACATACTTGATTGTGAGTAGACTGAAACTTTTGTTTGCTTCTCAGACAAGATACATTGTGATAGACGGAAGAAGGCATCCTCACCTTCACAGGTTATCTTTGGAACCTTTTTAGGATTGTAAGAATCATTGGCATTGTTTTCCCTCTTAACAAGGCCATAGGAATAGCCAGCTAACATACTTTTCCATGAATCCCTATCTCTCTCTCATATCCTTGGTATCAATTGCCCAGGTTGTTTCAACAGTCACAACCTCTGTTGCTTACAGCTTTGACAGTTCACTTCTGCTTTTTCAGTACCAAGATACAGAGGAAGTACAGAATTTGTATATAGCATCAAATAAAGTGGTCTACTGAATGATTCACTGATTAACCGCATAGCAAGAATCTGAGTTAAGCAGGTGAAAGGTGGAACTCTAAGGGGGGGATTATGTATGTGTGTGTCTCATAGCCTTATCATAAGTATCTGCTTTGGGCACTGTTGCAGGTGGTTCTGTTTAGACACTTGGACTGACACAATGCTGCACATTTTGTGATCTGACTTCGTGTTTCCGAAGTCACAAGGATACCTTATGACTGATCCAGAGGCAGAAAGCAAGCAGCCTGGACTTTTGTGGTGCTGGAGTGAGCTCTGCTCAGCTGTGCCAAATAAGCAGTGTCCTTAAAACTGGGGAATGCATACTGCCACTGCTATCACCATCCTGTTACACAGAATTCCTCATTAGCAGTATTTTAAAAAGGTACAGAGTGTCAGATCATCCAGCATTAAACACAGTCTCATACTACTAAGTAGCACAGACCGTATTGATCCACCCCCAGAGCCCAGCTAGAGAGCCTGAGAGGGCAGCCCTTGCTTGGTCGCTGGGCTTCCCTTCATTGTGGCTCGACAAGAGTCTTCTCTGTCGTGGGAGGGTGACATTCATGGGCTAGGATAAGAAGGCTTTGTGAGAGTTGACTTAATTGCAATGTGGCATATCTGTTAGAGGAAAGGTTTATGAATAATAAATGTTCTTCCATTAAAAGCAAGATCAGGTTTTCCTCTGCAGCTATTTGACCTGCAATCAGTTCTCCATTATTTTTTCCAATTGCTTTTATTTTTAAAACATGGAGATTTATTTTCCATTTAAAAAATCATCGTACATAGGAATGCAAGTCAGGAGTCAGGTGGTAAGCCATGTTTTGCTATATGCCATAACCACCTCAAGTGCTATAAAGCATACAGGAAATACTAGGAAACATATTAGGAAAAGGTTTGGGGAGAGAGTTTCCGTATTCAAAATATGTTTTATCCCCTCATTTAGAAAATGGAGGGCAACATCTTAGTATTGTTACTTGCAAAAGGCTTGCATGTAAGGAAGTTTGCAGCAGGTATAGAAAACAAACTGGATCACTGTAATCAGTAGTAGCTGGTATTAGAATTTTATACAGCAATTTAACAGAAAGTTCTTCCCCTTTATGGACTTCAGAAACATTTGCAAAAAGAGCCTGCTTGCTTTTTAATTTCTCATTAAAAATGATGAAACATATCAATTCTTCTTCAGCGCTGATTCCATAGCACTATACTTTTTAAACATACCCAAATCCACCAATCCCTTTTCAGTACAGGCATGAAATTAATAGCAATTTTATTTGTGGATAGAGTTGCACTCACTCCATACTGAAAGCTTAAAAAATGTCTAGCTGCATCTTTCTGAGGTACATGTCATTGCTACAGGCTTACACTGAGTCTGAGGTATTTTATTTTTCATTTAAGCAAACTTTTTTTAAAGCCGGAATTTATAAAAATAAGAGGTATATTGGATTTTTTTTAATCTTTTGCATCATGTATGTGATTAACAATGTCACATTGATGGTTTTTTAGATTTTTGCAAGTCTTTGAAATAGGCATACATTTTTTAAAGTCATCTTCCTGCAGGAAATTAAAATGGGAAACAATTACAGAAAATTCCAGTGGAAAGAGAAAGTGCATTATGGAAAAAGCAATAAAAGCGTAAAAATATTAAAGTAAAAATCACTTCACAGTAGCCTGTATGATTCAATTGTAGATCAATATTGTGTAGTTAATGCATTAGCAGTAGAGCATTAATTTGCAATTACAGCAGGTGATCTGATCCTCTGTGTTCTGTCCATTGACATAAATGACCTTTTGTTGAAAGAGATTCTGTAGTCATTATTTCTAGCAGATGTAACAAAAAAAAAAAAGGTAGAACAAAGGGGTACTTTCTGAAATATACTTGTTTCATGGTAGAGCCTTTTAGCATGATATTCTGGTATGGAATGCTTTTGTTAATCTGTAATTTTGGTCATTGTTGTGTAAAGAATATGGGTTCCTTTTCAAACAAATTTCTTTTCTCACAACGTATGGAGGTCACACATGTCCCTTGTTGCAGACATGGATGTCTGTAAAGCCTCTAAGGCTTTCTACACAGCAACAATTTAAAATCCACCCATATAATGCTGCTTCCCAGCAGGGCAGCCTGTAGCTTTGCCCAGAGCCCTGTTCCAGACCCACCTACGTCCACTTCATCTCCCACTTGTCCTGGATGGGATGTAGTGCCTTGCAGTTCTGTTCCTGTGGGTGTTGTGCTCCTGTCCTCACTGTGCTGTATTCAGTGCACACACACTTGCTGCCTCCAGCCCTTGCACCACGACCCTCCTCCTCTCTCAGGGAAAGGAAGAAGGTGGGAATGTGCCCCACCTCAGAGGCAGAGCTACCATGGAGCTGGATCTGCCCCATGCCCTTCTCTCCTGCCTGACACCAGTTGTGTGTGAGACCTCAGGAATCTGAGGAAGAACAAAACCATTCTGGAAGTATGACAGCCTGTGATAGGAAAGCAACAGTGATAGGTTTTGCCTTTGTAAAATAAACTCTCTCTCCAACACAGAACACAGTTGTTTCTATGAGACTGCTTGTGGGTTTTTTAACACTTTCAAGGAGCCTTCTTGTTAGTACCTTTTTTGAGCCAGAGTGTCAAGGGATTCAGTACAGTTTGATTATTACTTTTTCTTCAGCAATCTTTTTACTGAAGCATTTAGTGGAGAGATTTTTATAGCAGCAGGATGGCCCTTTGTGTGTGAATAAACAGACTTCTCCATCACAAAATAGTGGGACTTGATCTAGGAGAGAGCACTGTTATTGTGTTTGTGCAAATGTGAAACCCTGTAAGAAACTCTTCTACATGGTATAAAATGCCCTGGGTATCAGAAAATAAAAGTAAGACTCCAAAAATATAATCACTGTGAAATGACAGGGGGGGAAAAAACCTACCTTTTCATGAGCAATATGTCTTGTCTTAATGTTTAGATGCTACCATTTTCTCTCTCTCAATCTCAAAACCAAAACAAAAAACACAAACAAACAAGCAAACCCACAAAAATCCATTAAGTATATGTTTGCTGTAATCATTTATCATACTCCTCCCTCCCTCCTCCCCCCCCTTTATTTTTAATTTTCATTAGGACCCTGATGCAATTCATCTATACTTTTGTTACGGCTACAGAACTGCAAAGTAGAGAGCTGGTTCTCCATGCACTTCATTACAGTCCTTTTAGGACCATATCAGTGTGTGCTGAAGTCAATGAAGACTCAGATATCTGAGCTAAGTGACAACTAGATCAGGCAAAAAAAATTCTCATCCAGAAATTATTTCTTATGCCATTTAATGGTATGCAGAGTAAAGAACTAAAAGAGATTCAAATCATGGGAGTGCAAAGCAGGGCAGTGCTGGAACTGGCCCTGTGTTTTAAAATTCCAAGTTTAGTTTATACTGATTACCGTTTGGGAAAAAGTATTTTGTATTGCAATGAATGGCCGTGATTTTGAATGCAGAGGAAGGACTCAGTCTTTCCTTGTGTTCCATGTCAGCTTGGTATGAGGAGAATGAAGTCAGGTGGATTGTTGCAAGTCTTAAACAACCGTTGGTGTGGCAGAACAAGACTGTGCTTCTCCAGCCTGGACTTCCAAAGACCCCAGCCTTTCTCTGCCCCCAGCCTGTCCTTACACCAGTGCCGGGGGGAACAGAGGCCAAAGGCTTTGCTCTGTGCCAGGCAGAGAGTGCTCCAAGAGTGGATAAGCCCAAGAACAGGCATGTTTTGGCACCATATCCACACTGTGAAGTTTCTGATGCAGGCTGTGGCTCAAGAGGTAGAAGAACAAAACCTTTCTGCACCAAGCTGTCCATGGCACAGAGAAGTTAAGGTGCTGGAGCTAATTCTTCACTCACCATTTAAATTGATGAGTGAAGAATAGGTTGCTGGATGCAGTATCAGGCCACCAAAATGATACAAGATTCAAGTGATGACTCTTTACACCCACCAACAGTTTTAAGGGAAAAAAACCACAACTTAAGGCAAACCACTTTTCAAATATAAGTCCTTTGATTGAGATAAGTGTAGTTTCCTGTAGAAGTAGGAGTTTTTAGACTGTATTCCCAAAGAAACTTGATATGTGTTTGTACATCCATTTGAGTACCTTGGTCACATTTGAGCTTTGCGGCCATTTCCACTGAAATTTGCCAGGAGATAGAAAGTATTTTGCTCTAACAAGTTTTGAGAAAACAAAAAAGTCAAGCAGAGGAGAGAGCATAACTGCATTCCGTCACTGTAAGCACAAGCACACTATGAGCTCACCTTTATTAGACCTCTGAGAATCCACATGGGACAGCGCTGTTAGGACAGTGTCAGCCACAGGAAAGGCTTTAATTGGCAGTCACACCTTATTAGATGTCAGAGAACCCAACCAGGAGACACAGAGCTGCTGGAAGCCAGATATCATTAGCTCCACTACTCACAGAGCCGTGCACGGAAAAAAGTCTTCAATGAATGCAGCACTGAATGGAGTGGCCCTTCTCTGCAGAGCTGAAATTTGCAGTAGGTGCAGAAACAAAAGAGGGAACAAAATGCTGTTTGAACATGTCGACATAAAATGCAAAGAAAAAATGATTGTGAAAGAGAGAAAAGAGTTGGGACAGACATACTCAAGCATTCGCTTCTGAAAACATTTCATTATTTGCTGGTTTTTCCCTAGTCCAGTGCTAATTACAGAAACTCAACCTATTCTCAACTGTCTTTGCTAATGAAAAAAAAAGAAAGTAATTAGAGGACTGCCACACTTGCTCCATTACAGATGATTGGGTGGAAAATTGCTAATTGATAACAAGAATTTTCTGTGAGAATTTCTTTTAATGGAAATACAAATTTGTCAAACAAAAACAATCTAGATTTTTTTGTTATAGATGTAAAAAAAAGTCAAATTAGAACAGGTTTTCATTATTGATTTTTACTTATATTGCCACTTTTAATGAAAAGTTGTAATATTCAAATCAGCACAATGTAAAGGTACAGACTAAATGCTAATAATGACTTTTATTTTGTGCAGTTTTGCATTAGTTTTATGTTTTATTTGGAGCTGCTTAGGGGATTTATCTATTAGTTTTCCTTTATTTCTGCTCATTTCACCAGCTAGTAAATGAAGCCTGCATAGATAGGATTGTTACTTCATAAATTCGTAAGAATGAATTAAAGCTCATTCCTTAACAATTGCTATTTGTCATTCTCATAATGAATTCTCGTGCAAGGTAGGTTTAACTATCACTGTATGATAATATTTGTTTACCAACAGTGAGGCCTTAATTGAGCATCAGCTTAAACGCTGTCCTATACCAGTCACTCCCAGCCTCTACTGGGGATTTGTTCTCCTGGTGACGCTGGGTCTGCTTCTCTTTCTCCCGCTGTCTACATGTCAACCCTGCCTCCCTGGGTCTGTTGGCACAGGGTCTTCAAGGGTTGAGGCAACGTGAAGAATGATTGCTTTGGCAACATATTTTCTCCATCTCTCCCAAGGATCCACAATATTGCTTGCCGTTCCAAAACCCAGTACTGCTGCACCTGTTTTTAATGTGGCTTCACACTACTGATGTGGATTCATGCTGCCCCTATCATATCACAGAGCTGTCCTCTGTGTAGATGAAAGCACGTGGTGTGAATTGACATTGATTGAGTTTTGTTTAAAGTTTATAAAGTAGATGCAACATGGAGATGACTCATCACAAGAGGCTAGCTTAATTGTTGATGAAATTGTAGACAAGTTGCTTTACTCAGCTCAGGTTACTTCCAGACATGAAGCTAGCTCTATTACAGACAGAGTTCCCCTTGTGTACCAGTGTGGAGGTGACTGGAAATTGAATCGGAAAGTGTACCTATTTCTTTGTTGGCTATTGAAAATATATAGAGGGAAAGATAAGCATGGTGAAAAATGCTATTCCTTTTTTCCTTTCTGCCATGTCCAGTAATTACTTAGGAGAATTCCTGTGGGTCTTTTGGGTTTTGTTGTTGTTGGGTTTTGGGGGTTTTTTTTGTTTGTTTGTTTGTTTGTTATATGTGTTGTAACGGCAGGGAAAATATAAAATGTTCAGGATTGCAAAGCTCTGCCATCAGAAAAGTTTTTCTTGGAAACATTATTAGTCACATGAAGAAAGTACATGTGCAAGAAATTTTCCTTTTTGTATCATAGCGGCTCTGTTGATCTTTCAGTCAGAGTCAGAGGCAGTGAAAGGAAGAAAGGGAGAGTAAGCAGTGGAGGAGGCTGTGCTCAGGGAAGGCATGGTCCTGGAGCCCACACTGGCACAGGATTGCACTGCTGGGCAGCTCAGCTGGGACTTGGTGCTGGGCTAGCTGCAGTTTGGTCATGGATCCGTTGGTTTTCCCAGTGGTGGAAAAGTGGGTTTTCTGCCCAGGAAGGAGAGAGCAATCTGGGAATATGAGGCCTGATGCCTTTTTGAATTTTTTTCCCTGCTGCTGCACAAGCCCCCTGACACAGCTTGATCTGGCTGATGAGGGGTCCTTTTATCCATGCAATTAGAATAGAAGAAACAGAGAGAAAGCATTTTTCTGAAGGTGGCATTTTGAAAGCTGGCAGTATGTTTAACAAAGGGTTTAACTTCCTTTGATATCCTGAGTTATGTTGCTGCTTTACTTGCTCATATTTATTATTTGGACAGAGATAGGTAAAACAATCCCTAAGGAAATGTGGAAGTGGGTTTTTATCTCAGACACAAAGGACTCAGAGGGTCAGAACTATTTTATTCACATAAATCTCACTCTTCAATGGACACAGTAGTAGCTGTACAAATTCTTACAGGCAAGCTGATAAAGGATGAAAGCAATTTTACCTGAAATAAAATTTGAGAGTACTAGAGCAAAAGACTCACAAAGACGTGGGGTTAATCATTGCAGGACTGAATTGAGGTTCCAAAATGGAAGAATTTCTTTTCCATTTGATTTTGAGAGGTCTGCAGCTTTGAAAATCCTGGTCACAGGAGGATATCCCTCAGTAGATGGTTCTCATTAGATTTTGTTGAAAATTTCTTTGAGGAAACTGGTTTTCATTGACAAATTTCATTTAATCAAAATAGATCTGGGTTCAAGTCCCTGCTGTGTTTGATTCAGCGTCCTGGGACGAATGCTGAAGGTCTACCCTGGACCTATTATGCATTAATGAACCTAACTGTTGCCAGTGATGAGGAAATAGTTATTCTGTCACTGGGAAGTTTAACCATGGAAAAGTTTTTCAGTTTAAACTGATAATCAAAATTGTAAAAACATGGAATTAACACAGTTAATGAAAAAAAAATATTATTTGGGTGAATCAACTCTGTTTCGATCTTTTTGCAACATAGTTTTGACCTTTTCTTTCCAATTAACTTGGATTGCGAAACAGACATTTTCAAGTTAAATGGAGCCATTGCGTTCCATGTTGTCAAACAGCACATATTGATAATTCTGGAACTCTTTTCCACACGTTTTTCAGAACACCTTTCTTTTCTGAAAAGCATGCTTTCCTAGAACCACGCTCATTTCTGACAAGTACCCCTTTCCAAAAATAACAGACCAACTCCGTTCCAGAGATGATGGTGTTCCTGTTGACTAACTCTCTAAAAACAAAATCTTAAAAACATTGCTAACTTCTGTGTAATGTTACTTGATTACTTTTATCATCAAACTGCCAGATCTGAGCAATTTAACTGGTACCTGCTTTAGAAATTTCTTTGGAGCTGGAGGATGTGGCTCATGGAAGTGGGCTGAGTATATCTACATCTACCTGACACAGCTGGTGATGCTGTACCAGCAGCTGCAGAACCAGTGGGAAACCTGAAAGATTTCATTTTCCACAACAGTACTTATAAGAGAGAGGCAAGACCTTTGGGTGTTAATAAATGAAATATGAAGTGATATTCAACATATGTTTAAAGATAGTTGTAGAGCCTCTATATGTGATTGGACTGTTTACACAGGGGAGTTAGTTCATCTGCTTTCAAAGCTGTCTTTCATTTTGTAGATCTGCGGTACAATGATACAATTTGCTATAGATGGCTGATTATGAAGCTGTTTCCCACACTCCTCAATGCTCAAGGCATGTGGAATCATATTTGTTTTCTTAGGAAAGATGATCGCGATCAGCATTTTTATTGGTGTGTGTGCCCACCTACTGCATAAAGGTCCACTTTGTAGTTCCAAGAACTGACAGAATGCTTTAGTGAGATAAGGAAATATAACCGTTCCTCTAAGGGTGGTTGATAGGGGAAAAAAAACCACAATTACCTCAGGGAGCCTTCTGAAAATTCTTGATTTATTCTGCATTTTGCCTCTCAGAGACATGGGATATAAAATTGCATCTTTCAGGGTCCCTGGATAAGAACCAGTTTTCCACTCCCAAACACCCAGTTTAGCTATTTAGATCAAAGATACATTAATTGGCAGTGGAGAACTTAAGGGGAGGAAAAACAGAGTTGAGTAGGCTAGGAATTAATGCATCGGATAACGTTCCTAAAGGATCCCTTATAGTGCTCTTATCTTCTGCCGTGCCTTCATCTGATAAGTGGCTAATGGATTCTCAACTTTTTTCTCCTCCTTCATCATTGGCCACTCACAACTGCCCAGGGTTGCTGGAGTGGAATACATGACCAAAGTCTGTCTTTGCAGCCCCCAAAATCAGGTACTTCAGAATCTCTGTGCCATCACCTTGGTGCTGGGGAAGCTTCTCAATACAGGCTGCCTCAGGAGGCTGCTGTGACTTCAGCACATGCCATGGGGGTCTTCTTGCTGCCCTTCTCCTTTTAGCTCATTTTAAGCTCTGTTATTTACTGGCATTAGCCTATGCTTTTGATTAGAATTACAATTTATTTCAAGCTTGTCTGATGAACTCTTGAGATATAACAAAATATCTGAAATACTTCACTGACTTACATGGCATTGAACCATCTTATTTTTCTTAATATAGGTTTCTTTAGCCCTGTGTGAATGGTTGCCTACATTTCAGAGCCTGGGGTTATTAGCATCTTTGAGTCTTTCTTCTGTGTATTACCCCTCAAAGTGTCCCTAGTAACTCTTCAGCTCATTGGGACTTCAAGTGTAGGACTCAGTAAAAAAGATTAGGTGGGGGGGGGGGGGGTTTCCCATAATTCAGACAATTCATAGATGTCATATTTGAGTCCTTCAAACTGCTTTCTGAAAGATGTACTAGACTCTGGAACCAATAGTAGTTCATTAGTTCATATATATTAGTTCAACTCTAATGTTTTAGAAAGGCTATCAGCTATCACCCAGTTCAGTTTTGCAGCTTGATCCAGAATCTGAAGACTTGTTAAGCAACATACCATCTGCTAACCTGTATCTCTAGAGTCATTTAAGCAGCTAATGTGAGTGAATCAAATCATTCCATCTGTACTATATCAATATTTTGGAAGCTTTCTCTTACTTACAAATTTGTTCTTTAAAACAAAGAAGTCAGGGGTTTTTTCCAGGTAGTGCACCACGTTGTCTGATAATCTAATTCCCCTAATGTTCTTAATCTTACAGCCCTCTAGCAGAAGTAATAATTGCTGATAGAAATGATAATTTAGGCTACGCATTTAATGTACTGGTAATTCAGTGTTCACCGAGACATGAGAAGGAGGAACCATCATTAGACAGGCAGCCTTTCATAGACCTTGGTATCCTGAAGATTGTAATTACAGAAACCCCTCTCAGAGGAGATTTTATTTGTCTGCATGCTCTCACATTGCAGCTCTTTCCACATTATTATGAGTACTGTGTCAGGCAACCAGTACAGTGTCTACTGCTTTTTACTTTGGAGATCTGGGCACATCTAAATTACTGTACAGAAGCTAGGAAACATGGATTTTCATTTCCATACGCAAGAACTATGCAGCATATAGATTGCCTGGAACAGAAAGATCTTCCTTTAGTCAAGTCAATTTTTTACTAGTTGCTTTTGAGAATAAATTTTAAATCGTATGCCTCTCCCAGATTATCATAATGCTCTTGCCCACTACAATAACATTAAACTTCTTAAGGTTGGCCATTTATATGGATACCCAAGTGGGCACAAGCAGAATCCTTCCTGAAGCATCTTGCATTCATTCACAGCTTCAGTCTTTTTTCACCAGAATCTTAATCAATAGACACTGATCAAGAAAGCAGTTGCTTCGACTATACATTAAATAGCAGCTCAAGCATTCGTAAATGTTTCTCCAACAGGAAGGTGAATTTATGTCTTCAATACTTATCAGGAAGAATTTTTAATAGAAGAAGAAAGCTCCTATAAAAAAATTATTTATGCTAAAATTAAAAATATAACAAAAACAGTAAACCTTTTGCTTATCATTTGGGCATGCCAGTAAAAATATTTCAAAGGGAATCAACCAAATTAATGGAAAAGCAAAATTGTTAATGCATTGTAAAACCTCTCACAGGTATCTCAGAAGAGTAATTGTTGTTTATCCCCTTACTATGGTAAAAATATTAGAAATTGTGAAGTCAAAGGCCAATTTCCTAATCGGATGACATTTTGAGAGCTATTTTATTTACAGATCCTATGTAGTTTAGAACCAAAGCTGAAATAAGTCTCCATCTTCTGGGGAAGTAAGATGGCATTCTGCTAAATGCTAGAATTTTATCATTTGAAGGGAAAGAAGGCAAAAAGAAAGCAGCCAGTGAGACCTAAGAATATAAAAGCATTTGAGATCTCAGAAGGAGTTTAAATCAATGCACTGCCACAGTTACAGCACAGATGAAAGAGCCTGCTGTCTCAATTGCCAGGAATCTACTTAGAAACTCTCACTTTGATTTTTTTTTTTTTTTTTTTTTTGTAGTCCGTTACATTACCACTAAATGCAATATACAGAGACATTGCTGCTTTGATGTTGTACAGCTACAACAAATGGAAACTAATACGGTAGAACAGTCAAACCATGCGATTTGCGTTTGTATATACAAATATATACCCATCAATCTTCTTACTTCTAGACTGTGTATCACTGCCACCCATCTTCCTCCTTACTGTTACTTCTGTTTTCATAAAAGTGACAACTATTTTGCACCCGTATTCTGAGGAGAGATATATATATTTCAGAGGGATGTAAAAATTAAAATTTTCTCCAAGCTATTGTCTCCCAGACCAAATTCCTCATTTGCAAATGGTTCTAGTAGTGCTTTGAAACAATTTTAAATTGGAGCACAACTGCTGCCAGACATTACGGGATTCTTGTTCTCACAGATCTTTTCACACCAAGCATGCTTACACTTCTTGCAAAACAACATATTATTGAACAGGTCATATTCTCTCACCTGCTCCAGCCTTTTGCAGTGAACTTTCAGTATATGAAATTATACACAATTAGGTGAAAGTCGTGTAGGGAAAAATTGACACAAACATGTCTAGATCTGCATTTCCTCTGTGGCCTCTGCAGAAATCTCAGCTATTGATGTAATAGAAAGAATGCAGGTAGTGGCTGGGATTCATTTTTGGCACCATCTTCCCCACCATCACCTGTCCAGCTGGGATTTCAACATATAATGAGTTTATGTAAAAACTGAATGTTGTGGGGTAAGAGAGAGGGGACAGACTAGTGCTTGAAGAGGACTTCATTGTTTCCTCTCCTAGCGTTACAGAAAAAATGTTCTCCTCTGCAGCATCTCCTAATGGGAAAATGTAAGGACAGCACTGAATAGGAATTGCTTTAGTGGGTGATCTGTCTGGAAATGGCTCAGGCACTTTGTCCAGGTTCTGCATGGTTGGCACAGGTCTTCCACACAGTCTCCTAGGATATGCCAAAGTGTGAACAGGAACGACATCCATTTTTGTAGAGAGTGAAACAGAAATAAAATGCAGCATCTGGGTATTTTTCCCATTGCTTCTAAAAACACAGACTACGGACAAAACTGAAAGGTCTTACACAGACAGAGCTCTCAGTAAACGGTGCAGGGGATTTGCCTCAGTAAACACTTTAGAAATTGGCATCTCTTTATTGTGTAATGATTCTCCTAAAAGCAAAGGCATTTACAATATTTTATGACTGATGTGGTCGTACCTACCACTAATAATGAACTTTTTCTTCAAAATATGTAAATTAAAAGTTTTGGATTCCTGTGAATGATTAATAACAGTCATGTAACCTGTGAAATTTTTTTACACAATAATAATCTCTTGACAGTTTACTCCAGTTCCTCAACTAGAGACTTGTAATGTCTCTAGATCCTGTGACAAAGTTAGACTCAGTTTTTATGTTTATTCAGTAATAGAGCAGACAGGCAATTTCTTATGCAAGACATCAGGAGGGACCTTTACATGCCTCTCCCATCATTGTATTTTGCAGAACAGTTTTACTTACAGCCTCAGCCTGTGTTTCATTTCACATCCCCATTCCCCAATGAGATCATTTGGTATATCTTTGATTTACCAGGAGCAAAGCAGGCATTGTGTCTTTTAGTATCTCAGACATGTCTGTATAGATTAGAATTGTAACCTGCAGTTGCAACTTACACTGAAGAGTTTTAGATTTCAGAATACTGAGAGCAAAACCTAATTGATCATACATAGCATTGTTTGCCTGCTTGTCTCTTTTGGCCAGTCACTGGAGTCTGGATTTGGGACAAAAGAAGATCTAATGTTAAAAATTAAATTGTAGCAGTTCTACTCCCAGAACAGAGCTAGGCAATGGAGTAAAACCAAGCTCATAAACTGTATTTCTAAACAGGAAAAACGTAGCACCTTTCTCTTCTAGTCCAAGTTCTAGTCCAGATCTAGAGACCAACACAAGCAAGACAGTGGGACAGCAGCACTTGTCAGCCAGACAGCTGACAGCTTTGTTGTGACCTGGACATCACTCTGTCTCATTGGGTGCTCACAGGGCCAGTCTCTCACCTTCCACAGAAGAAAGATACTTTCTACCTAAATGTTTCAGGTGAAAGGCTGGATCAGTTAACAGCTGAATGTTAATTTACTCATTAAACAGATCCCCCTGGATTATTTAGGATTAAGGAATATTAAACAGGTGCCATCTCTGCTATGTGAAGTGCCAGCACTACTGCTTGCCAGAACCTGGGCTGATAAACCACACAAGCAACCAATCCAGACACACCCTGTTTCTTATACTCATCCATAAGTGGCTTCTGTTGGCCACAGGATACAGACCATTGCTCTGGTACAACATGACCCAGGTGTGTGTTCTCAGTTGTGAAGTTGCAGTTCTGTTAGGTTTTTGCTTCAGGACCTACAGGGAAGCACATTTTGCTGTGCTTGGTTGGTTAAAGCATGATGCTGAGGAGAGGGGCTGAGTGGGCAGAGCTGGCTGCAGTTCAGTTTCATTTGTGCAAGGCACAGACAACAGCAGTTACACAGCACCTCTTGCCTTTATCTCCTGTTGAGGTGCCTTGATAAGACATTAAATGAAGGTACTTCCATTTTAAATACAACCATAGCTGGGCTTGCAGAGCAGGGGGCTCAGGCTCAGCGTTTAGCTTTGCAAGGGAGGGGAAGCATGCCTGTTTCCAGTGCAGGCAGCGGGAGCAGAGCGGGGGCATTAATGATGTGTGGAGATTGGTCGGTTCAGTTCTGCTGCAATTTTTCCGGATGTGTGAGTTTGAGTCTCACCTGGTCTATTGCCCTGCCACTTCTCTTGTGCTGAAAAGAGGGCACAGTGTCATTTAAACTGATGATTCAAAGGCAGTCAGGTATGATGCTAAAAACCTCTCTCTGTGGTGTAGAAATTGTCATGGCTGATGGGTCAGGGTGACCTTCTGTCTTCATTTTGTTCACCACCTTTTAAAATGTAGCAAAGGCTTCTATGTTGATTCATGGAAAATACTGTAAGCCTAAAATACAAATCTCACCGTCTGAGAAATTTTGAAGCTCAGAATTTTGGAATTTGCCAAAAACATAGCAAAACTATTTCTGTTAGTTCTGTATGTGTTAATGTTTGAATCTCTCTTGTTCTAAGAAAGGCCCATACACATAAACATTTGCTTTTATCACAGTGAAATCAGTGGAAGGCATGATGTCTTTGGCTAATTATGCATACCATTGGGCACCATAGTCATAAAGCTTCTACAGAAGAGGAGGATCATTTGAAACCACTTGTTTGTTCAAAGTCCTTCCATTTCAAATAACATTTTTCTTTAGTGCAGAGATTTACATTTTTCTTAAAATTGCATTTTGCCTTCAGTTCTAGAACTTACTTGGCTTTCCACAGAAGGTAAACAGTGCACTGCACAGAGACTCACAGGGATCAAATGTTAGCTCTTAGTGTGATATTATCTTCTACACATTTTTATATTATTGCAGTTCATAACTCTGCACCACAAGATGGAAAACAGTAAAAGCCTCTTTATTTATAAGGTTATTACAGGTATCCTCCAGTGTATCTCATGTGTATACATCCTGTCAAAATATTTCAGGATTTTGACAACAGTGTCTGAACTTGTTTCAAGTGACATGACATGGCTTTTAACTGTATTTTTTTTATATAGTTTTAGTATTTTTAAGAATAGCTAATAAAAGTGTTACCCATGTACAAAAAAAAAAAAAGAATTCCTTGGTGAACAAAAAGGTTTAAATAAGCATCAGTTGAGTTTTGCAGTTAAATAACCTGTATGGGAAATTATTATGATGCTCTCTATAATTACACTCAGGAAAAAAAAAAGTCTTGAAGCCTGTGGAAGGCGTAACAGACCTAATTAATGCCCACACTGTTTCTTCAGAGGAAGAGATTTTGTGTAATGTAAATGGACTGCATAGGAAATGTTATTGTGCTTATTTTATAGTTCGCCCTTATTCTTTTCTTGCACAACTGTAGTGAACGGTATTTCCCAATGTGATGTGTACCTGTCTTCAGGTTTGCAAATTGTATTGTCATTTCTGAAATGTGAAAAACAATTATTTGTCTCCGGTATTTTTCAAGTGTTGATTCAATTATGGTCTAAGGTTTATTGGATGTGTTTGTGCTTTCTGAACAGAGTAGGCTGGGGAATACCACTATGTGTCTGCAAGCAAAGGTCTGAGCTTGGGTGGTGCTTTGTTTGCCAGTGTGCTTGGCGTGCTCAGCATCAGTGCCCCGGAAGGCACACTTGGGCTGGGCGTGCAGACTCACCTCTGAACAGCCTTCAGGTCTGGTCTAAGGGATGCCACTAGGAAACCTGGACATAACTAGTGTCACTGAGCCGTTTTTTTCTTGAACAGCAGTGATGTCATGACATAGGATTAAGCAGACAACTAATATCCTGAATTCTTGTAGTTCTTTCCCAGCAGAGTTGCAGGAAGGGTCATCTGATAATCAGTATGTCCAAAGAGCTTGATAATTGCATATGCTTCTCTGCCAGGATGTTGATGATAACTGACTTACATTTCGTAGGTGTGCAGTGCGATCCAAAATCAAGATTTTACTGTTATTGATGACTACTGCACTGGACTGCGAGCTCTTCTTTACCTGAAAAGCATTGAGGAACTTGAAGACTGGAATGGACAGAGTCCTGCAACCATGTGCCATCAGAAAGGAAAACCAGTACCTAGAATTGCTGATCTGATGGGAAAGGTAAGTTGTTCCATTGCCAGTCCTGACACTATGTCTTGGCTTTGAATGTATTTCCATTATCATTGTATGCAGTTTGTCCTACTTACCTTGGTTAATCACTGGTGCTGTCACAATTAGTCACCAAGTCTTTTTGCTTCTGAGTGTTAACAAATATCTGAAGGCAGGTTAAGGAGACAAACTTGAAATTACCCGATATGGGCCACCATTTTTACTTGATCACTTGACTCATAACATCATGTCTTTAAAATATCTTTTAAAAGAGGCACATGCATTAAACCAAATGCATTAGAACAAGTTCTGGAACTGCTTGTTTTAATGAAACTCAACTCTGTTCAGATTGATATTAATATTGTGCCAGAAGTTCCTGGGTGTTCCAGCCAGGGTGTGCAACATCCAGGAGACATGCAAAAACCTCCTTGCACTGGATCTGACCAGCTGAGACAGGTAGTCACAAACCAGCTGTTAGCTGGAACACTGGGCCAGGGAGGAGTGGCCCTTCAATCACTGTACCTGAGCATCGCTGACACCCAAACCCTCTCCAAGGGAGGGAAATTCCAGGTGAAGATCAGTGGTACCAAAAAAGTTAATAAATTCCACAAGATCACTCAAACCTAGAAAGTCTGTGATGAAATAGGAATGTAAACTATGGTCTCTATGAAATCCTAACCTCTGGACTGTCTTTCCTCTCTGCTCTAGTAGTTCCCTGCTATAAAAGCATTTTTGGAGATTTTTGTCAGATGCAATGGGTTGCAGCTGCCGCAGTACTGCTTACCCCTCCACCAGGACACCTGCTGATCCATGCTGAGAAGTAGGGGAGTGTAACTGGCTTCCTAGTGATGCCCTGCTGCCTCCTGCTCTAAGCAAAATACCCGCACAGCAGGGAGGCTGAGCTTTTGTTTCTGGTTACTAGAGGGGATCACTTTGAAGACTGATCTCAGTTATACATCATGCCTATTGATTATCCTTCCAAAAATCTGATATACGCCTGTTGAAAATGTTGTAAAAAGTAAAGAATTACAAAAGAATGGGATTTGGAGTGTCAAACGCCTCCAAATCTCTGCTTATCATTGCTGATGACTGGAATTGGATTTAGCAGGAGATTAGAGACTCCTATATTGTTGTTGTTCTCTGTGGAGCTCTGAAAATTATAACATTACCTTCAAGGAGGAAAGACAATCCTATTCCTAAAGCTCTGGATAATACGCTGCTTAAAAATAAACCAAGATATAAGCAGTTTCATTTTCATCTACTTATGTTAAGCAGTTAAACCAGGCTCAAAGGGTTATATCTAAACTTCTTTCCTTTAACACCTGTAGAAACCTACACAGCATTTCCGACTTATGTTACAGAGATTTGTTGTAATTCTTCTTTAAAGCTGCATTCAGTGTTCTGTCTTTGTATTACTTTTGTATTTTACTAAACAGACAACCATTGTCAGATGTTTCTCATGTCCTTTTGAATGAGGAAAAAAATTTTAATTCTTAGTCTTTTTTGCTTGTCACTACATCAATAATTAACTTTAAAAAGGTTGCGTGAAAATATGCTTTAAGGAAGCATTTAATAATTCAAAGGAATCTTAACTTGAAACAGGTCATATGAAAAAGAATAAAAACAAAGCCCTGTGTAATCTTGTCTGGCTGGCTTTGTGAGACATTTAAAAGGAATAAGACATACAGAATATAATTGATTGTGTATTTGTATTAGTACTGAATTGTATTGTATCATTGCTACTAAATAATATTATAAACTGCATCATTGATAAGCTAGTGATACATTTTAGGCATAAGCTCAGGATGGCTGTTCGTCCAGGAGTGAACATTCAAGGGGAAAGGAAGAAAAATAATACAACACGGGTAAAAGGAAATACTGTGATAAACGATTCTACTAGGGGCAATCAAATACAAAGACTTGATATCATTAATATTTATAATATCATAATTAGCCAGACTGTGCCTAAGCAGTGTTATTAGTGTAACTAATTATGTTATCATAAACTAAGTTTGCAGTATTGTAGGAATGAGTATTCTTACTTTCATAAATTATTATCAATATTGGATTTCATGTGCTTGTGCCTAGTAAATTTAGTTAAGTACTGTAGTTCCATCTCAACTCAAACACAGATATCTAGCTTGCTTGGCAGCAAGTCATAACACACGGTTCTGATTCTCTTTCTAAAATAAATTAACTAAACGCCATGTCCTTACTCTTTATTTGGAACAGAGAAGATAATATGTTCTCATCAGTAAAAGTAATGTGTAGGAATGTGCATATTACATATGGAGTAAAATGTGACAGCTAAAATCCTGCCTTACAATTTTAAAAACATACAAGGAGCAGTCCAGTTTTGTATTGGTATTACCATGAGATGAAATGCAGTTCCTTCAGCAAGACCCTGTGAGAAGCTAAACAGCAAATACTGATTAACATTTGCATCCAAAAAAAAAAAGTGAAGATGCTAATTTTGGTAATGTGAGTTTGGTACAGTAAATGTAAAAACATAAAGGATTCATCCTTCTTTTTGTTACAAGATTACTGTTACTTTCAAATAGAATCACAGTGATAGGAATTTCAGGCATTTGACATTTTAATAAGGAACTAGGGGAGAATTATTTTCACCAGCATCAAGAACCACTTGCTTTCTGATTGTGTACAGATTCATTGAGCCTCTACCAGTTTTAAATATATTGCAGATTTAGAAGCCATTCTGTTCCCAGCTAAGTGTGCTCATAATGGTATCTGTTTTGATGCACAGTGCAATATTGAATGATAAGGTCTGTGTTTTTATGTAATGGTGGACTACTCTTTTTATAATTCATTTTCTGTACTGGTTTCATCATCAAACAGATGCTGAGTGCAGAGTGTTGCAACAGGAGAGTGACACAGTGGAGTTTTGTCATGAAATATTGTAGTATTCGATGATCAGAATAAACTAAAAGTTAAATACCTTCTTTTAAGTGGTACACCTGACATCAAGCTGAAGTTGTCTTGCCATGCAGTCACCAGATAACTGACAAATGGAACAGTTGTCACTGTTAGTTGTTACATTTATCACAATAATTTCCTTCTTAAATACAAAGAATACTGAAAATAGCGTGCTAAATAGTGTAATATAACAAGCAGTTAAACAGCAAACATAAAATGCTTTGGATTAAAAGGAGAATCATGTTGATTATTATCTGTTCATCCTTCTGTATTAATGAAACTAATACTTACAGAAGCATCATACCAGTGGACAGTATTTTGTAATCTTGAGTGCTTGTTTTTGTTTTCTTACTGTTGCAGAATCTATTCATTTCTGTATATAGACCCTAAATTTATCATTTTTGACCCAGCAGTAGGTATTTTCTGATAGCCTTTTCAGTAGCACTAGCTTTTTCCCTTTTGCTGACACAGCAGTTGCTGCTGGAGTGACCTGTAGTAAGTACTACACTGACTGTAGTAGCAGTGAGATTTCCACTTAGAAATGCTAGCCTCAGTTGTGGCTTCCAGTCACTGGGTGATACAGTTCTCCATAGCTCCACCAATTTTACTCGTTCTTTCCTGTGCTTGTAGCCTTATCCATAACAACTCCAAAATCAGTCCTAGCACAGATGTTGCACCAGGCTCACAAAGGTGGCCGAAGCTTCCTTTGTCGGCTTTCTTGTGGGCTTCTTTCCTCATTGCTTTTCCGATGGTTTATTTAGTTGGGGTTTGGGGTTTTTTGTTTTTTTTTTTCTGTGGGAGGACCTGACATTTGAAGCCTTGGCACAGATGACTGTCATTAATATCAACTCTGAATCACCTTTCCATTAAATTCATGGAATAAAACTTGTCAGCTTGTCTCAGCTTTAATCTCAGTTTGCAAATCTTGACACTGAGATGAGAGAATGGCAATGTAATGATGACACCACACTACTTCTCACTGACTCCATCAAGGAAGAACTTTTGTAAAAGCACACTTACCTCAGCATGAATTTAAGTCTGAGATCAAGTGTATGATGCAGTCAGGCAGACAGTTAAGATGTAGTGCACACACTTACAACCCAGAGTTCTTAGGGTGACTGCATGAAAGAGAGGAAGGGCACAGTTAGTCTCTTTACAATCCAAAATTAACAGAATTATGTTTTAAAACAATATTCCTAATTTTTTTTATGGAAGATACATGACCAGGAGCGATAAAGATAACTCTGTTCTCACTAGGTATCTGGATAAGGTACAGTATTCCCCAAAGGTGCAATTTGATCTCCTGTGTGTCTCACCTTGTCTGTTTGTTACAGGACTCCTTTATTAGTTGCTCACTGATCTTAATCCAGAGATCTGAAGTGATTATGTCCCAGAAATGCCCTGGTGTCAGCTGGTGATCACAGAAGTGGTACAGTGTGTCTCTGTATAAACTTCCACCTGATGTCAGCTATAAAAATCATACTTAATGCAGTGGCCGCTATACATGCCAGGGAGCTAAACATCAAAAATATGGCAATATATTCAGTTGGTAGGTGGGCTTTATAGGAAGAGATAAATACATATAGATTTTTCATACCTTGCTTTCAGCACCAGGAGTTTTGTAAAAAGTGATGTTTGCTTGATCATGTCTAAACTATAAAAAGTTGAAAATAAGAAAAATAATAATTTAAGCATCTTGATTCCAGAAATATTCAAAATCTAGAAAAACCTGTGTTAATAGTGAATAATTCTCAACTGGTAAGCTTGTGCTGTACTAAAAGTATTAAAACTGTATCTGATAAAAACACATTTATAGACAGTGGCTTTTTCCAGCAAACAGATGAGAGGGAATGATGCTGCACATGCACAGTGTGTGAAGTTCAGTGAAAATTCATCACCTTAAATTTAGCAAGCTGCTGATTTTCTTCTCTGAATCAACTTCCCATTGGAATGGACTTCCCATTAAGACTAAAATACTCATTTCCTTCAAGTATCTATGGGTACTAGCCGAGATTTCTGAACAGTACAAATCTGCTAAATCCTAACTGTATTGCAGTCAAATCTAAATAGTCTTTTATATGGCAGAGAAAAAAGCCTTGCTATACCAACTAGATTTCATACAAAATATTAAATTAACTCTTAAATAAATTAATTAAATTTGAACTCCCAGCCATGCACAAAATTTTGGCTGCTTTCAGATTCTTCAAGACCTCTGACTGCCTTCATTTAGCAGAGGTTTTCACCCTTCATTTTTGGAAGTGCTCCATGTTCTTTAGGAAGGGAAATTTGTCCAGTGTAGTGAAGAACTGTCCCCTTTTTTCCAGCACTGCATAAAAAAGACGGAACAAATTATATTTGCGGCCATGTCCGGAAATACAGACCATTTCATCATATGTTGGTATAGAGATTGCAACAAAAAAAATAACATTGATCAAGAAAACCTTTTTCCTATATTGTCATCACCAGTTCTGAAGAAGAGTCAGAGGGGGAAAAACATTAGTTTGGGGATGTGGTGGGTTGACCCTGGCTGGATGCCAGGTACCCACCAAAGCCACTCCATCACTCCTCTGCAACTGGACAGGAGAGAGAAAATATAACAAAAAGCTTATGAATGGGGATAAGGACTGGAAGAGAGATCACTCACTGATTACCACCATGGGCAAAACAGACTCAGTTTGGGGATATGAATTGAATGTATTACCAATCAAAATCAGAGCAGGATAATGAGAAGTAAAACAAATCTTAAAAGTACCTTCCCTCCACCCCTCTCTCCTTCCCAGTTCTACCTTCTCCGCCCTGGCGGCAGAGGGAGACAGGGAATGCAGGTTACAGTCAGTTCATCGTATGTTTCTGCTGCATCTCAGAGAGAAGAGTTCTTCCTCTGCTCCAGCGTGTGTTCCCTCCCATGGGAGACAGTTCTCTACAAACATGTCCAGCATGAGTCCTTCCCATAGGCTACAGTTCTTCCTGAACTGCTCCAGCATGGATCCCTTCCACAGGGTGCAATCCTTCAAGAACAGGCTGCTCCAGCATGGGTTCCCCACAGAGTCACAGGTCCTACCAGGAAACCTGCTCCAGTGTGGGATCCTCTCTCCGTGGGTCCACAGGTCCCTGCCAGGAGCCTGTTCCAGCATGGGCTTCCCACAGTTTCACAGCCTTCTTTCAGGCATCCACCTGCTCTGGAGTAGGTCTCCTCCACAGGCTGCAGGTGGATCTCTGCACCCTTGTGGACCTCTGTGGGCTGCAGGGCCACAGTTACTTCAACATGGTCTTCACTGCAGGCTGCAGAGGAATCTCAGCTCTGGTGCCTGGAGCATCTCCTTTCCTTCCTTCTCCACTGGCCTTGGTGTCTGCATAGTTGTTCCTCTCACATTCTCATTCCTGTCTTCCTTGAGTGCACTTACATCTGTGCAATAACTTTTATTTACTTTTTAAATATGTTAGTGCAGAGGTGTTACTATAATTTCTGACTGTCTCAGTCATGGCCGGCAGTAGGTCCATCTTGGAGCTGGCTGACATTGGCTCAGCCAGGCATGGGGGAACACCATCACCCTCCCACACACCCACTACCAAAACCTGGCCACGCAAACCCAATACAGCTGTTTGATGCTCTTCCCCATTAGCTAAGACTTGCACCTGAAATATAGCTCTCAACTAGAAAAAGCCCATTAAGTGTAAGCCAGTATTGATCAAGAAACCTCTTGGTTTAGGATATCGTGGGCACCGTGCATCAACACACTCAGGGACTCTTGCCACAAATGCTTGTCAAGTTGACCAAAAATAAGGTTCTTCCAAAATATGTCTGAACCATCATTTGCAGGCAGATAAGGAGGTAAATTATTTTCTTCTGCTCCTTGCTTAGTCTTCACCTCCTCACCTGATGATGAAAGGTCTCCACAGGCATTGCTTCAGGTGAGAGCCTGGTGGTTCTCTGTGGGGCATCACCAGCAGTGTTTTAGGGAGCACCAGCAGAGTACCCCACTGTGCAAGTCATGTTTGCCAGGATTGCTGCCATTGGTGAACCTCCCAGCCTTTCAAGCTGAATTCAGTTATAAGCGTGACCAATTTGTAGAAAAAAAAGGACCACTCTGACATTATTATTTTTCTTTCCTAACTGTTCTATTATGGAAGTTTATGTAATGATTACCTACAGTGCTGTTTCTCACAGAGAGAGCAGGTTGTTAAATAAAATGTATCCTGCCTAACGGTGAAGCCATTTGCAGTAGAAACATATAAAACAAAAGGAACCAGGATTATTAAAGTGTATTTAAAGTAGTTTAATCTTTGTGGGTTTTATATGTACTGTATGCTAAATTTGCTTCAAGCATGGAGTTTAAAGTTTCATATGCACAGCCAGTAAATGTGGCTATTAAGATGCCGTGTTTTCATGTTAACTCCTTGGCTGTGGTGGTTTTAATGTGTTCACTGCTGGCAGTGGACATCAAGCCAGGAAAATCCAACTCCTGATGCAAAAGGATTTAAAAAAAAAAAAAAAAAATCCAGGCACTGCCAAAAATACATAATTCTTTTTTTGTACTCTGCAGTTTGTTTTACTTAGGGAAACGGCCTGGTCATACCCTGCAGCATGCATTCATTACAGTGATCTTTGACTGACAGATGCAGAGTAATAAGATGCATATTTTAGTGCTTATTATAATACCCTGTCCAAAAACAACTTGACAAATTTGTGATTTCGACAGTATCTCATTTTGCTGGCTGCAGTGCTCTGTGATTGCCTAGTACACGTGGCTTCCAGATTATGCATACCACCAATACTGCTCATTAAAATGGCCACAGTTCACCAGTTTCGGTACCTTGGAACGAACTTGGAATGAATTATTATACAACAAAGAGGCTGCTGTCATGCAGAACAAAAGACAAGCAAAAGAGAGCTTCGGCTTAATGAGGCTAAGTGAGTGTCTCCCCTGCATCACCAGCTACTTGACGGCCTTTGAGCATGGATTTTTTTCTCCACAGGCCAAAACCTTTGGTCTATTATTTTGTGTTTATGCACCTTGAGGCTAATATGCATTTTAATATGCTGCACATGGAGAAAAAAATCAGCCATTAGATTAGAACATGTGCACTCCCTGTTAAGTTAATGACAGCCGAACATAGAGATAAATTTAGGTTTTCATATTTAATTATAGCACAGTGCAGTACGTTTAGCAAGGATAAATTGCACTATTATTATGCTTCATTTTTTTTGACATCTTTTCATATTAACCATGCGCACTTACCCCCACTTCCTCCCCAGTGTCACACATAATGTCTCTGTGCATCATCCTTCTCTAACACCATTAATTTTTTATTCTGTACAGTTGTATATGTATTGTTGTATTTGTTACTTAGGGTTAGCTTGCTAGTTGGATAAAACCATTCAAAACAGCCCTTGGTTAGGTGATCTACACAGGCAATAAGGATAGAAAAAAAACATTAAAAGAACTGGCTTGTGTGGCTAGAAATGGCTCCTCACATCTGCTCCCAGAACAGAGTTCCCAGTCCTTCTGCCCTGGATGCTTTCAGCATGATGTACACTGTCTGTGACTCTTTTCTCAAGGAGTTGAATTGGAAAAGCCTGAAAAATAATGTGTGGATGGTTCAATGAGTTCTAAAGCATTTTGTAGTTGGATAATATTAATATGGACGATGGTGATATTAACATAAATTGTCTCTATAACTGTGTAAGAACAAAACCAGACCTAATGTTCTAGGTGGCATGTGCTGTTGGTTGGGGCTTTGTATATGTATTACCTTTGTTTGTCAGAGCTGTTGCTAAAGAATAGCATGAGGAATTAGGCCAGACCTCAGCCTTATAGAAGACAATATAAATTTAAACACAGAGGCAAGCTGGCATGCAGGTCAGTCTTTGCACATTCTTATCAATTTTAACAGGAATATTTGACAATTTCTGTGTTGCCATGGATTTGATGGTGATGCTGGACTATTTGTTACTACCTGAAAGAGATTTTAGATTTGCTTTGAGCTCTGGTCTGAGCTATTCAGGTAGCTGTGGTTTGTGAAAAATATGTTTGCATGCTTCACAAAATTAAGGAAATACTGCTATTTTCCAAAGTGGATTAGAGCAGGTAATAACTCAGAGGAAGAAGATTTTCTTCCTCCTGCTGCGTGTATAAGCAAGCAGAAGATATTATGCTACAGGCTTTTCCTAGATTATTTCTTATTGGATAGTTGTTTCGTGACAAAGGACATTGTGGCTTGATGACCAGAGGGTCATGACAGGAATAATAATTACCATATGAAAGTGTGTCTGGATCTTGGTGATAAAGCATTCCTCATCACAATCAGTCAGCACTTGCTGGTGCAAGAATTTTCCTCAATGGCAGAGATCAGCTTTTTCATATTCATTGAGAGCAAATCGGTCTCTCACTCTCTTTCCCTTTCCCTCTCGCCCTTCTTTCTGCAACCTTCAGTTCTGTACTATCCTTACTGACAAAGAATATTTTCTTTGTCAGGTGAAACTCACAGAGTTTGGGGATGTTTAGGATGCTGCAGCATTTGCAAGATTGGTATTAATTGCAGCGCCTTACTCTTTGTGTACTGACTGCGTAAAGCTCTGGTCAGTAGCGATTGATGGCTAATTGTCTACAGTTCAAGCACTAGAAAATGGGTTGGCAATTAATTTATGTGTGCAAAACTCTTCTCCCTGATTTTGTAAGTGCAGATTTTGATGCAAATTGCATCTGTGAAACCAAGGTTGTGGCTTTCAAAATGTAAGCTATAATTACCAATCTGAGAACCTGATGATACGAAATTCTTCCTCTAGAATCTACCCCTAGTGAGAGAAGACATTTATTAACAATATTGTGTACTTCTAAGCAGTAATTCTGACCATTTTTTTATTCATTAAGCACTGGTAAAATACTTGATATTACCTGTGATGGAGTCTTACGGAGTTGCAGGCTGTATCCTACAGACTTCCAGATTGCTTAGAAACATCTATGCAATCAGAAAGGCCTCTTCTGTATCTACAGGTAGCTCTTATTAGCAAAACCTAATTTTATTTATGTGTTCCCATTTTGTTTATGGTACTAGTCACAGACATACTGAAGTGCAAGAAAAGACTTGGACTTTCAGCTTCTGAAAGAAGCATGGTCCCTTTAAGCTTCTCATCTCAGAAAGTTCTTTACTAGGGTAGCAAGATGGTCTGTGGGCCACAGTGGTCCATGCAATGAAAGTACAAAACTAAGTTCATGGTATTGGTAATAGACAGCAGATTTAGAATTCATTTTCAGCCTGTTTTCCAAGAACTGTGTTATTCTTATGCTAGTTTTGAGAGGAAGTTTGACAAGAACATCTTTTAATTCTCTTAGGAACATATTTGGCCCATAAGAACAGCCCTAAGTGTAGTGACATGCACATATATATGAGAAATCTAGAAGGAATGATTCACAGAGAGAGGATAAAGAAACTAAAACTCTTAAAGTGTCCATATGTCCTGCCCAAATGAAGTATGTAAACATAAGAGGTGGAGAACTCGGTGATGTACAAATATTTGAAGTTTGCAATCAGTTGAGAAAGAGGGATTTTATGATGTAGAGTGAGAACTCAACCTAAAATGATGAGTTGAATTGGGGAAAAAAATATAGTGTTCAGAAAAGGTAGGAGAAAAAATATCCTCATTGGAAGAAAAGTGTTTCTGTATAAATGATGTGGGTTTCATGCTGGGTTGCTGAGATTCAAGGTAGGGAGGACTTTTGAAACTTGAATGCGTGGAGTCTAATGGAAGTACTGCTGGGAGAAATTCTGGGTTGCCAGAACTATGTGCTGGACTCCTAGACTTTTCCTGTCTGCACAAGCTAGCCCGTGGCCCTTTCCAGCATTATAGCTGCACAACAGGGGCTGTCCATGGAAGCCACTGGATCCTGATAAAGTGTTTGGATAGTGACTCCACATAAATCACTGGATCAATCAGTATCTAACAGTATGCAGTTGACATGTCTTTTTGCTTAAAGAGTAAGACGAGACTTAAGGAACATGATTGTGACCTTTCCAAAGTATTTTATTTTTATTGCTATAAAAAACCCTTGAAGGTTGTTCTGTAATCTTGTGTGGTTTTGATCCAACCACATGGGTGTCTCAACAGTCAGAGCTGTACTTCCTGAGTTTTTATGGACAAAGGGATTAAAAATGTCTTTCTGTTTCATTGCCCATTAGTCATACATTGGCACAGGGCAGCTGTCCCCACTAACTGAACGGAGCTGTTGGGCACACCATTTCTACATGTAGAAGTTGAGAAAAGAAATTTCTGCAGTGTGCTGACCTATTCATGCCGAACAGAATTCATTAAGGCCCAGGAACTGTGTTTGGGTTGTTCCAGGGGAAAATTACAGCAAGCCTGTAATCTGCTGCTCCACATTGGGGCTCTGTAATAGTCTGAAGTGGCTTGGCAAGAATTTTATTGATTTCTTGGGATCTCATTCAGGCTGATTGCACTTGGGTGCTCTGATGGTTGATGTTTAAGAACACCTACCCTAGCTGTTATTAAGAAGGTGGGTCTAATCCTCACATAGGTAAGACCCTGTGTGCCCTTCATTCCATTCAGCAGACAAGTTTTAATAAAAGAGCTCCTTTTATATTTTATGCCATGACTGTGTTTTGATTGTCACACTTTTAACTGTCCAGCGTAAGTCAGTCACTGTATAATCCATATATTGCTTGGGATAGGTCATATCATGTATTTGTTCTTTCATTAATAATTTTGTGTCTTTTCTGATTGACTTGGAATAGCTAGTACATTTTTTTCTATTACTATGTTGTATTTCTTCCAAATGAATGATTTATTTATATAAAAGATAGAAAATACTACATTCTTTTATACAATATGTCTGGATTAATGAGAAATGCAGAAAGGTATCACTGAAATATGGGCATTTTCTTAGATCCTTCAAGACAAGACCTTGCAGTTTAAAGTAGTTGAATTCTATAACCTATCAACTATAATTTATTTATACTACCCATCATTACAACATAGAGCATTATATCCCAGATGCTAATTGTTACGTAATATTTTCTGGAATTATTATTAGCCAAAAGGCATCTTTTCCAATTCCAAACTGAAAGTCTAATTCAGACTCTCCAGCAGATTTTCCCTGCCTTTACTGAGCCGTCCTTCAAGTGCTGAGCACTCCTGAAACGCCCATTTCAGAAATTTCCATTTGTGAATTGAAAGTCAGAAGGCTCATTTAAACCCACAAAGCTCTATAAGCACGAACAACGAACATATCTACATTTTTCCTTTTACTAAAAATATATCACTAAGCTGTAAACAAGCCCCATACCACTGACATTAGGAAAAATTATATTCTGAAACCTCTAAACTTACCAGTTAAAATGGGAGCAACAAGAAATCCCATGGTGACTACAGAATGAGTTTGTCTTTGGTAAACACCATTTACTAAAGAGCACCCAGAAAGAGCATGGCTTCTTGGAGCTGTTTTGGGTGGTACAGAGCGGGGCTGATAAATGCCTTGTGCTTCAGAACTCCACTTTCTTTTTTCTTCACAACGAAGTCATCATCCTTCATTTGATAGACTGCAGACATTTTCTTAGCAATTTTGTCATAGCCTGGATTTTGACCTTCAGTCCCTGGTCTGTGGTTGAGCTTCAGTGCCTGCTGCTGGATTTTTGACTTAATTACTGGGATAAAACAGATGGAGGAGAAACAGCATTTACATTTTTCCATAGGAATTAATATATTTCTCCGCTGTTTATCCCTGAGTTATTTTCGTCTGCGTAGTGTGAATAGTTTGCAAAGGTATTTATAACAACATTTGAGTGATGAACATGCAGTCTGAAAAGCTTTAAAGCCTGCCTCTCTGTCTCCATTTGAAAAAAAACAAAAAATTCCTCTCCATCCTGACAGTGTCTTTAGTTGCTCCTAAATGTCAGTTTGGGAGGGATGCCTCTGTGAATTCATGACCACTATTTTGCCTGTGTGAGTACGGGTTTATAATTCAGCACGCATTGGGAATGTACTTTTTTGTGCAGAATTGAGCATTTATTTTAAAGTGAAATCTTAACATGGTCTATTGTAAGAATCCAACTTAACTGTCCAAATACCATCCCCAGCTCATCCACAGAGAAAGGTCTCAATTTAAAGTGTCTGACTGGCTGAGCTGCCCTTAGGATTCTCCAGCACAAGGAGTGCCCTTACGCATTAGCCAGAAGACAGTTACTGCTGTGAAAGGGACTGTGCCACAAGAAAACTTTCTTTCAGTTTCAAGAATTGAGAGGTTGTACAATGTTCTCAGTCTAACACAAGGTAATTCTATATTGCAATTGCAGTGAAAACTTGGATACTCGAGAATTGCATAGGTAGTGGTGGATACATAAAAATCTGAGCTCATAACCATAGTCTCCCTGCCTCAGTCCCATAAGGGTACTTTAATTTTCTTCCTGTCTTGCAGCTCATAAACATGCTTCTTTTCAGAACGCACCCCAAATACTGTTGAAAAAGGACTATAAAATTTTATAGATATATTTGAGGGTATTATAAAAGTATAATAAAATAAAAATACTGCAAAGAAATAGAAATTATTGAACAACTGAATTAAAATTTTAAGCTGGGATTGTTTTATTGCGTTTGGGTTCTACTTGGCTTTTACAATTATGAGGGAATAGAATTTGGAGTTAAGAAAATTTAGAATTTTGATTTTAATGTAGCATTTATTTAATGTACTTGTAAGCATTTGCTTAAACACTTAAATCATTTCAGTATGTTGCTGAAGATGACTTATTTTTAGGTCAATCAGTAAAAATCTGAGTTCTGCTGTTTATCTTTTGAAAACGTTTTACTTGATTTTAGGAAAATATTTCTAGATCAGAAATGAAAGTGTTTACTCATACAAACTGAAATGTTAAGTAATTAAGTAGCATTACAATAAAGTAACAGTACAATAATGGTGGTGAACAAATTACATATACTTTGTTTAATCTGAAATCAGTTTCACCCCAAAATGTGTCCCCTTTCTCTGAAAACCTGGCAGAGAAAACAACATAGTTGTTCCCAGTAGTGCTGCTCCCTTTTTTCTGTTTACAAACAAATAGTATACCAAATGTTCATTGCAAAGGTGAAGGTGGACAGTAGGAAAGTCTGCTGACTTGGTGAGTACCATAGCTTACCAACATTCTCACAGACAGGAGTTTCTGCAATTTAAAGTTTTCATTCTCATTTGTGGGGATTTTTTCCCCTCTAAAATCAGCTAGAGTATGAGACATTTGAACTTTTCCCATTATCTCTCAGTCTCTCAGAAATAGTTGCAAAGAAATTCAAAATATTTCAGGGTTTTCTCTTCTACAATGACCCCACAGTGACTCTTCCTGGCTAACCCTCCATGGCCCCTCTGCCACCCTCTGCCCATCTTGCCCTGTGAGCCCAGGCCTGGGGGATGCTCTGCACAAGCTGCCCCAAACCATAAACTCTGCTGTGGTGAAGCCTGATAACCCTCATGACCTGATCCTGACCATTGTGTGTGACCTGTGCTGTAAAAGAGGGAGGATAGTGCTGAAAATTTTATGTTGTGATGTCTGTCTGGGCTTAAGTTCTGGAGGAATTTTTGAAAGATAATGTGTAGCTTAGGGATCTGCACTGGAACCAAGCTGCTAGTTGCGAAGTGAGCTCAGCCAAAGAGTTCAACTGTGTTTGCGCCCCTGATGGCTTTATGTGCATAAGAACAGTAAGACTTTAAAAGGCTACTAGAAATTTTACTGTGATCTGTTATAGCTGATGATATCTTAAATTATTCTTCAGACTTACCACTGCAATCAGGAACTTCAAATAAAGGCTGAAACCTGCTTTGCTTTGTCTTGCTACAAGAGTATGTGCTTTTCCCCAGTGTAAAAAAGTCAAAAGTCTTTTAAGACATACAAAAAGTACAGCATGAAACTGTTTCTGGTTTTCATGGGGGGATGCTTGGAAGGAATGAGACTATTTTCCAGGGGAGACTTATGACCCACTGTTTGTGTATAAGTTAACAACAATGAAAGTGGTAAATTTAGATTGTGACGTAAATTTCATTCTTAGTTCTGCTTTGCATTTATACAGAAGGATTTATTATTACTGTGATTTACCTTCTACTAGGAGGTAAAAGAAAAGAAAGTATGAAGTAGCAACAGTTGTAAAGTATCTTCTGGAAAACTTCAGCTTACAGAAAATGATGTAGCATATCTGCTCAGACCTGAAGTTGCTGTGAACACACCGGGCCATTCTCCCTCCCGTTTCCTAGGCTGGATTTCCAGCATTTCCCAACAAAGCAGTTCAGCTGTAAGGTTCAGCACACACTGAAGGAAAGATCTATCTTCCATTTCAGGTGAAGCACTGACCTCCTGTATTGCTTCTATTTTTTGTTTTTCCTTTTTCTTCCCTGCATGTGCTGGCAATAAGGAGCGGTGGTGGTGTGGACGCCCTAGATGGCCCGGTACTTGGCTGTTTTCTTCAGCCCCATCAGTACAAAGATCCTTTGTGCCTTACATGCTAGCCCAAACCCCAGGGGAAGACTGTACTTCTTGACTCCATTCACTCCTTGCGCTTGCTGGATTTTCAGCAATACACTTTTTATAATACTGCTGTGTAAGGTGACTGAGGTGGCTTAAGGGCATGTCCACAACTGTGGAACAAGCTCCCACAGGACCTAAGACTCAGATAGTGTCTTTGCCTTTCACCCTGACAGTAGAAGACATTTTTCTAGCTTTACCTTCTCCGTGCAGAAGTTTATCTGTGTTGCTGCTTGCTTTTGTTTTTACAGGAAGAATGTTATTAAAATCTTACCCAAACCAAGCAGCCTGTTCCACACACAAAGAATGAGAATGAGAGAGCAGGTGAGCCATGCAAGATAGGTGGAGTTCCTTAGACAACAGACACTGTTGGGATACTTTAATGATGAAGGTGACATAAAACCTTTGCAAGAGAAGACAACAATTTGAAACAACTGTCCATTTTATCTCGTTTCTTTTGTCTTCTGGAACAGAAACAGAGACACTGAGAAGCAGGTCCAAGAAACCTAATTAAATGCTGAAAGGAAATGAAAATTAGTTCACAGTTCTGTTCCCCAGACTGATTCCGTGAATATTCAGTTTGTATTATTTTCAGAAGAAGGTAAGACATTATAACCAGAATTCTCAAGGTAGTTCTCCTTCTTGAAGAGAGGACCAGGTATTTGGGCTGGTCTTTAGTTATGATCCATACTTCCAGTATGTCATTAGGACCTGCCAGGTATTTGACATGCCTTGGATCAGTCTCATTGTTATAAAAGCAGTCAGTGGACCCCCCAAATATACTCATTTTTGTAGGGGAAATATTTAAAGGCTCTGAAACAAAGTTTTTCTAAGGAATAAGCAATTGATAGCAAATAATATTAAATAAGCTGAGTTCCCATGGAAGCAATAATCAACATTAACTTTTTTAAGCTGTTATTTCACGTAGAAAAGAGCATTAAATCAAAATATTATGATTTTACGCTCTGTCTGTACCAGTGTCAGTATCAGCGTCACTGATACCAGTAAAGTGTCAAAAACTCTAGAGCATCCCCAGATTGCTTCGCTTCCTAATGAAGACTACAACAGCATTTTGAAGAATGTGAAAGGAACCCTCTGTGGTGTAAAGTAGCCATAGAATGGAGAAACCATTTATTTTGAGAACACACCTGGTGCAGGAGCTTGCTTTAAGACTGGGTGGAAGATACAGCTCATTCTTTGTCTCATGCTGTAACATTGTTTATTTTCTTGGCTTTTTAAAGCTGTATTTATACTTCTATTTTTGAAAAAAAAAGAAAAAACAAAGGAAAATAAAAGCGTAAAAAGGTGTTCTTAAATGTTAAAAAAAATGCAGTGATATCTGTGATAAATAACTCCATACTACGACATACTTTTTATGGTTAGCAGTAAGCCTTGTATCTGTAGTTCCAGAAAGTCCCTGATGACAGAGAATAGCATTTATTGAAATTCGTTGGATGCTACTCTGTTTTACTCAATGCTGCCTGGGCACTGACATCAGAAGTGACTAGATTCCTATAGGCACCTAACTTCAGAAAGGAGAGATATGTCTGTACTTTCAGATTAAGTGTGCCCAGGAATATTCCTAGGTGCTTAGGCCAGCTGGCACCAAGCAGCCTGTGCTGATGATCAGAAGCTGTTAGTCTCCAAAGCAGGTTGGCTGCAGGCAGGCTGCCTGCTGGGAACGGCTCCTGGAGCATGCCGACTTCCAAAGCCTCTCCAGGAGTTGCCTGGGACACTGATAGTCAGCACAGGCCAAAAGCAGGCAAAAAAATGTTGTAACATTTTGTTAGGATAGATGACAACATCCTTGTGCCCAGGAACATTCCCAGGCACTGATTTACTACTGTGGATTTAGAGAGCATCTTGCAAAAGACTCTGAAGGGGAAAAAAAAGACAAGTAATGGCAGTATGTGACTGGACATGAAAGACGGACATGTGGACATAGAAATGAGCTCTATTAGATGTGAGTGAAAATTGCACTCAGAAAAAAATATCTAACAGCCTGAGGCTCCAATATCAAGGAAAGTGGTGAGAATTTTTAGAAAATCTCCAGAAATACCTTCTATCTAAGATATAATAGAATGTAATGTGATATAAATATATGACTAACATACATATTTTTGTATGGTGTGACTAGTATATATGTATTACCCAAGTATGGACGGTCTGAAAAAATAACTCAGTGTTCCCCGCTGTTACAAAGCAGCTAACCCCTGAGTTCATTCCATCCTAAGAGCTGAATTCGGTTGGTAGGGGGGACAAAGTTGCAGTGGTTCAAATGAGAGCACCCAGAGACTATGTTTACATTAAGTAGTAGAGACAAAAGAGTCAAATAGGAGTAGGGTTGCAGAATGAAATGGTTGATGCTGAGACTGGTGTTCACACAGTATGCATTCCAGGTTTTTTGACTGTATTCTGGCTCTAGTCTGGTCTTGTGGGCTAAATGCCCATTAGCAGCTGGAGCTCATTTTAGGTACAGTCCTGGAGCACATATTCAGCTTTCATTTCATCCAAAATAAAAAACTGCACTGCCATAAGACGCAAAGTGCAGTATGTGGGGACAATCAGGAGATTCACATCAAAGGTGTACTGATCTGAACTAAAACATGAATGCAGAGACACCTGGTGAGCTTCCGCAGCAGTGTGACAGTAACAGAGGGCTTGTGGGCACGATTAGTGAGCAGCTGAGGCCAGAGAGAAGCCCTTAACCACCCAGAAAAGAAAATGTTTGTGTAGACAAGGAAAAATTTTGTGCAAACATAAATGCATTAGCACAAAGCAGAGAAGAAAAATCAACTGATAATTGTCTTGTGTATGGGATTTTTTTCTGCATTGGCAAGAAGATTGTTTTGCCAAAGCTTGCTTACAGTAGCAAAAAGAAAAAATTCACCACATCAGGAAAACAAACTGACTCAGAAAACGTATCTTTACCCATATCTGGCTTTCATGAACTACACAAGAACAAAAATAAACTTTTGGTGCCGTTTGCAGAAGCATGAACTATAAGAGCAGCAGCACTGAAAATGAGAAGAATTTGAATGCCAGCTGGACAGTTAAAACATCAATAAATGCTAGACAACAGAGACTTTGTTGGCATTTTCTGGAAGTTTAAAACTGCTGACAAAAATGTACAGCATAATATTACATGATGGAACAATCAAAATACAAGCAGGACAGTGTAAATTATCAAGAAAAGCTGAATGAATTAAAATACCAGGAAGTATCGATAACTCACAAAATACTCTTCCTTTAACTAAATCAAGTGAATGAATGAAGCATGTGATGGAACGGGGGCAAACAATTCAAAAACCCTACAGACAACGAATCAGAAAACTTAGCTGAAATAGGTAGTAAGCTCTAAGACTCCCTGTAGCAAAGTATTTAGATGGTGTTTTAAAGGTCTGGGATGTCTTCTAGGCAAAGAAAAGCTGGAAATGGACACAGTGATGCAGCACTTAATTAATAGAATGTTCTCCACACTCAGAGAAAAAGCAATAAGGCAAGTGAAAGTAAGGAAAGCATAAGCCGCATTGCTGAGGTTTTCCAGGGCTATAGGTCAGATGGGCAGCAAACCAGCTGGAGAGAAGATGGGAAGCTCTGCATTTCCATATCTTTTAGCAATTTAACAAGGCATTATACAGACCTGCAGGTGCTAATAGGCTTGCCATCTTAAAAAAGTATTTTCAGTTTCTGATGCAATATTAATACATTTGCAAATGTATTAGATATAAGAATTACAGATTGTAACTACCTCAGTATCTTTTGAGAATTCCTTAGTGTGTATACTGGTGGAAGAAAATGCCATTTGAAATGGAAACTGTGGTAGAAGAATGCCAACAGTATCAGCAAGAAGAACTAATGGGGCTGGCTGGGATCACTGCCATAGCTGTATAGATGCAGAAACAGAACAGCAAAAGCTGTAGCTGATCATGATTACATTCTCATCTATCTGTTTGAAATGACCAAGGCAATAAATCTAAAATGAAATAAAATGAGATGAAATTGCATTTGACTCCTGGAGCACTGGGATAATTGCTGACCTCCTGAAGGCTATTACCTAGCTCCTAAAAAATAAAAACCATGCAAGATAGACCCACACCTGAAAATGTCAGTCTGAAGATTAGTGGGATTCATAAACCATCTCGCAATACTTTTCCACGCTTTTCAGATCTGTACAGTCTCCTGAGGTGATTACTAAACAAAACCATGCTAGGAATACAACTGCTGTAATTCGCTGGAGTCTTCTCATATAAAAAAGAGCTCTACAAAATATCTCACGGCACAGCATTGCAGAATGTAAATGCCAAGGCCATTATATTGCACAGGGCAGGGCAGGGGAGGCACCACTGTTTGCATGAGGCATACATAAGACACAGCTCCTCCAAAAAGGCTTGTACATCCACCAGCAGAGCGTAGGAGCAGTTCAGCTGAGATATGCTGGAGTAATGTGTGCAAGTGAAAACATCAATCCTTATGATCTAAGGGCAGGAAACTATATGAGTACAAAGTGACCATCAGTTATTAGAAAGAATTTTATAAAGCCAGAACTAGCATCCCCTCAGTAACCGCAACCTGCAGTGATGCACATTGCTTGACATCTGGAAAGGAATCGAGATGTACACCCCTGAGTTCTTACACAGGCTGCTGTACACAAAGAAGAGAGCAACTGAACCAGAATGTTAGGTACTCAAAATAATACAACTAGAGAAAATTAGGAGATTCAACATCTGGGTATTTTTCAGTTTGAGCAAGGGGATACAAAAGAACCTCAAAAGAGTGTTTGAACAAGGCAAAAATTTAGTGTCAGTTCATGCCCTTCAATCTTTCACACTGACCATATGACCAGGGAGAAGTCCTGTCATCTCCTGGAGTACTGCAACCTCACAGGTAAGTGGAGCTGTGCAATATGTGCTCAAGTTGCAGTCCCCAAGTCACTGAGCAGAAATGCCACTGGATGCCTCTCAGAGCTATTCTGGGACAGAACCCTCCATCCAAAAGGATGTCTGTGTACTGGGGAGCATCGAGCTGCACAGTTAGTTACATTACCCCTGGAGAAACTTGGGCCTAACAGAAAGGGACATAAAACTCATTGCACTCTAAAATAGGCTTCTTGGATGTGGTCTCAAACAGCAAATCCTAGCACCTAAACTTTGCCATATTAGTCACACTTCTGTGGCTCAAAAGTCATTTTGCAGCAGTTGCTGCAGATGGTACTGTCAGGATGGAGCACTCTGGAAGTCTCACTACCAAACTGTATTTGGAAATGGTGGAGCCTGGAGTCATTCACTCATACAAATAACCTGGGAACAGAAAACATCTAGTTTGCTTCTCATTACTGCTACCACTGCCATCACCTTGCAGCAAATTAAATAGCAAAACTCAGTCAAGAACCAAAATTGCAATTTTCTTTTACAAAGCAAAGAGGACATCCTCCAATAGAAAAATGGCTCTGGCAGAAAGTCCTTACAATACCCTGGTGTTGTACTGATGTCAGGGCACATATATACCTCAGTGCTGCCTCAGGAAGTAGTATGGCTGGCACTGAGGAAAGGAATAACAAAGAGAAAATAAACCAAAGAGAAATACTATGATCAGTAGACTATCACCGAGAAACCCAGCGTTCTGCCAAGATCAAATCTTTTCTTCATGATAAATCATGAATTTGAGTGCCAGCCACCTACATTTAAAAGACCCTGTAATTTGTCTCCAGCCGGAGTGGGTAAATGTATTTTCTAGTCTTACCCCAAATGTCTCCATCATACGGACAGCAGGCAAAGTTTGGATAAATAGGCCCTTTTTTCATCAGGGCTTGGTCAGTGGGACAGAAGAACACAAACTGATGCACACACCATTGACAAACTTGTAGCTGACTTGTTAACCTCAGCACCAGTGCAACAGCTGTGTGACCAGCAGTCTCTCTGCAGAAAATGCCCATCCAAGCCTTATGTTGCTTGCAAGTTTCATTTTGGGCAGTACTGAAGATGACAGGGTAATCCTCCTAACTCAAAATGCTGAGAAAGTTGAGTTGGGTTTTTTTCTTTTCCAGTAATAATTACTAAGTTTTGTATGTTCTGTTTCCCAGGTTAAGGATGGAGAGTAGTTACATTCATGTTTAAGAATTCCATCTCAGCTAAATGTAACAGGGATGTTACCACAATGAGCTTGCATATTCCTGCATAAACACATTTATGTGCAGGAACTTCAGAGAACTCTGCTTCAAAAAAGTGACTGAAAGAAAATAATCCATTTGGAAGAAGGATTAAAAACTGTAATGAGGTGCATTCTCACACTTCTGAGGTCTGAGCTCAGAAAAATACTTGTTTAAGCTTGCAGATAGCCTGAAACAGTGGCTGAGGGGCACAAGACACTCCATTACTCAAGTTACTGTCAGAGCATGCAGTAGCCTGGGGTGGCATCAGGGGAGTGGGGGGTTTCAGGTGCTGCTGCTGTCCAGGAGAGCTCCACCATTCATCACTCTAGTGCTCCCCACCACAGCCCCTTCTCCTTCCCCCTGCCTGGTCAGTAAGCACACCAGCTCTGCATCAAGAATTTCTGGCAGCCATGGGGCATAGAAGGAGAACCCTGCCCTATCTCCAGCAAAATGAAGTGCTGCTTAAATACCTCTCAGCTGTGATCTGGCTTTGTGCCACAGTTGTCCATGAAGTTCATGTAGCTAAGCTGCTTTTTCTTCTGTGCTCCATCTCCCTGCCTGCCCTGCTCCAGTGCATACCTGGTAGGAATCGGTTTGCCCTACTATGGTGTCATGCTATGTCTGAGTGCTCATCCCAGAAGAAGATTGGATATTTGGGAACAGACTGATTGCTCATACAGGATGACTCACTGCATTTTCTCTGGAGGCAGGAAATGGCCCCAGCTTTCCTGAGGAGAAGCAGCAAATCTCTCCTGTGTGGTGACTGCTCCTGCCTTTGTAAGCTGATCAGACTGAAGCTCTCCTAGGAGCTTTATCCATTGGGATACACAGCACCTCTGTATAAAATATGGAGGAAAAAAAGGCAGACAGATGGCATGGATTATCTATAATAATATAAATTATGTCATCTGTGACCTTTAGAGCAGCATCCTGTTGTAGACAGCATTAATGTAGAGAAACTGCACTAAGTAGAAAATTTTGTTTCCCTTTCTGTCTTAATGGTGGAAATGGCCAGAGATGACTTTTTGAACTGTAGATTAAATCACTATAAATATCTGTCATAACTTTATCAAGTTGAATTATGTAAAGAAATAAAAATAATTTTATTTTTAAAATTTAAATGAGGATAAAGTTTTAAAATATGGCAGGTTTCTTAGCAGTGAAGCTCTGTAGGGCTTGTGTCATCATTCACACGTGAAGTGAGAGGTATGTTTTCTGGAATTGAGTGCAGAACAGCTAGAGACAGGAAAGTTTTTTCAAACAGCATAAAAGATGTGTACACTCTATGCTCCATTTTTTCTTTCACTGGACACCTGTAACTCCTGTGATGTGGTCAGGTGGCACCAGGTGTGCACATCCAAGAAGAGTGGCTTGGTAGTGGTCAGCCAGTGAGATGTGGACCCAGTACCCCCAGTGGCTGCATGGAGGCTTAACTCCAGTCCATGTAACTCCTTTCATATTGAGCCACGCATAAAAGCTTTGTAGGATCAGGACAGGAGTTTCTTTGCAAGTATCAATTGCATGGTTTGTTGTGTCATGTCAGTCTGTTTGACCTGCAAAATAGCCCACAATGAGTACACAGTGCAAAGTGATACGTAAAGGAAAGGTTTAATGTAGCTATAAGGAGCACGTAACCAGTGAAAAAGTGAACAGCCTGTTCAAGCAATATGTGATTGTGGTTATATTTAATAGCAGAGGGCAAGCTGAATGCATTTGCTTGCAAGCCTAACTGTGCATACAAATCAATGAAGTCTTGCAGTAACAAAATGATCAGAACTCATTTTAAAGCTATTGTAGAAATTTAAAACAAGATAGTTTTTAAAACTACAGTGATGTATGCCTATGATGTGTATTTGTAATGATCTGCATGTTAGATTTTTAAAAATCAAATTCTTCCTCTAATTGACTTGACTGAAAATCTAATCAAATTAGCATTTTTGAATACATGACCATTGTAATGCCATATTCAGAATGTAATGATACTTTAGATACTTTAGCTGTTAAAGACAGATAAATATGCAAGAGAGGCACTGTGGGGGATTGGGATTCTAATGAGGACTTCTTTGTTTTTCTACAATAAGTTTTTATATAGTGTCTGTTACTTTGGTACCTACATATTGGTGTCTCCTCACTACTTGATGGTGACATAAACACATTTATATCAGTTTATTGAAGCTATCACTTTTGTAATTTATAATTGTTATTTATTCATAAGATACTTTTGATATATTGATTTTAAAGAGTTTAACAATTATTTGTTTCTTTTCAGATATATTTAAAAGTTTTAATAACTTCAAATTATAAAAATTCTTCAGCATCGCTTTCCTTTAGTGGACCATTCCAATTTTGCCATCTGGCTATTTTATTTTTTTTAATGTCATATGTTATGTGTTGCTTTGTCACATTTTTGAAACTGTTAGAAGGCCTTAATCAAACCAGAACATCCAAACTCTTCATAGGAGAGCATTCAGCATTTTCTTGTCCTACCTCTCACCAACTGAAGTTGGGAGTTTTGACTATCCAGGGGTGAAAGTAGTTGCTGTTCATGCTAGAACTATTAGTATTATGACTCTTAGCATGAAATTTAGTGAGTTTAGGATATTGAGGTGATGAGGAAAAGCATTGTATTATTGAATTTGAAGACTGAAAGGCAATGGTAGACTCCTTGGTCGTAGCTGGAAGAGTTCACTAGAGCTCTTTTGTCTGCACTGAATACTTTACATTTAAATTAGGATTGTGTGACGTAGAGATGAAAGGATTACTGTGTGTGAGAGATGAACAAGAGAAAGCATTGTAGTCTGTGCAGGAGGAGGATAAGTACTGTAGTTCATCTGCCATAAGAGATGGATTACAATGAATCTGAAGTGGAAGAAGGCTTACTTAGGAATTATTAGCAGTGGTTTGCATTTAAGTAGTCTATTAGTGGAATAATAAATGTGTAGTTATGTGATGTGTAATCTACCAGGAGAAAGTGGAGTTAATTTCTAGATAGATTTAAATTATGCTGTTTACAGTATAGGCAAGTTGGTTATAAATTTGGAGCTTCCATGCAAAAAATATATCAAAGCAAAAAGGTAAGATAAACAAAAATCAAACCAAAACAAAAATCTGTAAAGGTTCCAACAGATTGGAAAAATGTATGCTCTTACCTCTTGTGGAAGGTTTAACTGCTAGAGAAAAATACTTGATAGGCACATTTGCAGCTGAAACACATACAGCAATGGTGGAAATGGACTTTCTTTGCACACAGTGGAAGCAGTGGTTATTTTACTGAATGTACTCAAAGCCTCACACAGGCTTTCAAAATCTCTGTTTCTTCCAGAGTGTGGAAGAGGTGGTTGGTGGTTCCCCTGTCTAGTCTCCCATTCCCCCAAGAGCATGAATTTCATGGGCATTACTGATTATACTGTGTATATTTTATATAGCCATGGTGCATACATAGGCTTTCTATGAGTAAGTGCTGCAGGGTGTCTAGAGCTGTATTTTCACCAGGGCAGTGCTGGAGAGGAGTATGGAAGAGATAAGGCAGATGTATATATCATGCTTTTCACCTCCTCCTGCCCATGCCGTGTAATTTGTGTCCGGACTGTGTGGTAGGGTTGTGTTGTTCAAGGAACTTTTGAACAGATTCAAATGGGTTGTTAGGCAGTTTAAATGCAGCTTCACTGGGCCTCACAGTACAAGAAACAGGGCAAGGTTGCTCCTGGTACCTGACCCAACTCATCTAGCACAATTGGAATTAGCAAATTCAGCTTAATACAGCTCTACTCACCTTGCTGGGTCAGCAGCATCTATGATTGACAGGTCAGTTCATAGCCACTAATGTAGCCATAGCAGCAAGGATATGCATGTTTTCTCACAGTTGTAAGAAAAGATGTATTTTTCCCTTTTAACAGTCTTTAAACTTCTTTGAAAGGACCTAGAAAACCAACAGTCATTAGCTACTGCTGCAGTCAGTCTCCTCAGTACATACACCCCCAGAAGAGAATGGTTAAATCCAAAGAAATAGATTATTTTAGCATTGGTCTCCAAAGATCAGTTACCAGCCAGCTTGGAGAAGGTGGGTAAAAGTATCTAGCAATGGCATTATTTCATGTGATCAGGTAATTTACAGTGTTGATATAATAAGTGCACAAACTGAGTGTATAGATATGTATACAAATGGTATATAGATATACATGAAAATATGAATACTGGACTGATTATTTTTACTTATGTACCAGTAAAAGTACAAAATCTTGTTTGCAAAAAGTTTTTTCCAACACTATGGCTCAACTGATACTGATCCCTGTTTCCTAAACACATTTGTATCCATTTATATTTGCTTGCCTACCAGATATTTGTTATTAGTCGTTCTGCTGACATCTTCTTTATGCTGCTGCTTAGCTGACAGAATTTCATCTGCATAAATGGGTGGAAAGTCCTTTCCTCACGTGTCCAACAAACTGGAGACAAAGTGCCTGCCAACGTTTTAATTTCTTTTGCATGTTCTGGTTAGAGAGTGAGAAGAATGCTTTCACTCCACAGTGTCATGAATATGGTAATCTATGGAAATCACAGAAAGCAGGTACTTAAGTTAAGCACATACTGTACTACAGGAATCCCTGATGAATTCAAGTCTCTTCTGTTTAGAGAAGATGTTGTTGTCTATTAAGTGACAGACTGCCAGATGTTCATGAAGTAGCACAGTAATGTGTATCAGTATCTTCTTTTCTTCACCCCAGAAGGTAACATTTTCTTTATCATCTATGTCATCCTGGATTTTGATTGTAAATGTCTAAGCTTGCTTCAAATATTAACTATTTTTTTGTTTTATTGATGAATATTTCATGACTTCAGTACATCTGTAGAATGTAATTTTTTGCTGCACTATAGTAAGCCTATAATCCTAAAACCTTTTCCCTCACTTGGTGTATATATCCTGCTAAAAACCAAATGTTTGAGTTAGAACATGAAGAACAATCTGTTTGTGATTTGGAACTAGAAGAGAAAATTTTGGCAGTGTTAGAAAAATTATGAAAGAAGAAATAATTGTGGTTTTAAATAATGTTTTTATCTGCATGTTCAAACATGGTACTGTATATCTCATGGTGAGGTCACTGCAATATGTTTTCCTAGAACACACATTAATGTTCCGTTTAGTCTCAGAATTACTGAAGGGCTGGGGGTTAGCTCACCCACTTCAAATAATCATGGTTTAAAGAGCAGGCAGAATAGTTGAGTAACTAAATGCAATGGTTTATACACATAGTGTGGGCAGCAGAGGTTACGGGAACAAGTATATGTGCAGTAATTGCAGATTACTGAGATAGTGCTGTTTACAAAGCAAATAAAAGTTCCAAGAAAAAAAAAATCAAAATAACCAAAAGGCAGAGTTCTTTTTTTTTTTTTCTGAATAATTGTTGTGTTCTGTCCTTTGTTTTGAAGGCATTTCCACATCATTAAAGGCAGTGATGACAGAAATGTCTCAGCTCTAAGAAGCAGGGCCATGAGAACATGTGAACCCTTTGATACAAGGGACAAAGTCCCTGTGGCTTCTCGCTAATGCAACTACAGCAGCTCCAGGGGCTACAACCACTGATGTTGGCCCAAGGCACTCACTATCAGGTGGAAACTGATAGAGTGAAGTGTCCCATGCTCTCTATGACATGTCTCCTGCCCACGTGCCATGGGAAGGACTCTTGCAGGATTCCTTGCTGGAGGTGTTGACATGAACCCTAGTGCCATCTGGATAGCTCCATCTTGCCGTGGGCTCTTACAATGCAATGTATGGTACTGACACAGAGAAAAGCAGCAATTTAAGAGAATTTACGTTTGAATGCCTGAAAGAGTAAGAGTGTCTAACAGAATAAGAATTTGCATCTTCACTTTCTCCACTGGCATACAGTTTTCATTAGTTAAGCAGTTTACCCGTGGGGAAAGCTTGTGCAAAATATTCCCTCCATATATCTATGAATATGAAAATGTATGTCATTTGCCACCTTCAAGAGGAAGAGAATTCAGCTGCTGGCATTACTGTTGGGCTGTGTTTGGTTGGTTTTTTTTATTTTCCCAGAAGGAACTCAAGCTACTTGACATTGTGACAAGATTTTGTTGTTACTGGTGCTTCTCTTTGGTACTGGGACCTTGTGTTTTCTTTCTCTCTGGAAATGTTGGAGTCATGTTTCATTGTATTCTCTGAGAGTAAGGAAGAAAGCAGATATCACTTTGGGAAACTTCAGTAATCTTTCTGTTGTTGTTGTTGTAAAGTTGCAACAGGGTGGCGGCAGACTACTGCATGGAAGTTGTTTCACAGTGTAAAGTATGAATGTGCAAGTATTACAGGTACCTGCAGTATGTAATAAGGATTTTAGATGCATGCAGCTATTTTGAGCACATCAGACTTTAGAAAGAATAAATAAGGATTCAGAAGCAACTGGGGAAAAAAAAAACATTAAAATTGAAACTGCTTTCTCTGGAAAACTTTATACATCACATACAGAAGTTTTCCATGTGAACAAATTGAGGTTAAAAATTGCTGAAACCTTTGTACTGAGGACATTTAAAACAACCCACACAAACCTGATTTAAATTCTTGTAGCTACGGGGTAAGGACATCTGTCTGCCTCACTTAATGTTTTCCTTATCTGATTGCCCTTCCATATCATGCTCCCACTTTCAGGATCCTGCTTCACCTAGTAATCTCCTCAAAGCTATTCATTTTTGTCTGCCATCTTCACACTTTCAGCTATGTCTGAGGTGGGCACTTGGCTGTGTAGCCTCCAAAGGTGTTTCACTCCTAGATTTTACCCACCCATCTGTTTGTCTCCCCAGTTCTCTGAAGACAATGAGAGACCTTCCCAGCTGTAGTCCTGCCAAGGCAGCAAAGGGATGAAGCCCAGTTTTTCTGCTTATTTACAAAAGAAAGTGGCATTTGGGGAGGATAGCTAAACCAACCACAGATCAACTGTTCTTCACAGAAAGGGAGTAGTCAGCATGAATTTACAAAGGGAAAACAACATTTGACCAACTTAATGGCCTACTGCAATGAGATGACTGGCATGGTAGGTCAGAGGAGGGCACTAGGTGTTATCTTTAGCCAGGCTTTCAGCACTATCTTCCATAGACAAACTGGTGAAACCTGCAGTAGCTGATCCTGCTCTGAGGAGGGGGTTGGACTGGATGGTGTCAAGATATCCTTTCCAATCTCAACCCTTCCATGATTCTTTTAGAAATCAAACAACTGCATGATTCTGTCAAGGCAGTTGACCACCTTATTCTTTCCAATCATTTAGAGAAATTGTATTTTCTTCTCCTTTATTCTGTTGTCTGAGGAAAAGCTGTTGGTTAAGTAATTTCAGAGAAAGATATATTCAGAAAAACAAGCCTCAGAGAAGAGTCACCTCTTGTTTGATTTCTAAAACACACTAGTGCTTGCCACTATGTGGCAAAGTTTTGGTATGATGATTATCCATCCATTTGCATAGCTACTAAATATTTGGTGAATTTCCACTGCAACCAGTACAGAATATTTAAACAGTGCAATTTTTGCTCTTTTAGCAGCTCACTTTGCCAGACATTTTTCAGTCTTTTTATTCTTGTTCTCATCTACTTTTACTATGTGAAGCAGAGACTTCCACACTTCAAAAATGTAAAGTACATGAAATCAGGCAATTTGGCTTCAGTTTCATTTCCAGATTCATGAGGGAGACCGTATCACTTAAAATTGTTTACATGTTGAAAGTGCACAAGAGGTGTTTAGAGAATGACTGCATAGACACCTTCATACCTCAGACTGGAGACAGCACTCAAGTATAAAAGGAATTGGATAATGGCATTACATTCAGTATGGGAAATTCTTCACCCATGAGGGAAACAGTATTTTTGAACTGTGTTGCCTCATAACTAAAATGATGCTGCTACTCCAAATGCCCATGAGACTGTGATCCCTGGAATTAATGTAAGTTCTTCCTTTTTCTTGTGACCACTGCTCCCTGAAAATCTTTTAAATAAAATTACTATGTTTCAGTGTTCTTTTTGCTGCCATCTCATTAGCACATAGTTCAGATCCACTGGTGTACTTTAGGAGTCTCTTGCTTATTTTTGGTTTATGATGATACCTAGCTGTGCATGGTGGCTGACGCTGGCTGGATGTCAGGTGCCCACCAAAGCTGCTCTATCGCTCCCCTCCTCAGCTGGACAGGCAACAGAAAATATAACAAAAGGCTCGTGGGTCAAGGCAATCAGGATGGTTAAAAATTATTTCCCTTTGGCAAATCCATGCTGACTACTCCTAAACACTTTCTTGTCTTCCCTGTGCCTAGAAATGGCCTCCAGGATGAGCCATTCCATCACCCTTCCAGGGATTGAGGTGAGGCTGACTAGCTGGTAGTTCCCTGGGTCCTCCTTGCCCTTTTTGAAGACTGGTGTGACATTTTCTTTCTCCGCACTCTCAGACACCTCTCCTGGTGCCATGGACTTTCAAAGATGATTGAGAGTGGCTTAGCAATGATCTCTGGCAGTTCCTCAACACTTCTGAGTACATCCCATCAGAGCCCATGGACTTGTGAATGTCAAATTTGACTAAATGGCCTCTAACCCAGTCCTCCTTGACTAAGGAGAAGTCTTTCTTTCTCCAGACCTTCTTCCTGAGCTCCTGGATCAGGGATTCCTGAGGACTAGATTTGGCAGTAAAGACTGAAGCAAAGAAAGGGTTCAGTATCTCAGTCTCCTCCACAACCTCTGTTGTAAGGCTCCTCTGTCCATTCAGTAGTAGGCCCGCATTTTCCCTAGTATTCCTTTGGTTACTGAGGTATTAGTGTTGTTCCAGTGACACTACCACCGTTGCTGACGAGCTTGGTCTTGGACAGTGGTGGGTCCATCTTGGAGCCAGCTGCCCTTGGCTTAATCAGACAGAGAGAAGCTTCTAGCCACTTCTCAGAGAAGCCACCCCTGCAGCTCCCCTACTACCAAAACCTCGCCATGAAACCTCAATACACTGTGCCAGCTGAAATCTGTGTCTTCTAACAGTAGATGGCATCCAGCCCCTTAGTAGCAGACAGGTCCCAGATAAGCAACTCATGACTACATCATGGAGACATATGTGCATTTCCCCAGAGTAAGGAGCAGTTCAGTTTCCAAGTTAGAAATAAAGTCTGGATCATCTGACGTATTTCTCTGCCCTGTCCACCAGCCTGTTTCACTGGTTAGGCTACTTGCTGGGGTGCCCATAAAAATTTCAGCAATCTGAAGTGCAGAATTCTCTCTCCTTTTTGCCATTAGTAAACAAGCACCTTTTTTAGTTCATAATATGCTCAATTACTTTTAGATTGATCTATGAATAAATTATAATCAAAACAGACTTACCTTAAAGCTCTCTGGCTTAAGGTTTCATTGTTGATTCATTAAGTTGTCAGTTCCATATTGGCAGGATAATGCTTTTTTATATCTGAATAGAGACAGTTTTAGTGGAAGATACTCTTATCTTTAAATGAGAGGATTTAGCTTTTTTGGTAAGAACAAATTCATCAATGATGAATCCCTGGAGAAACTACTGAAACAAAATTCACAATGTTGCTGAAGATTTATACAGTTCATCAGTTAAAAGGCAGCTTTTGGAAGTGGAGGTCGAGGGGGGATTTGGATTTTTGTTTTCTTTCTGTAAAATGCTCCAGCAAAATATTTCAGGCTTCCAGTTTTGTGATAATGCAATTTCAAACAATGAAATAATTCCACTTAATGTATTTATTTTGGCTCCATTCTTGATGTTATCGCTCCAGTAGAAACACATTGAATTATGTCTATATAGAGACAGATGGATACAAATAATGCAGCTACAGACATCACTGATACAGATATATAAGTAGACAAGAATTATCTAATTACTGTGCTTGTTGCAATCTTCTAAACACTTGCTATGCTCCACATATTCATATTAATTGTGGTCTTTTTCTAGGCAGATGTTGATATAACAAAGATATCAGTGTATGGAGAGTTTAGTGACATTGGAATATTATGAAAATTAAAAAAAAAAAAAACTGTATAAAGATTTCAAAAGCAAACAGAGTTAAGCACACCAAGCTCTGTGCTTGTGCTTTTGCTGGGAATTTTGTTATTAAATCCCCTATGTGCTTAGGAAGATATCCCCTACAATGATTAGAGGTGATTTAATTTTAAAATCTCTTAAATATCTGTCTCTTCCACAGTTATTTCAACATTTCCACTTTTTCTGTATCCAGTAACTTCATTAAAATATTGTTTGCCATTTCATGTGGCCTTTGACTGCAAAATGTTTGAAACCACAGCACTGAACAATAAGCAGTCTCCTCAGCATTCTCTGTGTCTGTGCATTACTCATAAGGGGAACCATCAATAAGTCCTTCCTAAGCTCCTGAGGCTACATTTTCATGTATTATTTATTGCTATAGAAAAGATTGCTGGTCTTCACTGTTGTTTGATGAAATTTGGCTTGGCTGCTTGTGAACTACTAGACCCCAAACACAAAATAACCAGGCCATTTGTATGGGCACACAGTCACCTTCTGTGAAGTCAGTGGAAACACATTGTGTATGCCCCAGCCTGGACCAAGACCTATCTGTTTCCTTAATTAATTCCATTTGACTAAATTCTTGATGGAAAAATAGCAGTGCACAGCAAATATGAAGGCTGGACAATGGTTTTCTAGATTAATCATATTTTATTTTAAAAAATATGGACTATATAGTTTAATTGAGCCAAATGCATGTCATTACAAATCATCTGAGTTCTGGAACTGATGGCATTGCACACTTTTCAAGATGTCTGTTGTACATTCTAGACAGCAGCTATGTTAAGATATGAAAATCTAAATACATCTCACAACTATGAAAATTAATTAACCTTTGTAATTTGCTCTTCTCCTATACACAAAAATTAATTCTTTTTCCACACTTTTCCTTAGATCATCTATTTCGCTTCAGTATATGCAGTTTTTCTGTCAGTAGAAATTAGGAGATTGGGCATATATTAAAAGAATGGAAAAGTAAAGGATTTATTCTGCAAAGATGATCCTCAATCAGTCAAGCCATGAACAGCTGTCTCCTCTCTCTACTACTTCAGTTGAAACCTCAGCAATATTAGCTTTGCTACTTGCTCTCAAAGTCAGCAATTCAATTCCTGGCCGGACAGGAAAGAATCCAAAAACGCTTTGTCATCATGTCTCCTGCCCTCTCAAGCCAAAGTTGTTGGCATCAGCACATAAATTATGGAGAGGAAACAGTTTCTCAGTGACACAGCTACTACTTATTCGTAGTGAAAAATGTATTTCTAATTGATTTGGCCTAGTAGACATACCAGAACACTTTTTATCAAAATTTGTATTTTTTTGATTTTTCCTAAAAGTTTTAGGTTTTCTAAAAGTCATGTAAAGAATTGAGTTTACACATTTGTGCTTTAGAGCCTATTGATTAGAATGAAATTAGACTAATTCTTCCTTCTACTCATTTTGTCATTTAAAATAATTCTGGTTTTGCCATCTTATTTGACTTTAGCATGTAAGGCCACTTCCTTACTACTGTTTGCAGTAATTTGTAAAGCCTTGTTTTAAGACATCCTAGAGCATTTCATGTACGGCAACTGCACACAAAGGAAAGTTGGTTTGATGACTGTAAGGAAGCCCTTGAACATGACATGCAGAAACAAGTTCCCATTGAACAGACAAAATAAGAGCCCCTCTGCTGGTGGGCAAACTCAGGCTACACCTGCATTTGGGATAGATGGGGTCTGCAACATCCCCCACAGTTCTGGCCTTGTATTTACCCAGATTGAGGCTTTGTCCAGTGGTTCAGTTCCAGCCTGCGGGAAGGAATCTCCTCTGGAGAGCTCTGGGAGATGACAAGGCTCATGCTGACTTGCTGTTAAAAATGCTTTGAGGCCACAAACCAAGTACTGGAAGCGGGGAAGCATTTCAAGGACCTGACCCTCTGTCTGTATGCTCAGAGTGCCAAAAACTGAACAGCCAAGGAAGCTTTTGTTTGTCATAGCAAGAAGCCTGAGGTCCCAAGGCTGGGTATTATGACTAATGGAGCTCATTGAGGAATTTTTCTCCCAAGGATTAGCAGAAGAGCAGGGTAACCCCTTCGGGATTTACTTCATTTTAAAAAATAATAATTTGTAAATTTTTAAATAATTTGGGGTTTAAAATTCACATTGAAATTCCCTCTTAAAAAATTGATAACCACAGCAGTACTGTATCTTGTTCGATATGCTCTTTGAGGTTGTATTATTAGCGTGAATTAATGCTAGCAGCTGCTGAGGCTATGTATCCCCTGTTACTACCTGCTGGTTTCTGCAGTACTGCTGTAGCTTCTGAACAGGGTTTAGTTAGGTGGATAAAATACTTCTACAGAATAAGGAACTAGTTTCAGGGGAAGGAGGACATGGTCTATTGTATCAAGCAAAAATCCATTTTTCTACCAGTCTTCACTCACCAAAATCTGTGATTGTGGCCACACTACAGTTATCCATATTTCTGCTAGGTAAGCAAAGGTACTTTTTCTTTCAGGAAGCTGAGTGTTTTATGAAATCTGAACCAGCTCTTTCATGTTCTTGGGTGAGAGAGGAGTTTTACAATTCAGTGAAATGTTCCTCTAGAGTTTGCTTAATTGGGTTCAAGGATTAAATGTTGCAGAAAAGATTGCAAGTGGGACATAGAGGTAAATTAAGAGATTATAATGTGTTTCAGTTCATTTGGTATTTGTTAGCCTTACTTTGACAGGTCAGGACAGCCTTCTGTTATCAGACTGCAAAATACATGTTTGTAAGCTTTCAAAAATATGTATTGATATATTCAGATATCAATACAAATATTCTTAAATGCTGGTGGAAGTCTTCTAAGTAAATGGGTAATTTTGATACCTTACCACATAGTATAAAATAAAAGAAAGTTACACATTTGAATTATTTAACATGATACATTTTTATATACAAGCAAGTATGCAGTGGGGAAATAGTAGACTGTTGGATGCTGACCTGCAATTCAGCTATTTTTCTGCTCTGGGATATTAATATTTTAATATTCAGTATATATTTTCAAGTCAGATCCCAATGTTCATATTTGATTTTTATTCACTTCTCACTCTGGTGTAGTCTTGCTGATTTCAATTTCAACTGCCTGAATAAGAAGCAAGTTGCAGTGAGCATGGACTTAGGGTCTCACTCTTGGGATCAGATTCACCATTTTACTACCCCTACTCACTAAGCATAATCATATTTACTGATTTTTGTTTCAGAAACTACCCAGTTTTGGGCCTTACCTGGAACAACGCAAGAAGATAATAGCGGAGAACAAGATTAAACTGAAGGCACAGTACATGGCTGCTGTGCTTCCCGAGAAAAAGTATTTCATTCCGAAGAAGCCCATTCCAGCAGTCAAGGTAACAAAAATACATGCTGATGCATAAGAAACAATCGGCCATCAGGCAGTTGACATGCACAGTCATTTCTAGCAGTATGAGTTGGTTATTACTGCTTTTAAGCTTGTTAGAGGGCATCAAAGACAACTCTTTATGCAGACTTCCTAGCTTTTAACCAAAATCGATGGGAAGTGATTTGTGATGCACATGTATAGGTATTTCTCTAATGTCATTTTTCAGAATGAAGATATTCAGGCAATGGAACAGTAATTGTAGAACAAACAGGGGTAATGCCTTGAAGAACAAAGCAGAATTGTTTACCATTTCTTTAAGTTTGAATGCTCCAGTGTGAGCTATTTTGCATGATACCTTTTGATTACTTTCAATGTGCTAAATGCCTCCATCCCTCATGTAGGATCAATGGAAAAGGTTGGTGTTCGGTACATATAAAAGCTGTGTCACAGGTTTTCAGATTGAACTTTTAAAAGCTGGAGAATGTTTGTCTAAGTAGCTGATCCACCGTCTACAATGAGTAAATGTCAAGGCAAAAATAAAACCTGTGACTCCTATCTATTGCATAATACATACACTGAAGCTTTTCTCTTCCCTTAGGTAGCCAATAAATATCAATAAAATGAAATGGCATAAGCTAATTATTCTAGGTTTTCACTTTAGAGCTTACTTAGACTTCAAGTCTGAATAGGAAAAACAAGCAGGCAATTTATTACTCTTTTTAAAACAGGATTCTCACGTAGGCCCTTTTATAAAGCAGTGTGAAAATTATATCTGTTGATCTTGTTGACTGTCCTCTTCATTAACAGGAGAATATCAGATATCTACAGGTAGGTAGCTTTCACTGTATGATCAGACCTGTAAGAATTCTTGCAAACATAAGGCCAAACATAAAATACCATATGAGCAGTGGCTCAAAATAACACACAATTCCCAAGAGGATTTCGCAGTTTACCAATACATCCAGTACTCCCAGCTAACTGGTAGAACAGCAAAACCAGCCAAGGAGAAATTTTGAAACATCTTCCTGTGTAAGTTAAGTAGTTTGCCACTTCTATAGACCTCTCTCAGGTTTCTGGACTCTTATTTTGGTTTATGTCATGCTTTTGAAAATCACTCCCCTCTTCTTGTGATGAGGTTCCCTTCTATATGTTTACAAAAAGTTCCAAAGAAGAGCAATCTCCTCTTTTTTTCTCCCCACTGTGATGAGCATTTTCAAAGTCTGCTTGACCTCAGAGGTTTCATGGTTCTGTTCTCTTTGCAAGGAGAGTATTGACGTAGGGGAAAAGAGAAAGAAGAAGCAACAGCCAATAACTGCATTTTCAATGAGATAGCTTGCTTCTGAAAACAGCAGAAAACAAAAATAACTGATACCATCCAGAAGCAAATAAACTGAATGAAGAAAAAGTATAGCAAGATGGGAAAACAGACATAAAGACATGAAAAAAACCCATAAATAAAAATGTTGGGGTCAATAATTTATCAAGCCTAACTCCAAGTACAAAAGCAAAAAAGATCCAAGTAGTAGGAGACAGATTAAAAAGAAAAGGGGCCCTACTGCAGGGAAGAGGAAAATTAATTCCCCCAAATACGAACTTTTGTTTATAAGATACTGAATACTTTTGAGTCGTGTCTGAGGAGCTTCTCAGCCAGTGAAATCAGGTTAGCATCCTTTTCACACCTTTGGTTGAATGAGACTGAAGCAATTAGAAGAAGACAGGCATTGCCAAAGCTGACTTGTGACAGTCTTTCCGTCTGGACCTCTCTTTAGAAGGGAGTGTTTTAACCATAATGAGAAAAGCAGCAGCACGAGATGCTGTATTGTGTTTGCATGGCAAGATTTTGCTGGTGGTGGGACTATAGGCGTGGCTTCTTTGAGAAGGTGCTAAGAGCTTTCCCATCATCTGACAGAACCAAGGGCAGCCGGCTTCAAGGCGGACCTGCCACTGGCCAAGGCCAAGCCCATCAGCAACAGTGGTAGTGTCTCTGGGATAACATATTTTAAAAAGGTGGGGGCAGGGGGGAAATCCAGCAACTTCAGTCAAAGAGAGGATTGAGAATATGGGCTCATCAGGGATCTGCTTGGCAAAGTACCATGGAATAAAGCCCTGGAGGGAAAAGAGGCCCAAGCAAGCTGGTAATATTCAAGGATCACTTCTTCCAAGCTCAGGAGTGATGCATCCCAAGAAAGGAAGTCAGGGAAAAGTGCCAGGAGGCCCTGGACAAACTCAGACACAAAAAGGAAGCCTTCAGATGGCCACCAAGATGATCAGAGGGCTGGAGTACCTCTCTGATGAAGACAGGCTGAGAGTTGGTGCTGCTCAGTCTGGAGAAGAGAAGGTTCTTCTCCAGAGAAGACCTTAGAACTCCAGGCCTTAGACTCCTTTACAGTACCTAAAGGAGCTACAAGAGAGCTGGAGAGGGACTTTTTACAAAGCGCATGTAGTGATAGGGCAAGGGAGAATGGCTTTAAACTGAAAGAGGGTGGGTTTAGATTAGATGTTAGGAAGAAATATTTCACCATGAGGGTGGTGGGGCACTAGAACAGGTTTCCCAGAGAAGTGGTGGATGCTCCATCCCTGGAGTGTCCAAGGTCTAGTGGAAGGTGTCCCTGCCCATGGCAGGGGGGTTGGAAGTAGATGACCTTTGAGGTCCCTTGCAGCCAAACCATTCTGTGACTCTAGGTGATAGGAACAGCTCTGCAGACACCAAGATAAATGAAGAAGGAGAGGGAAGAGGTGCTCCAGCTGACAGAGCAGAGATTCCCCTGCAGCCTGTGGTGCAGACTGTGGTGAAGCAGGCTGTCCACCTGCAGCTCATGGAGGTCCACAGTGGAGCAGATATCCTCCTGCAGCCTGTGGAGCATCCCATGCCAGAAAGAAGCCTGTGACCTCATGGGAAGTCTGCACTGGAGCATCGTGCTAGAACCCCATGGAAAGAGGATCCCATGCTGGAGCAGTTTTGCTGGCAGGACTTGAGACCCCATGGAAGGGACCCATGCAGGAACAGTCTGTTCCTGAAGGACTGCACCTTGTGGGAGGCACTCACACTGGAGTAGTTCATGAAGAACTGCAGTCCGTGGGAAGGACTCAGGAGGAACCCCACACTGGAGCAGGGAAAGAGTGTGAGGGGTTCTCCTTGTGAGGAGGAAGGAAAGGCAGAGAACATGAAGCGAACCACAACACCCCCTAAACCCTAACCCATCCCCCTGAATCACCAGGTGAGGAAGAGGTAGAGAATTTAGGAGTAAAGTTGAGGCCAGGAAGAAGGGAGTGGTGGGGGGAAAGGGTTTTAAGATTTGGTGTTATTTCTCATTATCCTACTCTGATTTGATTGGATATAAATTAAACTCATTTCCCCAAGTTGAGTCTCTTTTGCCTGAGACAGTAACTGGTGAGTGATCTCTCCCTTTCCATGTCTCAGCCCATGAGCCTTAGGTATAATTTTTGTCCCCTGTCCTGCTGAGGAGGGGAGTGACAGAGTGGCTTTGGTGGACACTTGGTGTCCAGATGGGGTCAGTCCACCACAGATGCCCACTAAGAAATAGGAAAATACCTGGGTTTTGTTTGAACTAGGGAATTTGCCACTACAAAGTGAGGTTTTAATAAAGTTGATTATTAATAGATCCATCTATTATTATATAGTGGTGAAAATCTGCCAGGAAGATTCACAATATTCATTAATGAAACTGAGTGAAGCTTATTGAAAAAAAGTGACTTATCTGGTACCCTTCCCTGATCAGAAATTCTCCATGGAGAGAGGCAAAGGGACTTGGACTTGAGTGATTTATATGTAACTGTCCAAGAAATATTCATATCTAGAATTACAAATCCCAGACCATCTCCAAGCAGTTCTGTCTTGACTGACCCTCTAGACAGAAAGAATAACATATTCACTAACTGAATATGTTAGTTCAGACTAGGATATTGGGGGTAGGAGTGGTCAGTTCTCACAGGTAGTCCTAGCCAAACTCTAGCTCTCTGGAGCAGTGAAGAGGCATGCTTGAAAGCTGATCGGACCTGAGATATAGGTGCTCTTGAAAGAGCTATGACTCCTGCACTGACTGGTTATGTTTTTGGAGGGTTGCTGCAAATTTTCTGATGCCTCCCCAAAGCTTCCTCATCTGCCTAATTGGCTGTTGGGTTGGTGATATGTAAATTTCAACATTTTTATAAATTCCACATGCTGTCAAATTGCGCTTTTTTTAATCAAGTTATAAACCCTTTGTGATTATCCAAAATCTTAACTTATTTTTGGATCTCTTTTCCCATGCTTTTTCTCTTTATTTTCTCTATTTTTCAATATTAGTTGAAACTGCATACTTTGATATTCAGCAGAGTTGTTTATTCTTTTCTCAATTGTCTGTAATAACAGAATTTCTGCTGTATGTGGATATGTGCCCCGGATCTTTTCTTTTCAGTTGCAGTTTTATACAGCTCCCACAGATGTATTTGCCTACCTGAGGTTACCTCCTTATTACTTTAATTTCTTTCCCTATGTGTTCCTGTGTTTTCTTCCTAATAATTTAGTTATTTGTCCTTAAGGGCCTATACTACAATATGCAGTCACCATTTATCTGCTTATTTTATTTCTTTTTTAACTCCACAAGTCTTGCTGTAGAGATTGACCTGTTTGGGCAAAACATTCTGGCTTAGCTCTGTTTGTCAGCTTAGCGAGGGCATGACATGCTGTTCCACCTGTTGGGAAAATACCCATAGATATCCTCAAGCTTAAATGCCTTGTGTTTGATCTATTTTTCATCCTTTTCTATACAGACACATTTACATGGTCTTTTGCACATACATTCAAGTTCTTTTTCGCTGATGCTGTAAGCACCCATCTGGAAGTCAGCACTTCCGGAGGGATTTAGCCACATTTAGTCAAGGGCTGTGCTAAATTGGTAAAAGTCTCTTGACAGGTGAGAAATATTGATATAGGGACATCACCACTTTGGATCATTTGGATCCTTCCTGGGTTGTATCAGGGTGGTTCAATGCGAGCAGTTTTACCTTGTGCTTGCTTGCGTGGAAAAGACCATATTGTAATCTTCATCATAAATATGGAGCTGTTGCATATTTCAGGTGGAACTATGCATGTGTCTCCCATAATTTATGGGACTCTAAGGCTGCTTCTCCTAAGTATCTAATATGAATCACAGAAATAATTCTCCTGCAGTAGCCCATAATGATCTCTCTTCTCTTCTCTTCTCTTCTCTTCTCTTCTCTTCTCTTCTCTTCTCTTCTCTTCTCTTCCTCTTCCTCTTCCTC
>JAWWEU010000081.1:43624313-43757655 GCA_035583155.1 Acropternis orthonyx | reverse complement strand
AATCCAAAAAAAAAAAAAAAAAAAAAAAAAAAAAAACACTCCAAAAAACACTCAGCAAACAGTCACTGCATCATCCCAAAACAGAAGAGAGTTAAGACACAAAAAAAAATGGAGAATCCTAACTTTGGAAAAACACAACTTTTCTCTCCCTGCTGTCTGTTCTCCACATACTAACCCTGACTAATCACATCCCCAGGTGTACAAGGCAACCCTGCAACTTGCAGATCTAACAAAAATACAGATTTCAAAGGTGGGGAAGGAGAGGTGGTGCAACACTCTCACTGAGCAAAGTGCCCCAGCCTGTAGGCTCTGCACTGCCAGAACCAACACTGTCTGGCAGTCCATAGCACAAAAGCAGACAGCTTCAAAGAGAAGCTCTAAGCCTTGCAATGACTTAAGAAAAACAAACCTGTTTGGGAATTATAACCATTGCTTTCAAAGACTGTACCTTACACTTTTCTACCACTCCCCTTGTCAAGAAAGCTTTAGCAAAAATAAGAATAAGCTGCTTCCTTTTTTAAAAAAAAAAAAAAATCCGTGCCTCACGTGTTGTAGTAAGTCCACAATCAGGTAGAAAAGGCAAGAAAGATGGACTGTTTGGTACACACACAAAACTGAAAGCTCTTTAGACTTTTTTTTTTAACAAGAACACCTAGTTCCCAAAAATTTTTCTACATTTAAATGCTCCTGGTGAAAGAGCTTTAAATAGCTTATTGTCTCCTCTCACCTGATCTGCCTTTTGACCACAGTATAGAACACCCTTGGCAAAGGCAGAGCACATAAAACCCTTTCGAAGCTGCCAAAGTTCACAGTCCAACAATTTATTTCAGGTCACATTTGCACCCTGGATTGTAAAGCAGAAGGTGTTGCCTGTTAATTATAACTCACCCAACTGCCCCACTTTACACTCCTAGAGGTCATCCTGTACCACCCCTGACTTCTCTGAAGCTTTCTCACCTATTACTTAAAAAATAATAAACCAAGTAACAATAGTGGCATTCCACTTAACTGCTTCTCCTACAGCTCCCAGGACTACAAATCTGTTGGAAAGTCAGCAGCTACTCACGTTTGAATGGCATCAAGTCCTGCCATCTTCATCTTCAACAGGCGGTCCTGCCAGTAATACCGGGGCACCCGTGAGTAGTGAATGCTACCCGAGATGTAACGGAAAGGTTTCCCATCTTTGACAAAGCAGTTGGAATCATAATCAATCCCAAAGCTCCTCGGGGGTACATTCTGTACACAAAACAAACAAATGCACAATGTAATTCTTTTCTGCCTTGAAAAACACAGACAAGAGTCTATACATCTGTGGGTTGCCCACAACAGAAGATAAAATGGTCGTAAAATCACAGATGGTGAATGACTCTCCACTAGCTACCTATAGCCCACCTGAGCCTTAGCACAAGAAAGCAGAAAGGAGCCAGTGCAATGCGCCACAGGACAAAAGAACAAGAGTACAGACTAGCAGATATAGTTAAAAAAAAAAAAACCCACACCCTCCTGAAAAACAGAGGATGAAATTACTAAGCAGACATGCCTATCCCTAGACTGTCGTTGAATGGAGCAACTGAGGGAAATAACACTCACCACAAACCTTTCAAGACTACAAACTCCAATGAGTGTGTTGCAACTGCGACAGAGGCATTTTTTTATACATAACCTAAAAAAAAGTTCCGGAAAACATCCTAAATGCACCTAGCAATCCAAAACATTCTGCCAACAGTGAGCAAGTGAAATTATGTGGTGGACGTCCAGCAACAGATACAAGAAGATACAACAATGAGCTGACAGGAAAACAAGAAATGTAAGGAACTGACATGTGGCACAGCAGAAGCTTTTTATGTTCTGATTCCACAAATATGGGCCCATTCTTAAGATTACTTAACAGAGAGTTCAGTGAAAGTTGAAACAAATCTTGATTCAACAGAGGTATGGGCATGCCAGGCCTCTACAAAATCAGGACCTTACAGACATAAGAAATACAACACACCAAGTGCTCTGGAACAGAAGTAATTCAAAGGCTGGCATTCTCCGTTGGAAATTATGATGCTGCAGTAACTCCAGGCTATTAAACCTCAAGTAAACTATCGCTGCAGAGGATAAGGTATGTACCAGATGCTTACTTTCTGTTTAATTCAAATACATGTGACTTTTTGCTGGTCTTTCATTTAAAACTTGCATCTTGATTCCTGGGCATGCTGCACTAGGATAGAATTGTAGCGTGTCTACCCCTAAACAAAACCACTCACCCTTAGAAACACCAAACAGATGTTTCACATTCTTCCAATGTATTTTACTCTAGGGGCCTGTGACAAGTCCCAGCACTAATGCAGAGCTGAGTGCTTTCAAATGACCATGACTAAATGGAACTCAGAACCCAAGTGCAGCAACACAGTTCTGCAGTGCTATAAGAGCAAAAAAAGAAAAGCATTATTAGGGATAAAAGCACATTACACATTAAAAGGTCATTATCCCTGTAAATAAGGACAGTCAAAATACATTGCTGTGGTTTCTCTCTGGAAGAGAATTTTAGTCCCTTCCTTTAGACTTCAGACCATGTCAAGAGGTCTATGGAAAAGACAATTGTTCCACTTATGGCAGGTAACTGTTGAGATGATGAAACAACTGTTTACACACCCTCAGGGACAGATATCTCTGGCAGAGAACCAAGGCCGCCTTAAAGCAATAAAACAATTAGAAGAAAGTATAAATTATGAAAGTGGTCATCATTGAACCAGTTACCATTTACAAATCACACTTCTTAAGCTATAAATCACATTTCCAACACATGCACTTCCCGACACAGTGTTATTATGGGAGTGAGGAAGCTTCCAGAGTACTTCCAATCCATCACATTCATCACTCATTGTAAACAAACTTCCCCTCATGATCAACTACTCCTCATTATTTTATTGTCAGTTCATGACCCAAGGCTTGTAATGAAAACAAGAGTTCTCGTCATTAATTTATGTCTGGCTCTGTCAATATTGCATACTCAGGTTACGGATACACAGGAATTCATTCCTGCTGTATCGCCCTAGAAAAAGGGCTAGTGGGTCTGCTTGTCTGGTGAACAGATTCAACAGACACAAAAAGACAGCACTGTTTGGGATGCCAGTTCGTTCATACCAAATCATATAAGCACCCAGATGAAAATTCAGACCCCTTGAGGCAGTGATACGACCTTGCACCTTGCACACTCAGAGCATACTCACATGAAAAAGGAAGAACTGAAGAATTTGTCCTTTCTTAAATCAAGTAAGAATTTATTTTTGCAGCCTTAATGCTATTTTGACAGTTTATAATGTGTATGTCTCCCTACATAGGAAAAAATCAGTATCTTCAACACAAAAATCTATTTAAGAGTGGTTAGAATCTCTCATTCTCCAAATTTAGAAAACAAGAGGCTTTTTTCTTATTTGGAAAGCAAGCAAATGTGGATAAAAGTCCTGAACAAACCTCTCCACCTTTGAAGATTTCTAGCTTCTCTTATGTAGATCATTCAAGCACAGAACATCCCTTTCTCTACCCCAAAGCTTAAGTACCAAAATTGAGACCCACAAACCACTCATTTGCTTCTGCTCCTTCCAAAAAATTCTCTTAGTAACCTTGTAGTGTTCCTTTTCCCTGCATCATATCCTCATCTCTTCAGCCTGCACCTTTCTCTCCTAGTATGCTTCAGGAAAATTTAATAGTAGCCTTATCTTTCCCACTCTCCACCATGCCTCGCTTAGCACTGTGGGTGTAAGACTTTACAAAACAAGTCAGGCTTATTGTTGGTAGCTTTTCATTGGTAAATAGAATTAATGTGTTAAAACTATTCAGCATGAACTGCTACAATATATACTGGCACAAAATAAAGAGTCATTAGAGGCATATTTCTTGATATAAGAATAAAATTTTATTAAATCCCAACATTTAAAGCATTTGTTATATCACAATTTACATATTTTTAATCCATTCTATAGTAAGTATATAATACAATAAATATAACTTTCACAACTTGATGATATTAATTTGTTCTGCTATTAATTCTGACAGTAGTTAACTCCCCTCCCACCCCTCAATGAACTGGCCTTTTATAGGAAGAAATATATGTTCATTTAGTTAAGTTTTCCAATTCAAATACATTCCACACACAGAAAAAAATTACAAAAAAAATCTTAAAAAATTACAAAATAAGCAGCACAGCAATTTTTCTTCATCTGGAATACTCAACACAGGTCTAGATTGTGCACATTCAAGTCAAATTGGAAAAAGTATAGAAAGAACCTTGAAGGACAGTTCAAGATTGCTCTATCAGAGGGATTTGAGAAACTGCTAATGCCTTTTATCAAAAAGAATGTTGAACTTTCCATTCATATTTTAAAAAGCAAAATAAGAAAAGGCTTTGAAATGTTTTGGCACAGAAAGAAAGCATTTTAAGTAATAAGTAATCATCAAGGAAACAGAGAGAGAGAGACTTATAGCAAAAAAATTGAACAAGGACTAAATTATAGTAGGACAACTCAATGAATTCATGAAATGACAATATGACCACTCCTAAAAGGATGCATATCTGCTTCTCTTCCAAGAGAGGCACATACAAAGTAATGAAGAAGTCCTGGGACAGAAGGACCCCTTCAGCTAGGTTTTTGCACACATTTGAACTGAATGAAGTGAAGAATAAAAAGGGCAAGGGAAAAAAAAAAAGAAAAAAATAATACTAGTAGCTCATTGACAAACTGACACCATCTAAAATCAGTTTCACAAATGCCTATTAAGGAAACTTGCTTAACAATTAGTCTTCTTCATGTGGTAAAACACTCAGTGCAATGAGTGAAAAGCTATCCTCCTGGACCACTGGCCTTGAGGGAATACTCTGCACTACTCAGAACACAGCTTATAACTGAAGGCATGTTGGTAAGTAAACAGAGGGTTACAGGCTATCAAAATTCTTACTGCATTAAAACCATTTGACACTATGTCACCAACTGCAAAGTGGTCACAACTCACTGCCCACACAGACAGTGGGCAGCACTAAAAACACAGGTATTACTGAACAAGCATAAAGAAAAAGCTTACTAAATTATAAGTGATGGGAAACAGAAATTATCTAGTCTGGCAAGTAGAGAGCCTGCCCAGTCAAGTGTTCAGAGTTTTCAGACTAATTCCACTAACCCTCATGACACATTTACAGTATTTCTCAATATTCCTGAGTAAAAATGCAAGATATTTGTACTGAGGAACAGGATACAAAACCGGCCTAGCAGTTAGAAACTCTGCCTTGGGAAGAGCTGAAGTGAGTGGATGAAGTGAAACTTCAAAATTTAACTTGGAGAAAAACCCAACTTTACAAAGTCTATGGTACTTTTCAAACACACCTCCTTCTAAATGAGAACAGCAGTGGAAGAACAAAACTGAAGCGTGTATGGTTGTATGGTTCAGGTTCACACAGGAAGGTAGGAAAAGACTGAACACCTCAGTTCTGATCTTGCATCCTCAGTCTGCCACGTAAGAACTGCTCTCTTCTGCCCCATGCTACATGAGTCTTCCCAAGAGGAACCTGGGTGCTGCTGGGCAGAAAGGCAGAGCAAGGGAAACCCTGTGGCTACAGCTGCAGACTTCAGAGGCAGGATTCCCAGCCTCCCATTGTTTGTGGTGTTTCTCAGGAGGGGAGAGGCAGATGTACAGAAGGAAACTGTTTCATCAGTCTGGGCAACACCCGCACACAAATTTACATCCTGGCTTTCTTATATGAACACGAAGACATAGAAAGAAACAAGAATGTTTGTATTACTATTTTCTAATATCTCAAATTTCCCTGAATTGTGCTAATTTATGTTATGCTCTTCTGTGAAAGACAGGAAAAAATTCTCCATCCCTCATTATCCTGTAGCAGTTATTATGCTATGTGCCTATCAGACAACCAGGACATTCATACGCAAATGGTCTTAAGGAAAGTCACCTGCTGCAGAGTTTAGTATCCCTAAAAAAGGACACCATTTACTTGAGATATTAAAGCCTTGAACAAAGTTCAAGCATTAACCTATTTGCATTGTTTTCAAATACCATCTCCTTACTCTTGCAAGAGAAAAATAACAGAGCAGAAATTAGGCAGAAAGAAAAATAAACATAGAATGAAAAGACACTGAATATTTCAGCTTTGGATTTCATGCTTTACCTCAGGAGGTACTGTATGCTCAGACAGCAACAGAAGTTAATTTTGAATTTTCTTTCTCATTTGCTTTTATTAGAGTTATTTTCAGTAAGTAATTACTAAATGTCCAGCTATCCTGGGGAAATGCCCAAGAATGACTGCTACTTTCATGCTTTGATGTCAAGTCTCACCAACTTTTTAACTGGAACTGATGCCTGGCAACTTACTGTACTAGTAAGCACAGACTGGAAGCCCTAGTGCATGTTGCAGACAGCTAGCAACACAAAGATATCCAGCCTTGATTTAAAAAAAAAAAAAAAAAAACACCACCCTCAACTATTCCCTTTCCATAACATTCCTAGCATAAGGTTTCTAGAATTTGCATACTCAGTGGGCACTCTGTATCACCTTCTGCAAAAACATGCATGAATGATTTCACTGCATGAGGTCGGAGATCAGAACTTCACCTGCCTGAAATTTGATAAGGCAGCTGCCTTATGGGTAGCAAACACTGGAACATGAAGTAGCTGCAGGACAGATATTACTAAACATGCACAGGACACACATTACCTTCATGACATCAGCATTAGCTTTTACTGCAGAACCTCAATAATAATGAACTCACTCCAGTATTTTAACATGCCCCAAATTCGTTTCATAAACCCAAGATACAGTTAGTGTTTTGTTCAAACTCAACAGAACTTGCTGAAGTTCAGCTAAACACACTGTCTCTGGCTTCCCTGAAAAAGGATTTGCTTTCATAGCAGAAGAGCCAATATACTGACCAAAAAAACAATGGTAGAAGTCTGTCAAATGGAAAACTCAAGGAGAACGTAGGATTATCTCCGTTATTTCAGCTCGGCTCCCCAGCCTCATGGGTATTCCAAAGTACATCGTCCCTGGGCTGACATAGACAAAGGTGTTCTGCCCAACTTTGTACAAGCCAACAAAGAATGGATTCAGAAGATAAGCTCCAGCATTCAGAGGGAACATCTGCCCTCCATGAGTATGGCCAGAAAGAATTAAATTTATGTCTGGTCTCTCCTGAAGGGCCCACTTTGCAGCAATTGGCTGATGAGCTAATAGCACTATTGCATGCTCACTGCTGCAACCTCTGAGAGCTTTTTTCAAATCCATGCCATGTCCCAAGTAGCGTAATACATCTGCTTCAATATCATCCACACCAGCCAGGCAGAACCAGTCGTCAGTGCTCTTTGGTGAAACAATCTTCACATTCTCATTATGCAGTGGCTGAATCTTAAATGATTTCAACAGCTCAAACCAGTTGCTAACATCTGATGTGTAGTACTCATGGTTTCCTGTGACAAAGTACGTCCCCAAAGGGGAGTCAAGTTCTCCAAGAGGCTCAACAGCAGGTCGTATGATCTCTGCCTCAGCGTCAGTCAGATCGCCAACAATCACCGTGATATCTGGTTTTAAAGCCTTAACCATTCTCACTATCATGGCAAGCTTGGTCTTCCCAACAGTAGGCCCCAGGTGGATATCTGAAAGCAACACCACTTTCAGGTTATTCATAGTTGAGGGCAGCTTGTGAACTGGAATCTCCACTGAATTCACAGTAGGAGGCTGGGAAGCATTTAACAGCCCAACAACAGTCAGCACAAGAGTCAGCATGACTGCCAAAACTGGTTTCATTGCTGTTCTGTTCTTGTTGCCAGCGCCTGCCTTAGCGCCTCTCCCCACCAAGAACTTGTAAGCCTGCTCTACAGAGCCTAGAGTGAAGAGGAAGAAGATGAGAATGATATAAGCCCCAAGGCAAGTGTAGGCAGCTAAAGAAAAGAAATAGGGCTCTTCTGCTACAAGAAATAGCAATGTAAAGAAGCTTGAATGAGCCAAAGCTAGAAACATGAACACAGCTATTTTCCACAGCATGAAACAGAAGGAGTTGGCAGCTGAAGACCTGGTGAACATGGTGACTGTGCTTCTCCAAACATGAAGAGATCCCATCAACATGAGAGTATTAGCAAATAGTGCCATCTGCAGCCTTAGAACCCAGTGTCGCGTCCTGAGATCGAGTTTTTCTGCCAGATAACTCCGTGATAGTATCATGGAGAAGAAAACCACTCCTGCAGCCACTGCAGCCTTTGCTTCTAGGGGCAGTTGCTTGAAGGAGATCATCTTGGCTTCCTGACTGTCCCCTTCTCTTCTGCAGAAGTCTCCAGGAGGCAATAATGTGGTTATGAAGGGATGCCTTGGGTCAACAAAGCCTGCAACCAGGAACCAGTATCAGCCGTTTTAAAATATTACAAACATTCCCTTTTTTTTCCCAGACTACAATAAAGGATTGTTACTCTACATAGTATCCAAGATGCTGAGTCATGCAGAATCACTGTCATAAAGACAAAGAGGAGAAGTCCTGATGTGGGATAAATCGGACAACAGAAAAGACTGGATTCTGGCAGTCCCCTTCCAAGCTCCTGCTTGCCTCCCTCAATGATTCCTCCCCACCCCTTTTTTTTTTTTCCATATGCTCTTTTCTCATCAAGACTTCCTTATAGCAGATGGCAACAGATCACAACAGGGATGCAATGACTCCTGCAAACAATCATTATAGTATTTGGAAATTCTATACATGTTCTGGGACTAAATCATTTCTGATATGAACTTATCACATTGTCTGTTCTTCTTCCCAAGCAGCTGATTCCATCTGAAAAGCAAGCATCATTCCTACCAAACACAAGAGGTTCTACCAACACACACTACAGCAGCAGTGAAATCCGCACTGGAATAGCTAGCAGATGCAACTGTGGCCCCAGAAACTGTAAATGATGTATCAACAAATATCCTTGCCTGCAGTTGCGAATCAGGCTTCTCCAAAGGCCTGAAAACCAGTAGGATCAGTGAAACTAACAGTTTTGCTACTCACTTCCACTACTTGTACAGTTTCCAAGACTCAATGCCTATTTCAGCATATCCTGGTCTAACAGGATGCAAGTAAGTTGAAAAGGGATTAAAACATCACACACCCTGCTCCTTTAGAAGGGAGTAGAGAGTCTAACACATCTGCTCACAGACTGAAAACAAACAAGCAAGCATCAGTTATATTTGAATTGTACCAGACTGGCTTGCTCTGTGTTTTGCTCTATTGTTTTATTTTAATTATAGATAAAAAGAGTTTGTACAGTCTTTTATTTCGTACAATAGAGACCACATCTGACAACAGTCATGCAGTAGCATATGCTTATTTTCAAAACACTTCCTGTCTCTCAGTCCACACTTAACTAGAGAAAAAGCAAGCAATCATTACAGCCAAAAATATCTCCGAACTAGGGCACAAAAGCAGCCTTGTAGGGCTCAGCAATGAGTTGAGCCCAGAAGTCTGCATGCCCCAGTTTGCCAGGTTGCTTATCTGTAGCATGTACCTTCCCAAGCTAATTTAAAAGAACAACAGTGCCTCTGTGACAACAGGGCCCTGCTCTATTTTGAAGACTAGACCAAGTCTTAAAATTGCTCACTGCTTGTGTCAGGGAAATGTGGGCTGTTAAGACAAATCTGCCAGCCTCAGTTCTTCAAGCTCTCATATTAAAAAACGTGCTATTTTACACATAGCCCTCAACAGAAAATAAACAAAGCTAGGAAGAAAAGAGCATAAGAAATGTCCTACTGATTCAAGTCCATAGGTTCTCCAGACACCAGGCAATAACTCTGTCTGGACAAGAGCAACAAGAAACGCTACGCTGTTTAAAGAAACAACGTGACCCTGGCCACAGTCTGTGGTCTGCTCCCTCATACTCCTCCAGCTAACAAAGCTGCTATGCTAACGATGTTAGAAGGCAAATGCTTGCCTAGTCATTTCTGGATGTTGTTTATGAACCTGATATATTTTAATCTGGCAAACCCACTCTTCTGGAATCTGTTACACACTGCCCGCTTCTAAAACCTCACGTGGGCAGCAAATTCATGAAAGTCACTATATATTTTTACAGTACTTATTCTGTTTTAAACTAATGTAATAAATCCCCCAAGAGTGCTAATACTACCAAATTTGCTGAGTATTGGTTCTTCGTTCTCTTACCCACCAACCTTCAGAATTTTGGCAGGCTCAGCCATAACCCTGCCCACATTTATTATCACCCAATCTTGTCTATTCCATAAAGGTCTCACACGAGGCTGTGCTGCTTTTCGTGCATCTTTAACCACCTGTGCACGATTCAACTGCAACACCTACCAAGGCAACAGCGCAACTCTGCCTTAAACTGGAGGCATGAGCCACAAGACTGTCAAGACTAAGGGTTTGTCCTTCGGCAGCGGGACGGTGTCCTCCGGGACCAAGCGGCTACAGCAGAGTCGATGCAGAACTGGAAAAACTCCTTTCCCTCCTCTCACACACCACAGGCAGAGCAAGTTTTCCCAGTGCTAGCGGAGTGCCGGTGCCGGCTCCCGCACCGCTCCTGGGGGAGACCGGGGAGCCGCGGCCCTGTCCGGGGACAGCCGGCACCCCTCGGGCCGGGCAGCGGCCCCGGCCTCCGAGAGGCCTGCTCGGCCGAGGGCACGGGCACGGACCCTCGGCGCGGCCACAACCCCGGCTCGCCGCCCCTGGTTTAAAAGCGGACCGAGGAGCAGGCGCCTGGCGGCGACAGGAGGGCCCTGCGAGCCCTCAGACACACCGACCCCCACTCCCCTCCCCGCCGCGCCGCCCCCGCAGGAGGCGGGGGGAGCCGATCAGGGGACTCACCGCGGCCCGCAGCAGCGCGGCCAGGCCGGCCAGCGGGAGCAGCACCCGCAGCATGGCGGGCGGGAGGCGGCGGGCAGGAAACGGCGGCGTCAGCTGATGGCTCCGCCGGGAAACGGGCAGCGCCGCGCCCGCTCCGGCACCCTCCGCTCCGGCACCGCCCTCACGGCACCCCCCTGCTGTGACACCGCCCTCACGGCACCCGCCCTGCTCCGGCACCGCCCTCACGGCACCCGCCCTGCTGTGACACCCCGTCCTCCGGCACCGCCCTCACGGCACCCCCCTCCTCCGACACCGACCTCACGGCTCCGACTGCTCCCGCCTTCTCCCGTCCCACCGGCACCCCCCTCACGGCCCCGGCCCCGGTCCCGACTGCCCTGCCCGCGATCCGGGGCCAGGGGTTTGCCCCAGCTCCCCACGGGGGATGGCAGAACACCCGCCCCCACCACCCTGGCTGGGCAGAAGGGCTTGTCAGCCTCCCCTCGAGGTTGCAAGAGGGATCTCCCAGCCTACTGGGCATGGATGCTGGACAAAAAGAAGGTGGGGAGATGGCCCTACGCCCACTTTCATCCATACGGTCAATTTCCATCCCATGGGTGAGGACGCTTTGGAAGGATGACCGAATCAGGGGCCAGGGCAGGGAAGGAGGAAAGGAATGGAAAAGGAAAAACCAAAACGTACAGAAGCAAGAAGGCAGTTTCCAATCCTGGTAGTAGTAGGGGCCACCTCTGCTTACCTTCCCAGGAAAGCAGAGGTGGCCACTCGATCAGCAGTTTGACTGTCCACCACTCCGGCATCTCTGAAGTCCTCCCATGTGCCCTGACTTTGCTTCCACTGGCCACACACTTTCCTTTTTTCACCTTAACTCCAGAAGAAGATCCCAACTCAGCCAAACCAACCTACTGCTTCAGCTGCTTGACTTCCAGCATTTTGGAATTGCCTGCGCCTCTGCTCTTCAGAGGTGGTGCTCAAAAACTGACCAGCACTGATGGACCCCAGCACCTTCAAAAGGGGACCTCACTAACTAGGTTCCCTGAACAGCCTGAATTCTGCTCACTATATATCCAGAGGTGAAATGTTGCTGGCACTTTTCCTCCTGTCAACACAGATTTTAAACTCGATTGTTTCTGTGGCCAAGACAGTCCCAAATCACCACTTTACACACACTTTGTTCCTGTTAACAAGGAACAAATCACAGAAGGCACCTTTCCTAGTCAGTTCCCTTAGTACCTATACCAAGAAGTGCACCTGTTTTAGGAATCTTCTGGACCTGTTTGTATCAGCTATTTTGATCTACAGGTACTTCTTAGTTGCTTAAAGACTAATTTGTTGGTGTCATCACCCTCACTGGGTGGCCTATAGCAGACTCCCACAATGACATCCCTTAATCCTTACCCGGAGGCTCACAACGGTGCCATTACCAGCAGGAAGCTCAGTATATTCCAGCCCTTCATTACATACACCACCACTCCCCCACCTTGTCTGCCCTGCCTATGTCTCCTAAACACCCTGTAACCATCCATCATAGCACATCAGTCACAGGATTCATCCCCCAGGTTTTGCTTGTGCCAGTGCTGGTGCATCTCTGGGACGGTGCCAAGGCTTCTAAAGCTCCTCTTGCTTGTTCCTCATGCTGTGCACATTGGTGTAGAAACATTCCAGGTGTAGTTCCTTGTACTCAGCGCCTCATCTGGCCGACTGAGGATCTCCCTGGCACACAGTCCCTCAGACTTTGGTGTGCTGTCCCATTGCTCAGGGCTGGGTTTTATCTCTTTCCCCTACACGCTTACAGAGGCAAACACTCCGGAGTTAAAAGCTGCTATATGAACCAGCATGAGTAACAAAGCCAATGATTCTCCTAAAATAGTAGTCAGACCTGAGATCAGTCAAGCTTTCATATCCCCCTTGAGAACAGATACAGCCAAAAGAACTTTTAGTCTTAAATGGGTACTCTAGGCAAGCAGGCACAGACAAGCTCCCAATTTAATTAAGAATACACAGCACAGGAATGTGAATACCTGACAGGAATGAGAATGTTCCACAGCAGCCTTTGGGTTTTTTTACCCCCTGAGCAGAAACTAGGTCTGGTCTGTCTGTCCTTACCAAGCACCATTAGTGCCTTTAATATAAGAAAGTATCTCTACCAAACAAAATAAGTCCAAGAGAACTGAACATCAAGGCCAGCAAAGCATCAAAAAGATGCACCCACTTGGAAGGGCTTTCAGAATTCCACAGCACTCTGCAATGTGGTTTCTGGTGACATGGCCTGAAGCAGCATCTAAACAAATGATCCAGCTTAGTATTTGCCTGTGCTCCAAGTAGGAACCATCTCTTGGCTCATGGCTTGTATTTTGTATAGACTTGAGCCATCAACAAGTGCAACAGATGAAAAACTGAAGACTGATAGCCACTGAAACTAGCTGTTATTTTTTCACCCCATTAACCAGTTTAAAAACTCTCTAATTTGTCAGCTTGCAGAACAGAACTAGCAAAAAGAAAGCCTTTTTGTCAGAACAAATTATCACATTACAAAAAAGTCATGATTTGGACTTACAAAATCACCATTATCATTAGCACTTTCCTGAAAAGGAAATCCTTGTGTTTTTTCAAGTGCCAATTACAAGAATGCATAAACAAAACAAAAAAAAAGCCAACCCACACCAAAACGCACCCATACCCAAAAAGCTCTATACAGATTTACCAAAAAACTCTATTTAACATACATACACGTTATATACACACACCGCGTGTGTTTTGGCATAGGGAATGCCTCATTCTTGCGTCTCAGCCCTACCCTGCAGTGCCACCCAACAGGAAAAGCACACCAAAATGTGGCACTGCCAAACACTTCTTGCTGTCCACTCTTCCTTCCGCTTATGCCCCTGCTTTATGGCAGGCAGGGCTTTTCTGCTGGCAGTAATTGCTAACACCTTCACTGGTGCATTTGGTTAATTGCTTTTCAAAGGCAGAGAGATGTCAATAGGTGAATAATAAATTGTGCTTATTGGTCTTCAGCTGCATGTGATTTAGTAATTTGCCCATTTTTCCCAGGTTCAGATCCTCAGGTGCTTCTAAAGAAACAGTTGTTTAAAGCCTGTTTAAAAAGGCTTTTCGTGCACCCAAAAAGGATTTTGCCTGATACAGAAGCAGGTAAAATAATTGGGTTGAGGTGGTTCACCCAGTGCTGTTGGTATTCATAGTTTTAACCCAGAAAGTCATATTTTGAGTTGTAGGGTACCGTCCTGTTCTTTGAAACTGAGTATTTGCTGCTTAATGCTAAAAAGACATCTACTGTATCATTACAATGGAGTGTTTAGTACTCTGGTACCAAATACCTACAATATTAAAATAATAACAAAACATTATACTGATCATCTGCATGAAAAATAAAATTCTGCCCTTCAAGCCTTTCTTGGAACCTTTTTGGAAGAGAAAAGTTTATTTTCTGTGGAGTCTCACTGGAATGTGTGCCAGAGCCTACGTGGCATGTTGTGGTATGATAAGCAGAGAGAATGGAGGAAATAAAAGCTGCTAGATGCATTTGTTGTATATATGCCCCTTAAATGTTTTACTACATTACACACAGCATATTTTACTACATACTATAATTTTACTACAATACATAATACAGTATTGCCATTATAGATTCCTTCTGTTTTTCTCACAATAGTTTCAGGCTAAGACTACCTCATGGTGTGTTGACTATTACTGTATCTGGAAAAAAAATTAAATTTTACAAGAATTGAACTTGAATAATAAGAAAAAAAAGTCAAATACAAAGATGGAGTGGAAGAGACTGGGGAAAGAAAAGGTAGAAAAACTGTTGGTAGTTTGTGTGAGATGCCACTCCACCATAAAAACATCATCCTGTTCACTGTGAAAAGTGCAGTAAGTGCTGTCCACGGTTTTATTCTGCTGCTGCTTTGATAAACTTACTCTGCAGAAGAATTTTGAAACAACAAAGGTTCACAGAAAAATATATACATATATTTGTGGTAGAAACTGGGTAGCTGTCTATCTTCAGTACTTACTAACTCTACACTTTAAACCTGTTCTATTTTTGTTGAGGAAAAGTGCTACTACACTTAGGATAGTGTAAATATTCTTTTCTTTCAAGTTTTGCATTTGCAACCCATCCTCACAGACAAAATCAAGAGGGTTTTTGGCTATTGTTAGAAGTTCATCTGGGCAGGCTTAAGCTGATATATGTTTGTGTTGGATATTTTAATGGCTTGAGCCATTCAGGGAGTTTTCAAGCTAGCTTTTTACTTTAGCTCTCCACCTTTCTGGAGAGAGGAAAAAATTAATGTCTCTGTTCTCCCTCTGGAAGTGGGAATAAGAATGTCCTTTTCTTTGCTTGGTATGGAAAACCCTAAGAACACCTGTGTGTCCACCAGCTGGTTAGAGCATGGTGGTAAGGATGGTAAGGTAAGGTGGCTGCTGGTTCAATCCCTGTACGGGCCATTCTCTTAGGAGCTGGACTCATAATCCTTGTGAGTCCCTTCCAACTCAGAATACTCTGTAATCTGTGAAATATCCTCCTCGTAGAGGACAGTGAAGTGTAGCCACAGACCATCTGAGGGGATGTTGAACCTCTAAAATAGCCTGCTTGGAAAGAAGCAGGTTAATGTCCTCTTAACTGAGGAGTAGAAAATAGATGCATTTAAAGCCAGATTCAGTGTCAACACAGCGCAGTTTTCACTGTGACAAAAGGAAACTTCTTGGTCAGCATCAGCCGAAGGGTGTAACCCCAAATTTTGTTCTATTTCTGCAAAATCTTTTTAGCTCCTGATCAGCACATGAAGCTGAGTATGCCTCTGCCATTAGGACATTCAATAAAAAAGGAGCTTTGAAAATCATCCCAAATTGTGCTTAGTATTAAACCCTCTGAATTTAAAAAGGGAGACATAGGAAATGCTGGTGCTTTAAATTTTCCTGCTTACTTTAAACAAACAAAAAAGTGTTAGACTTGCAAGTTCTCGTGATGAGCATGAAAGCAATATATTTGTAAGAAAAACAGAGATGCTTAGTTTTGTAAAGATATGAGCTGGAGGGAAATCACCAGTTATGTCACGATGTATGCTGGTATTGCAAGAACTGACCACATCGTCTCAGTTTTAGGTTGAAAGTAACTTACTGTGGTTGGCACTGAATGAGGATACAAATAAGGAACCAGTTTGGCAGAAATTTGGCAAGAGGACAAATGTTCACGCTGTTCTGCTTCTGTTCCCACCTTCAGGGGTAAAAAAGCTGCTGTTGTCAGCAACACTCATTTAGCAAATGGCTTGTGGCAGAAAAGTAATGAACAAAATGAACAGCTCCCCACATTCTGGTTTGGACATTTATCTGCCCTGGGGACTTTTACTACAGTGGAACTGGCTGAGTGAAGTGGTGGGATAAGTTAAATTTATTACTTTGCTTCTAGGGAGAATTAAACTAAGTCTGATCAAAGTCACTTAAATCCTGAACATGAGAGCTCAGAATCATGAAGGAGAGACTAAAGGATGTGAAGATCCTTCACATCAGAAGCTTTGCCCATGGGCATGCCTTTACCCTACTGAAGTTAATGTAGCTCTCCCAGTGCTGAATCAACTTGCATTACACCAAGGGCCAAACTAGCTTGAATTAGGAATAATTACCATGGATCCACTGTCAGGCAGCCATTTGCCATCCCAGAGTAACTTGTGCCGGAGCCCAGAGAGTACACCTGTGCTTTTACACATGTGCTTTCCTTAGCAGGTACCCCGGGATTTAGCTGAGACTGCTCCCTCACTTCTGTGTTCCTACTGGGGGGCCCAGGATGTGAGAGAGGACAGGTATCCTCACATGCAAACCTACACCTGTTTCAGGATGACAACTAAGAATTAAAGACATGCAGACACCTTAGTGGTGATTTTGCAGTTGAGTGTGAAGCTCCTTGAGCTCCCTTCCTTTGGAACGAGATGCCACATTGCTGACACTGGAGCATGGCACCAAGTAATAGTGGAGCCCAACCCAAAACTTAGCCTAAATCATCGTTTTCTCCATAACTGGAACTGACCCTGCATGGCCGTTTGGAAATTTCCTTGAAGTGTTAGTGGAACAAGCATCAGTCACAGCAGAACACTGTCATTAAAGCAAAACCTCCTGGTGCTCAAACTTCCTGCAGAGAGGGGAACCTAAATCAGCATAATTTGCATGCCAGCTTACCAGAAAGAAGACATAAGATGTGCAAGTTCACATATTTATTAACCACTTCTCACTGCCTTTATCTTCAAAATCTTTCCTGCCACACTTTTCTGGAGGGTTGTCACATAAGATGTGCCACCAGCAGGGACTTTATGTGACTGCCTGCAGTCCTGCCCTGGGTCTCCCCGCTTTCTGCAGCAGGAATAGCCAGGCCTTTCCTCTTGAAGGTGGTGTGCTTTTGTTTTGCTCCATTTTGCTGTTGCTTGCAAAGCACCAGGTTTTGTGGGGCATGATGCAGACCCTGCAGCCCTGGCTCCTGCTTGCTTGCAGCCTTGGTGTGCAGCAATGGGAAGCTGTGCCTGTGGGTCAGCCTGGAGTAGGCAGGACTAGACCTGGCTGCTTCTTTCCTGCTCCAGCCTCCCCACGGGACACTGGCAGCTGCCCAGAGACACCCAGTTCTTGTTCCAGGATATTTTTTTCCCCCCAGTGAAAGTGTTTTGCAGCAGGACACAGCCTGGGAGCAGCCTCTGATTTCCCCTGTGCTAGATGATGCACATGAGTGGAAAAATGATGGCATGGGACGTTGTCCCTTTGCTATTGAAAGAGCTTACCTGGGGGAAAAAAAATAATACAAGATTACCATCTGTGTTTAAGCCACCTAAACCATGCAAACCACAGAGTAAACAGTCTGTAATAGGTCTAATCAGGTTGGGGTCCCGGGAGCACATATCCACCTCACCCTACAAAAAGCCCAAAGGTTAATTGTAGGTGTAAAGAGCAAACATGAAGAGCTGTGGCTGCTGGGAATCAAGTCCAGGCTGTCCCCCGCTGCAGGGACTGTCCCAGTGAGTCATAGAATCCTGGAGTGTTAAGCATTGGAAGGGACCTTAAAGATCGTCTAGTCCCAACTCCCCCTGCCATGGGCAGAGACATCTTCCACTAGACCAGGTTACATGTCCTTCTTCAGCCTGGCCTTGGACACCACCAGGTTTGGGGCATCCACAGCCTCCCTGGGCAACCTGTTCCAGGGCCTCACCACCCTCACAGTAAAAAATTTCTTCCTAATATCCAGCCTAAATTTCCCCTCTTTCAATTTGTACCCATTACTCCTTGTTCTGTCACTACAGTTCCTGACAAAGACTCCCTCTCCCGCTTCCCTGTAGGTCCCTTCAGATACTGGAAGGTTGCCATGAGGTCTCCATGCAGCCTTCCCTTCCTCAGGCTGAACAGCCCCAACTTTCTCAGCCTGTCTTCATAACGGAGTCCCCCACCCCTTGACTATTCATGTCTGTCTTTCCCACTTTCAGCCTTCGTGGAAGGGAACCAAAACTACAATTGCTTTTTTTTTTTTTTTTTTGCTGCTCAACTGACCCAGTTACAATGATCTTTTCTGCTGCAATTTAAGCGAAAAGAAAATAACATAAAAAAAAGCCCCGTGGGGATGCACAGCTCTGCACTGTCAGCAGATGCTGCAATGACATGCTAGAAATGGGTACCAGGGAGAAATCAGTAGGTCCCTGACCACCTGTGCCAGCCACAGTCAGCTTTTAGTCAACAGGCAAGGAGCAGCCAGAGGGAAGCCATAGCATGAAATGGGCCATTTCTCCATGGAGAAGGTTTGGCTCTGCCCAGCTTCAGCTGTAGTGAGAGAGTTGGCTCTGCAAGGTGACCTCTCAGGTGACCTGCTTTTGAAGGGGTCTGGAGGAAAGGTCTGTGCTAGCTGAAGGTCCCTAGTAGCACTGGTGGGACCCACCTTGTGTTGTCACCAGGCTTCATCCCCTGGCACTAAAACAGGCAGGCTGGTGGAGAACATGTTGAATACTTAGGTGTGTGTGTCTTGCATCAAGCTCACCAGGCTCAGCTACCTTTTGTGATGGTGGACTGCCTAGAAAAGCAATCTGCAGCATAAAAAAAGCAGTGTTTACTTGTTTACCAGGGCATAGGTTTCCCAGGCCAACAGCAATAAGCACTGTGTCTAAACTCAGAATCACAGGGTATTCTGAGTTGGCAGGGACCCACAAGGATCATCAAGTCAACTCTTAAGGGAAAGGCCCATACAGGGCTCAAACCCACAACCCTGGCATTATTAGCACCATGCTCTAACCAGCTGAGTTAATCTCAGGGTCACAGATAAGAAGCAGAAGTTGCAGGCAGAGGTTAATAGTTGCTGCAGAGGATGCAAATATTTAAGAGTGCAAACTACTGTTAAAGGCAGGTGCTTTTCCTTCTTGGTTGCTAGATAATTTCAGAGACACATTTCGTTTTTTTCTCCTGAATCTTTTGGAAGATATGGTGCTTTCAGATTACCTCCTTTTTGCATGTGCACACTGGGGAGTCTACAGCCTCTTAAAAATGAGATCCCAGTGACTGGGACATCAAAGGACTCAATCAGCATAGTGCCATAGAGAAGCTGAAGACCTAAAGTAGGCTAAGTGTAAATTTGTAAAATGTAACTAGCTAAATAATTCAAATCAGCGACATCAATTTCTGTGTGGTTTGTTCATCTTCCGGTCCGCGTTGTTTCAAAGAGTTGAGGTTTTTATTCAAGGTAGAAGAAGTAAGGAAACAGTCACAGTCCTACTTCAGAGCTGTTTCAAATCAGTTCTTTCCCCTGATCTTTCCTCTCCAGGCTGCCGAGCCTCCTTCAAGACGGAGTAACAATCTGGTTGAAGATGACAGCTGCAAGCATAGTGAGTATACAGCTATGTTATTCTTCATCATGATTTCCTTTCCCCCTGCTTTGCCTCCATCAATTTTCTGCCTCTTTCAAGCCAGCGGTCCCATCCCACTGCAGCAGTAACATGAAGCCTTCCTCCCCACCTCTTTCCAAGTCGGGCATTTTGCATTTTGTTATGTATTTGAAGCTGCCAATCCAACCATGTTTTGAACGATCTGACAGAAAATGCTTTTACCACCTGCCATTTTAATAACTGAAGTTGGCTGGAGGTGGTGAACTGCTCTTTTGGAAAGAGCTGGTTACTCAGTGGGTCATTTCTGTAAGTCTCTGCTGTGCTGCACACTTCAGGCAGTCTGAAGCGCACTGTTTCACTGGCAACTTTTGCACCTTCCCATTTAAACTGAGTATACTGGGCATCTTCAATTGCATCTGGTGGAGAGGGGCAAATGTATGCTTTACTAAGCCTCTCAACACAAATTTACCAGATGTCCTATTGCAGGTCACCCACCCTAGCAAGATCAGCCTGGATTCCTACAGGAATGACAGTGCCGTGCTGTCCCTGTGTGAAAACCCAGTGAACAACACAGACCTTATGTGTGACAAGAGGCAGGTCAGGCAGTTCTCTCAAGTCTTCCTGCCCGTGTTTTTCTGGCTCATCTTCACTGTGGGCACAGTGGGAAATGCCTTGGTCGTGCTTGTTTATTGCAAGTACCACTTCAGGAGGAGCATGATGGATCGCTACCTGCTGCACCTGGCCATTGCGGACCTGCTGCTGCTTTTCACCCTCCCCTTCTGGGCCAAGGCTGCTTCTGATGGCTGGATTTTTAAGGACCTCATGTGCAAAGTGGTCAATAGTATGTATAAGATCAACTTCTACGGCTGCAGCTTGCTTCTGACCTGCATCAGCTTTGACAGGTACATCACTATTGTCCAGGCAATGAAAGTTAAAACGTCTAAGCGAAGGTGGCTCCTGCGCAGCAAGCTCATGTGCTTGGCTGTCTGGCTGACATCTGTGAGCCTGTGCATCCCAGAAATCATATACAGCCAAACTATGCAGGTGGGTGACATGACAGTTTGCAAAATTATGTACCCACCAAACGTCAGCATGATCTTCAGAGTTAGTGTCCTGATCTTGAAAGTCACAATCGGATTCTTCTTCCCGCTCCTTGTCATGGTTATTTGTTATGCCCTTATCATCAAGACCATCCTACAAGCCAAAAGATCCCAAAAGCAGAAGTCACTGAAGATCATCACCATGATCATTACTGCTTTCCTCCTCTCTCAGTTTCCATACAATATTGCTTTGCTGGTCAAAGCCATCAACACCTACACCAGGGCAGTGCACAGCTGCCAGGCTGCGGACCGGCTGGACATCGGGCTTCAGGTCACCCAGAGCATCGCCTTCCTGCACAGCTGCCTCAACCCCGTCCTCTATGTCTTTGCTGGCGAGCGCTTCAGGGTGGCGCTGGGCAGGATGATGCAGAGCAGTGGCTGCTGCCGAAGCAGGGGCCAGGAGCAGTCCTCCTCCGCCTGCGACAGCCAGGAGCGCAGCTCAAACTGCTCCTTTGCCATGCTGGGGAGGCGGCGGGTGAAGAACTCCCTGATCCTCAGCACTCACTTCACCTCCTCTGTTATGTCCCCTCCTTGCCAAGTCCTTTTGTAAGTTAGTCCTTACCCCTTCTCTCCAGAGGAGCACCAAACTCTTTGGAAACCACTCTATACCCCAAAAGACTGTCCCTGAGGAACAGGAAGGGTTGGGGGGCCTGTCCTCCATGTGTGGGACCCAACCAAGTGTTGCTGGCTGAAAGAACAGGAAACCTTTGGCAGAGGGCAGCAAAATGGAACCATACTTGCTATAAGCAGAACTGACAGAGGACAAAAGCTATCTTTGTGACAGCTGTAAATAGCTGGCCCATCTGCAGCTCAGACCACAGCCTGAAATAACAAGTCTCACAGAGAAGTGATAAACCCAGCTAGGGCAGCAACAGGAGCAGGATCAACCACTCGTCCTGCCCATAGGAAGCATCAGGAGGGGGTTCAGCCTTCATTTTCTGTCAAGCCAAGATCTCCTATGGAGATGGCTGGACTTGGGAGCCCTGCCAGACTCCTACATCAGATCCCCTCGCCTGTAAAAGAGAACAGCCTCTAAGCCCCAACACTGGTTTATTGCAGTGGGCAAACCCTGCTCTCTGTGTCTGGGCAAATGCAACTGTTTGGATTCACAGGTGGGTCTTCTTGCAAAGAAAAGCCAATTGTCTGTGTTCATAAAGTCATTGCAGAATCTGATCTGCCTTTCTCCTGTATTTTAGCTGTGTGTTGTCAGGTGAAATTGGGTACAATTTATACTACGGCTCCTACTTTGATACTGGAAACAAATCATACCTCTCAATAAAAATTGAAGGGCATCAGAGACACTGAGTTGTCTGTTCTGGGGATATTTGCTTTATGGTACAAACCTGTAGTAAACCAGAACACAAAAACCAAACCCATGGTTCAACTGACCATTAGTTACGTGCTGACATCTTTGCTAACAGTGAGGAAATATATTTAGTTTGAGAGACAGAGCATAATTACGTGTCAAACCTAATGAAATTTGGAATGAGACTTCAGGCTGGTGGAGGCAGCAGTTCCCAAAGGTGGTGTGCTGTAATGCACCCCACAACTTCCACAGGATTTTGGTGCCACAGCAGTGCCTGAGGCCACAGGTCATCATGTGTCCATTCCCCCTCGCAGGGACACAGCATTGCCTGTCCTGCCTGACCACAGCCTGCACCTCCCAGTCTTCAATTGCAAGTCATAGTGCTCAGGAAGTTTGGTTTTAAATAATCTCATTTAACCTTGTTTGCCTTCTAGTTAATTATTTCTGCCAGGAAAAAAAAAGTGGTTTCATTGTTCATTTATCATTAAAGCGTATTGATAAACACAAGCTTTCTGCATGGTTTGGCACTGTTTTTCTAGTTAATAGGATATATCTGTGCAAGTTGGGGTCTACTTTCATATACATTTATTGGACTTTTAAATATTTTTTTCATCTTTTCCTTAGCAAAAGAAATGGTCAAAGATGTACATATTTTTTACTATATATGCAAGAAGGGTTGGGGGGTGGTGGGTGGGTGTTTGTGACCTGTGTTCAGCAAACAGAAGCTAAAATTGTGCTAAACAAAGGCACTGACACAAACCCCAAGGGGATAAACTGGTTGTTTCTTGCCCACACGTCCTTCCCGGGTTCAGATCCATACACATATCCTATTTCCAATGGCAGGATCAAACCCTCTCTGAAAAGGCCAATGGAAACCTTTCCTCACAGGGTTTCCTTCACATATCTAACCCTTGGGGTGTGGAAGCTGCAGCTGAGAACGCTGCAGGCACCAGAGCAGGTTTAAGCTCCTGAGACAAGGGCGTGTGGTGCAGATTTGGGAGGGAGGGCAGGTTTCTGAGGGCAGGGGAGGAGGGAGCACGCAGGGGGCAGGTGCTTCCCCACAGCAGCTCAGCCTCACCACTCCTTCCCAGGGCTGGGGGTGAGGATGCTCCTATCCAGAGGGTCCTCCTGGCCCCAAAAGAGCCCTCAAGTTATGCAAACAAACAAGTGTGCAAACCTTAGCTGCTGCCAACCTGTGGTCCTGACTGAGGGCCTCAAGCCCCTCTCCCCTGCGGAGCATCTCACCAGCCTTGGGAACTTGAATCTTGTGGCCTTCACAGAGAAAATAAAAGCTTCTTCACTCCCCGAAACGCCATGGGAAATACTCACGCTTGATCAGCAGGTGAAACTGCTGAGGGTGGTGGAACAGCAATGAACTTGCAGCAGTTTGGGGCAACGGGGTCATGTCTGGGTTGTGCAGGTCCTGCTCTGGGTCAGGCTGCTCCCTGCCACTTTGGCAGGGGGGGGTGAGGGCTCAGGCCCCTGGGGTGAGTTTTCCCTCAAGGGGCTTGTTCCACCATGGCTGTGTGCAGTCCAGCAGCTGCTGGTGGCTTCTGAGGCTCTTGGTGGCCATGAATTCACCAGGAAGCTGCAGCCTCCCCGCTTGTGGGGTCCCTTGTTGCTGGCCACCACACAGCAGGGACTCAGCCATGGAAATGTTTATGGCCGTTGTCCCCTCTTCCATCTGCTGGGGGCCTCCATCTGTCAGCAGCACAGCTGCTTCTGGGCAAGCCCTCCTGGGTGTCCTCTGTCCCTCTGCCCTGATGTTTCAGTCAGATGTATCCTATCAAAATCCCTCTTGTGCCTTACTGGGGTGCTCTTTGTCAGGAGGGGAGTTTTCCCCAGGGCGAAGGGTATTGCCTGCCCTGCCCCTGTCCCCTCACACCTCCCATGGGACACTGCTCATGCCTTACCCACAGCTCCAGCAGGACGGTCACTGAGCAATTGTTGGACGCCCTGGGAAAAGCCTGAAATCTCCCATGGCTCGGTTCCCCTCTCCTCTCTTTAAGGCCATTTCCCCCTAGATGTTCCCAGTTTTGGGTTGCAGTTTCCTCTGCTGTGGCTTTGTTTTGCAGGAGCAGCTTGCCTTGTGCCTGCACTGAGCCTGAGGTGCAGGCAGTCACGTAGCTTGTGGTACAGAGAGAGGAAGCTGGGAGAGCCATAAGGAACTCTCACTCTCTGCAGGCCAACCTGCCTACCTGATGGCTGCTCCTGCCTGAAACAGACATCTTTTATAGAAGGGCCTCTTCCAGAGAGCAGGGAAGGGACAAAAGGGTGTGAGAACATGGCAATTATTGCTGCAAGTGCCACTCAAGTGACCATAAAAAAAGTCGCTCAGGTGTAGGGGTTTGGAAACCAAAACCGTCAATCTGAGTTCGGTGTGTGCAAACCCCATTCCCAAGGGTGCTCTGAATCAATTATCCTTTACTGACCTGACCAGACACTGTCAGGGACAACAGTAACTGCACTTGCTGTGCTTGAGGCTGCTCTGGTTTTACCTCGAAGGACCGGCTTGCTCAGCACTTCAGGATCTCCACTGTTCCTCTGTTGTACTGCACAGATTTGGTCTTTTACCACCAGTATGACAAACTATTTTATATTTTCCTTGCTTTGAAAAATTTTTTTCCCTCTTAGAAGTAGACTATCAGATTTATCTTCCACACAAAGCTGTCTCTACAAGGCAGGAAAGGGACACACATTCGCAACAATAAAGAATTTTATTTTTTAATTCCTGAGGTTAAAAAAGAGGGGGGAAAAAGCATCAAGAAACATTCCAGTACACAACCGTCTACATCTCTGTAACTGTACAGACACTGGTAGACATGACTTTTCCCATATCTGGAGCAGGAAGTTTGATGTGAACAGGGTTTGCAATTCTTTGGCAGTTTAAGACCAAAAGATGCTTCTGAACAAGTTATAACCTCAGTGACTGAGCATAACTAAAACTGTAGTGCAATTTCAATTTTAAGAAAGGAACAAAGTCAGGCTTTTGTAGCTTTGCTATTTTGTAATGTGGTACATTCTCGTGCAATATATGTCTGTCATTTTTCATTTAGAAACACTGAGTAATGTTGAGTAAAGGAACACTGTCATTTTCTTAAAGAAACTACATCCTTTCCTTTGCATAAACCTCTGTATAACAAAAAATCTTACCCTCCATACTTTCCTTACCCTTTCCAACACCCAGGAAAGACACCCAATTGCTTATGCAGACCACAATATATAAATCTCTTGTCCTGCAAGTGTGACATCCCCTTCAACTAATTTTATGATCAACTTTAAACATTTCTTTTCTCTTAGTTGCATTCCTGCAGGTAATAAAATCCCCAATTCAACAAATCACCTGAGCACTTGTAAATAAACAGACTTTTCAGCTGGCACAGCTCACATAAACAAGTGCTTTATGAATGGAGGTATAAGGGGCTTGAATGAAATAATCTCTTGCACAAACCTGCACTTGTGTGAAGTCCTTCATCAGGTTTCCATGGCTTCAGTCTGGGACATTCAAACAAAAGGTCAGTACTAACTGCCAGGGTCTTTACTATCTTCTCTGCACAGTCTCTTCCAGCTGATATGATGAGATTCTTTTTCTTGACCAGCTGTTTTCAACAGCTGCACTGCTGTCCACTTGTACCTTACCAGTCTGAGTATTTCATCATTTGAAACTTTTTCTCCTTAAATATTCTCCTTGGTTGGGAGCAAACCTTTTGATCTTTAACTTGGCTTCCACTTAGTCCTCTTTCAGAGAGAGAAAAAAAAAAGCTATAAAACTACTCTCAAGGGACAGGAAAACCTGAAGAAAAGGTACCATAAAGACTCAAACGCTAAATGAAAACAGTCCAGTGGTTCTATTCCTCTCCTTCCAAACATATGCTTAGCTAGTGTCAGGACTGTCAACATGAAAGACCCTCAGGGAAACATTTGGCTTAATAGGTGGAGACAATTACTTTAAGAATTACATAAACAGTGGCTTAAAAATATTTGCCACATATGAAAAAATATTAAGAACTGGATGTGGAGAGCGAATGAAGAGGCAAGGCCATCAAAAAATTTTGAATAGAGAGACTTCAAATACTTTTGAACAGAGGTGTCGTATTATGGCCCAAGATACTTGACAGTGTCCCTTTACCTTACATTTGGCATTTTAAAAAAGATATCCCAGTAAAATTAGTATTCTACCTAAAAACAGCAAAATGCTTTTAAAAACCACACCTAAAAGCTTAAAGAAAACTGCAGCAGACTTCAGTAACAGCTCAGTGAAATTGCATAGCATATGGTACACAGTACTCCATTTTTAAGCAATAAATAATCTCTTCTTGCCTAATTAAATATAAAACATAGCTTCAACACTGAAATATGCCATAATTCCTGAACTGATCAGTGTGCTGTTTATTGCCTGTTTATTGCCCATGTCCATCTCATTGTCATGCACACAGCCAGGTAAGGGTTTAATTGCACTGCAGCCCTCAGGAGGAGCAGTAAGCCAGCTTGGCCCTTGCACTGACCCCTCTGCCTGGCAGAGGCTGGGAAGCACACCGCTGGTACGGGCACCAAGGTGGCTGCTGAAGGCAGGGGAACACCACGGATGAGCCAGACACCTAACATCTAGGTGCTCCATGAAAAGTAGTCATTCTTTCACAGTCCTTTTCATGACCTTTGTTTTTATGTTGTTAACAACTGGAACAAATGATAGGCAACCTTTAGCTTTATCTGCAATTCTCTTCTTTTCTATGATCAGAAACTTCCCTCCACCTCAGCTGCTAGTATGTAAATGTCGAACACTTGTTTTGTGATCTTCATCTTTTAAACAACCAGTCTTTTGGTGTTGGGGATCCCTTATGGGACCAACCACACATAAACACCAGCTGGACTCTCCTGACTTTCTTCCAGAGTCAAGCTGATCCCTCCAGTTCCCTGCCCTTGCTTTTACATTTACAAGTTTGCCCCTTTCTCCTCCCCCAAAACATTTGCTTCAGCTTGTGCTTGCCCTTTTTAATTCTTTCCCCTTATGTTTTGCTTCCTGTCTCTCACCATGACTCCTGTATATCAGCTACAGCTGCCACCAAGTCTCTACACCAAGTTCCCTGACAGGCTGTGCTGGTCTTCTACCAACTGTTGCACTAAAATCTTTCAGGTCTGAGGTTTCCTTGGGAGAACAATGACATGAGAAATCAGATACACCTAAAGTGATAAGGGGGGCTGGCTGGGAGAAGGAGCTTTTCTCTTTCTCCTGCCAAATGTTTTGCCATTCCATCAGAAGACAGGATATTTAAACAAAAAAAAATCTGCTTTCAGATATTTTGACAAAACTATGAAATTCTATGTAGAAAGCAGATGGTTTGCATAGAAATTTTGTATAAATGAGAACCCAGTCTTCTCTTAAGAGGCAATGCTTGCAGCCAGCCCTGTCCCTAGATCTGAGATGGAAAGTCAGCAGTTGGATAGGACAGCTTCAAGGTTTAGGAAAGGGACAGAATACACTGACACAGGGTGGAGAGCTCATCAGGCCTGGATACACAGTCAGTTTTGGATGGACGTTTTGAGACTGGTTCAAACATTATTGCTGCCTTCCACGTGGTTGAGAGAGAGAGACTGCTGGTGTCCCTCAGAAACTGTGCTTTCCTATGACTGCTGATGACTAAGGTGCTAAGGCAAGAAAAAGGAATTCTCCTCTTCCTAATATCACACAGTGAGCAGGAATTTACAGAGGACACGCCTCACTCTGCCACTGGTACTCACCGTAAGAGCTGGTTTCAGGGTACGGTGAGAGAAAGTGAAAGGAGTTGATGCTTTGTGTTGTATTGTTTTGTAACTGGTATTTAGTGCCAAAGCATTTGTAAAAGCCAGTTAAGACTTACCAAGTCTTAGCCTAAAATGTAAAAAACTCCTATGTGTGCCAGTTATAAAACTTGGAAAAGATAAAAAATTCTAGATGGAATACAATATATGCCTGTGAAGATTGAAGTATTGCATAATTGCTGTTCTGACTGTAAGAGTAGCAGAACAGAAATGGTTATGTTTACTCCTCAGTGACGAGGTCAAAAATATATTTTTTTCTTTAAATTTCCTTTTGAAGGATATTTTTGGAAGAAAAATAATTCAATAATTCAGCAGAGAATTTCAGTTTGCATTTAGATACCCCCACACTTACTTTTCTCCCCACTGAAAAAAAATTGGTTATTATTGGCCTGTTAAATGAAACACTGGCTTTTCAGCAATCTGTACACAGTACAGAATCATTAGTGTTCCTGAAAAGGCTTCTGTTTTTTAGTGTATACATCTCCTAAGTGCATTACAACTACTGCATAGTTTCAAAATCTTCAAACACAGTGGTAATCAGTATGCTTACATGTACATAAATAATAGAATTTCTTAAAAATTTAATTAAAAATAACACAGTATAGTCAAGGCTATGGAAAATCACTTCCATCATAGATGACAGGTCGCTCAACAGCCAAGTGATAAAACACTCTTTTTGAGATAAACCTGTCAAGGAAGAAGAGAGAACAAGAAGATCACGTTAGCTGAAGTCAACCAGACAGAAAACCCAGTCTTTCAGTTTATAGTCAGGTAAAAAATTGACTGTTGTCAAAAAGAACTATGCCTGTGCAAGGGCTGTCAGGTCTGCTGTTAATAAGATGACAATCCTGACTAAACTGTCTTGGAAAGAGTCGCAAATGACTTGCTTACTTCTGTTTACCTTCCCAGGGGTGGAGACAGGAGAGAAGAATTTTGCTGTGGGGGGACAAAAAAAAAAACCAAACAAGAACCCAAACTCGAGCTTGAAGATCTCTTCGCCAATTTCTCATACTTACTTCTGAATGGAAGAATAATGATACAGCTGACCAGTTCCACAGTCTCTAAAACCAAGCCTATTTCACCTTTTACACCCGGCTCGGCCTTACCTAGAGAATGTGTTGTCAAATATCAGTGTGTAGATTCCAGGGTTTCTGACTTTCACCTGGCCTCTGATAGTTTCCTTATGAGAGTTGCAGCGAGTCATAGGGATAAGAACCTGGAATTCAACACAAATCAAAATGAAACTATTTGCCCTATAAATTGACATTTGCCTTCAGAAAAATACTTAGACTTCAGCCATCTTGAAGCTCCCAAAGTGCATATATGCCTGCAAAACTAATTATTTTAACTGATGAGCATTAAAAACTCACCCAAACTGAAATCTCACAGTGAGACGTGTTTTCTTTTGATATTCTCTTTAGAGCAATAACTTATAACTCTCTGCTTTAGAGACAGAATCAATTCCTGATCTTTTAAATATTAATCTAAGCAACTTCACTAACATCAGCAAGTGCTACATTAAATCCATATATCCAAGAAAAAGATTTAGCTAAAAATGTCTTTTAATATATGCTTTTATACTTCCCTGTATTATAAAATAAGCTTTCAAATCTGAATTATTTATCTGAGTTTACAGCAAAAGCGTGTGTATTTATGATGCTGTGTGCCTTGCTGTAAAACCTTAACACAGCTGCCAGAAGAGCAGCTGACATAGATCAAGGATGACCCTATAAAACTCAAAAGTTGTATCAAATAAATGTACTGAGACAAAAGCAACATTCACACTTCATTCAGCTTTCAGATTAAGAGACATTTGACATGGAGTTAGTAACCGTGGAATGAATTAACACAAGCTATATAAATGTCCTATTCCCCTAGTAAATCACAGCCATAGAGTTCCCCCTGCCAAGGTGGATTAAACCAACAGCTGCCTTGTCTTCAGTAAAACTTTGCAATTAGTTGAGTAAAACAGATTCACTGAATCCATAATCCTCATGAAATATGGACAGCACATAAAAACTGGTACCTTGGGCACTGGCGAAGCAATTTTGCACACCATCAAGGCACTTAAATATACACTTCACAGTATGAAATGTAGGTGACCCAAGCAACTTACTGTTTGTTGTGGCTTCTGCTCAAGAGCCTGGCAAAATCAGCTCTAAAGAGCTTACAAATTAAGTAAGATTGAAAAGGGAAAAAAAAATAATTTGGTAGGCTTGGACTTTTATTTCTACTTAATAATAGTGAGTGAATTTCAGATGCAACAAATAGAAGCTACAGTGCTTTTCAACTCAACTTTTGCAGGCAACATTAAATAACTTATGATGGAGCTCTGCCTTTAGCAGAACTGCAGCTTAACTCGAGAATCAAATCCCTAATGCAATAGCAACTGGCATTCTGCTGGAGTCCTCCTAGTGATACTTGCTGATCCCTTCAGGCAGCCAACTGCAGTGCACTGCAGTCTCTAAGGCAGTAAGGAAACAAAGATCTTACCTTGCACTGATCCAGCGGTGTGTCTTCAGATTCTTGGTAGACAACGCTGAAGGATATGCTTTTAGGGTCTGAGGAAAAGATCCAGCTAATTGTTAGCCCCATCTCTGTAACTGTGATGGGAATGATACTGTAGGTGCTGGATTTAATGAACAGCTCTTTGTTGCCTTCTCCAAAATTCATGATCTCTTCCACTGTAAGGGGTAATTTAATCCTGTGAGGGAGAAAAATACAATTACTTAAAGAAATCCAATCCACTTATTCAGACAAAACCACTAATCATTGTTTTTTATTTCCCATCTATTTGAGGCAGAGTCCACAGCATATTTGGGACAGGCTCACAAGATGCACAAAAATTCAGCCTTAGATGAAGGCAAAAATTAGAAAAAAGCTGACTGATATTAAAAACTTTCACTGTTCTGGCAAATGTGGATTTTATTCACTTACTTCATTTCGACTAGAGAAAACCAGTGCTGGAATAAAGCTTTTTTAGTCACTACAATAAAAAACAGAGTCTGCTGCCCTCTACTGTTCTTTTTAAACAAAAATTAAAAAAAAGTAAAAAAAGTTACCTAATTTATTCACCTTTCTAGGCACCATTTGTACAGGAAATAGGGATCAGGAGTACAGAGGGGACAGATGGATGAAATGTGAACAGCAGCTCTGTCTAGATCCTCTGAAGCATTTAATGCTACATCTTGATCTGTTTTACCCAAACAAGCTGCAAAAAAGCTGACTCAAAATACTTCCAGTCAAAAAGGAAGTTCTTAGCACCTAGATGATAGTGAGTCCTAAAGCATTGTATGAGCTGACCTCATTCTGTTATCTATTTCAGGCTACAAACAGGTCCAACTAGCTCTGCACTCCCTGATTTGTCCTTGCAGTCTCATTCAGAGACTGCTAGAACTGCACAGCCTTCTCTCTAAGCCTCCCTCCTGTTGACAGCACCTTTCTAGGAATAGAAAGGAAGGGTTTCTGATTCAGTGTGGACTTACATCTTTCCTTCTCGTCCCCACTTGCACTGAAGTTTTGTGGGACTGAAGAGAGAGGACCTGGCTCATTGCTGCTGCCCTGCCTAGCTGAGTTATACCCTCTCACCCTTCTCAGATCAAACTCTACTGTGGGATCAGCTCTTCCAGGAGCCTGCAAGACTTCTGCTCACTGAGCTGATATCCAATCTCAGCCTTTATTCTTTCAGTCTGGAAGTAATGAAACTGTTCTGCTTACATGATTTCTCCTGACTTCAACAAGCATATCTCAGCATCTTGAGCAACTTGCCACTCTTCAGATTCATCAAATGTTGAAGAATTACATGTGCTGTTTCTAGAACAGGAAAAAACGGAAAATCATGATTATCTGAGTAGTATGTGGTCAAATACCACCTGCACGCTGATGCCTTCCTAAAATAGAAATGCTTTGATAGTCCTGATACCAAATTCTAGTGTTCTTATTTTGCACACTCTAGTGACAAAACTGCCTGGGCAAAACTGCAGCCCTGTTCTGCTCACCATTGTGCACAAACATAAAACTGTTTCTATCCTGGTTTCTGTCATGGTTTCAGGAAGAATACATCCGTACATCCAAAACACCTCTTCTGCAATCATAAGATAAATTCCCTATTGAGATGCTGACAGGTTTTAAAGATTCCTGGCAGGTGGAAACTTCATGAAGGGCAAGCACAAGCAAAACAGTCTGCACTCGTCGCTCAAACAAAGCTTGCAAAGGGATAAGACATTTCCCTGGATTTAATCTGTGAGGTGTTTTACAGCATATTATCCTGTTCCTTACTCTGACAATTGTACTCAAAATGTATTTTATTGCTGTAGAACCACTACCATGTATTTTATTTTCATGCAAGCAAAGCTGCATGATTTGAACACAAATACACTAAAGAAGCTGTTACAGGATGACAAAACAGGATGTCTCCTCCACACCATGATGTGTCCAGGGGAGTAGAGGAAGAGGATGGAAGAGCCTGCTATCCACTCCTTACCTCCAAAAGGGTGTATGCTCTGGGTGAACACTGGAGTAGCACCTGTTATGAATTACAGGGCTGGACACAGAGAGTGTGAGAGTCAGTTTGAGAGTCAGTAAACAAATGCTGATAGTTTCCATATAAGTTAGAGCTTCTCTAACTGATTCTTGTTTTCCTTCTCAGCATTTCAGCAGATTGATAACTAAAACAATTAGGCTGTCGTTCCCACAAAAAATGCCAAGGAATCTTATACACAGGGAACCAACTGGTCAGTTCCTTCCAAAAACCAGTGGAATCTAATAAAACATAATACCATATGTGCTTCTGAACCACCAAGTGTAATCATGCCCTAAAAGGGCAAAATTGCTACACTTGCTGTAGACCAATTCTCAAAACTGCTGTACAGTTTAGCATATTCTTTTACACTCTCTACAAGCAGCATGGCTGAGTAGAAGAGCAGAAGAAAGTATCTCCAGGTAACAACTTCAGCTGGTCAGTAGCAGCACCTAAATATACTGTGGCAGCACATGTAATCAGGTGCAAGTTCAGTGTAGTGGCATTATTGGTTGGAAATGAAGAATTTACTGATAGGACTGCAAATTAAACTGCACCCACTGTCTACAGATTTCCTGAAGTCAAAGCACTGTTATCTGCAGAATTCATGTTCTCTTGTTCCTGTTTTCTTATTGCTGTAGCCTCTTGGGTAACTTTTGACTTCTTCAGAGTCATGCCACTACGGTTAACACCCTAAAGAGACAGTTGGGATATGCATAGAAGACTCACAACTGTAATTAAGTGCCAAAACTTGAGCTATAAGCAAACACTACCTCCCAGCTGAAATGTAGGAATGACATACTACAGGCTGGTCCATAAAGGTTAATGCAACACCTATGCAAATACTTAGCAAGTGATACAAATAATTTAATTGTTAACAACTGGGTAGAACAACTGATTCTGAAAAAAAAAAAACCTAGAAAACACAACTATAGCTTGTAAACCTATACATATATTTTGCTTGCACAGTGGGAACAGCAACAGATTTTATGGTGTGATCCACACAGATCTCCCTTCCCACCATGGTAGCTACACAGCTTTCATTTCACAGCCTTGAACTCATGCAGACAAAGAGAACTACATGACTACAGGCTTCCCAGAAGTGTCAAACTCCATGATTTATTACACAATGACATTAGAGTTCACTATTTAATCCATTAATTTCACCTTCTGTTTGGAACTCTGAAATGTAAATTAAATCCCAGGACCAATATATTTTCCATGTTCTCCTCTAACACATGATTTTCCTTATTCCTGTTGTTGCAACCCTGGTTAGGTGGTTAGCTTTTCACTTGTCTGCTCCAACCAATAAATTCACCACACATCTACTCACTACAGGCTAAGGAAATGCTAAATCTCTTACTTGGTGTATTAAACCAAAGTGCATTATAATCACAAAGCAAATCCTCCTTCTCTTTATGATATCCCATTGAGTCCAACAGTCTAAACTGCTAGGTCTGCTACCTATGTGGAAAATACAAGAAACAGTCTCAGGATTAACTGGAGCTCTTGTCCCCCTGACAGGAGAATTTATTCTTGCATGACCTGTTCACCCTATGTGGCAGCATTATGTTGTTCCTCAGCTTGCCAGGTCCCCAGCTTATGAATATGTACCCCCTACTCTATCTATTTAAACGGTCTCAATTTTTTTTTTTTTTAAGTGGAATGAAGTGGGGCTGAAAAGCAGAAAGAACGGAAGCATGGAAAAGACACTACAGGAGGAAGAGACAGCTCTGATTCAGCAAATCCTCAAGACACAGGCTGGGGAGCATTTTGAAGAAGTATAACTTCATGCTTGTCCTGTTCTTATGCTCTTCTTCAGGCACCTGCTGTTGGTCACTGTCCCTCACATGAATGGTCCTGTCCAGTATGCCTGTTCTTATATATGGAAAGCATTTCTTATAAATGATACTAAAAATGCTGTGGCCAACATCATGAATGGCTTTGGGAGTTAGAAGTAAGGAGTCCCTTTCAGAACTAAATCCTGAAGGAAGCTGGTTCAACTCTGCACTCAGCAATTTTCTGTTTTCATAAACACCCAAGCTCTGACAGCTGTAGCTGTGTCTGAGGTGTTGGCTTCACGTGGCTGAGCAGTGGAATCCCAAAAGCCATCTGCCTGTCAGCAGTGCAGTGATTTCTGGAGATTCAGTCATCCAGGGTGAGAATCTTACCGAATTCTGTGAAAGCCAGAAACCTGAAACGGAGAGTGGAGGCTGTACAGAGCCCCTAACAGCTGCTTAGCCCAGCAAACACATCTGAAAATGCAAAGAAACAATCAAAGGCATTATGCTGAAGTGCACAAATGATTCCCTGGGCCTGCTGTAAATAGCAGGTCAGAACCACCCCAAGCACCCTAACTTAGTTATTAGCCTTCCCCTCCAGCCCAACAAAGAGCAAGAAAAAGAAAGAGGATGGTGAAGGATCAGAAGAAAAGATGCCACAGACAGCCCCTGACATGATCTAGAAAAGAGGCATGATTTGGGATGGGGTATGTGGGATACAGAGCTCATTGTTTTTAACAGGGTGCACAACAGTGTCTTGCATAAATGAGTGTGTATGGGTGGGAAAGGGATGGGAGGGTTATGAGCAAACCCTGACATAAGTTGGGATGGGAAAGCACCACACGGACAACTGATGGGAAAAAAAATGGATGGACATAAAGATCCACCACCATGTGCTGTGGGTGACCTGCTTGTTGGTACACAGGAAATCCCACCTATTTCTCAAAAAAACTCTTTATGATTTAACTGTGCTATATCATGTAAGAAAAAAAAAACCCAAACAAAAAACCCCAAACAATACAAAAGGACTCTCCTGCCTTAAAACTGGCTTTAACATTGGTTACACTCTAAGACCAGAGGCAATACAGAGAAAGCAAGCCAGTGATGCAATCATGACAGGGGGATATTTCTATGCTCCAAGGGACAACATGCAAAATCTTTTGAGAATTTTTTTTCAGTATTGTGATAGGGAAGAGGTTTGGCAAAGGCTCTGAGATGCAGACAGCTTTCAGATGCTCATTTGCAAAAGGTACTGAACAAATGATTTGGGAATACCAGGGTACTTCCAAGTCCCTTCCCCAGCAGGAGGCAGCAGATGACTATGAGAATCAACACTACAAACACCAGCAAGCTGCTGAGCAAATATCCCAGATACTGCACAGTCTGTAGATCACCAAGGTTACAGTCTCCTATGTGGGTAACACTATCTTAGATACCTTTGAACTTTCCCCTTGCACAGTTCTTTAGAGGCTCTTACAGGGAAACTGAGGCAGAACTACAGGAGAGGTAAAGCAGAGGCTCTTTCTGGCATGGGTTTACACCACTATCCACCAGGAACCCAGGCCCTTTCAGTAGAGCTGCTGCCTAGCCCTTCATGCCCAGCCTGTAGAGGCTGCACAGAGGCTGCTCCATGCCAGAGCCTGCAGGTTCCCTGCAGCCAGTGTGGTTTCTGCACAGGGAGGGCTTCACAGCTCTACAATTAAATGTTTTCAGACTGACCTGTCCAGGAGTAACAGCTGGTCTCACAGGCCACTCCCTGAGGTGAACTCACACAGCCTACCTCTATTTTTACCATTTCTGTGCCAGAGAGGGTTTCTTTGAGCAGGCCATCAAAAAGAGATTATACGGCAACACAGATTATGAAACAAAGGAGGAAACAGGTCAAATTACAGGTAGGCTAGCAAGCAGAAATGAAGTATCTATGAGTTTCTTTTGATCCTGAATGCATGATAAGGGGTTGAACATTGCTAATACTGCAGTCACCTTTGGTAAAGAGTTTATTAGAAGTTACACAGAATTGATGCCAAGGTTCACTGTGTATGGATAAGGGCAAATGGATGTTGGGAGGGTGGGAAGTGGTCTCCATGGGAAGGCCATCCCTGAACACACAGTCTGAGAAAGGAGCATGTCTGGTGACTGAGGAAGCAGCAGTTGCAGTGAGGTCACTGTGAACTAGGCTGGCCAGAGTACCTTAGACGAGCTCTCCATAAATGCCTGATTAAGATATTTCAAAAGTGGCTCTGAATGTTTTCTGATTGCCACCACATGCAATGAAGCACAAGGGAGAACTCAATTTTAAAGAGCTTCACAGAACCTTGCATTTCTTGTGTCAGTAGTCTTATTTCAATAAATGATGCTGCAGGAATAAGTCAAATTTCATGCTGTTTTTTTTAAAACTACACATTTACAGGTACCAAACTCAAGTACTCAGAGGTACAAGCACACTGCGCTCTACAAGTCAGAGTTGCAGAAGCACTCCAGCAATGGTGCCACAAGCTGCTGCAAAGACCTGAGTGCATGGGCTAGTTTCTCTGAACACTGTTACCCTCTCTTGCAGAAGAGACATTGAACCTGCTGTACATTATAACTCACCAAGTGAGGCCTTTCAGCCAATATTAATGATTAAGAGGTGATACCTGCTAAACTTATGCTGAGTAATATCTTGTACTAAGATTACTCTCACATAAACATTCTTTGCAGCTCAGGAGAAAGGACATTTAACTTTTGGGCTAAATATTTAAAAACCTGTCTCATGAAAGACTTCATTTACCAGGTAAACAACTTGCAAAGACAGCTGTTAGTAATGCATTAAGGAAAATCCTCCTTGTTTCCAGTAAGTCACTTGAGAAGGGGAAAGGAAGAAGTGCCACCACCTGATGATGTGACTAACATCTGAAAAACAGAATGAGGCTGAACTGAACCACAAGTGAAGTCACTGAGACTCAAACCGTGCCTTTCAGATAGGTCCAACCCAAGCCAAATGACTGGCACTCAGAGCCTGCAACCTGAGCCCAAAGGCTAGATTTGGCAAAATGAATTCTGTTTCTCTCATGGGTTTCCCCAGAAGCCCTCAATCCAAACACTAAAGCACCAATGTATTTGAAAGCTTAATCCTTATACTGTTTTCAAAAGCCTCTTTGTAATTGTCTTTTGAGTATGCTTTTGAGTCCCATCAGCATAAATCTGGTAACAGATGATGTATTGAAATCCACCAGCTGTTGTGTTTGGGTCTTGATTGTCAAGCCAATCCTCTTCCACAAATAAATAGATTTGCTTGTGTCTGTCATGGATGCTTTACTACAACTCTTATTGGTTAGCACTTAAGATTTTTGCCTGTCTCCTGGATGCATTAGGATTTAATTATTTGCTGAGTAAAAAAGATCTCAATGTGTCTCCTTACAGGCTGCATTTAAGAAGAAGGCAAGATGCTGCTGACTTTTATTATACCTTCTCCATTACTGGTCCCAGTGAAAACAGCAGTCAGAATTTTCATATTTACAAGAGTCTTCCTGCCCTGTATGTGTTCAGTTGTTTTCATCCTTGGCCTAGCAGAAAATGCACTTGTCTTTGTCATACTAGTTTTCCACATGAAACGGAAGATGCTGACAGATATGCTTTTGCTAAACTTCGCTATAGTTGACTGGGTCTTCCTTTGGATGCTGCCACTCTGGGCATATTTTGTTGCTCAGGAGTGGACTTTAGGCACCATGGCATGTTGTGCTATATGGAGCTTGTATACACTTCACTGTTAACTCTAATGTCTATCACCCTTGACTGGCTTATTGCTATTACTTTTGCCAACGAAACACGTGTCAAACCAAACAACAAGTGACATGGGGAAAATTCGTCTGTGTCTTGGTCTGGGTGATCTCACTAGCATTTGCCAAACCACACTTTATTTTTAGTGATGTGTTTAATATTGATAAGGCAATATGTCAGGAAGAATAGCCAAACCATCACACAGAACTGGCTCTTGAAGTGATTCAAGTGACCCTTGCTTATTTTATTCCTATGCTAGCCATGATCATTTGCCACTCACTGTTGGAGAGGAGCAGAGGGAGGGCTTTATACAGCTGTGGGCTGACTGTGAGGAAGGCAGGGTTGGGTCTGGCCCAAAGACTGAAAGTCCTCTGCATTACAGCTTTGAAATACTGATTTTAGCTGTTTCAAGCCACTCCTGCAATAATCACACTCCCTCTAGATGTTCCTTTCCTCCTCATTAACACTCCATCCTTCCTACCAGAGCACTGCAGCTCAGTGGTACCTGACCCTTACTGGCACCATTGTGTTCATGTCCCTTCTTCCCCTTAGAAACTAGCTGCTTTAGCAACCCTTTCCTTACTACACAATCTCTCGTTTCTCCCACAGTGAAATATCCTCAAAAAAAAACCCCAAAAAACCAGGAAGGAACACGTGCCTTCACATGCATGTGTGGCAAGTGAAGCTGCTATCCCAACACACAGCAAGGCAGGCTTTGCCAGCAAGAGGATGGCAAGAGGTGCTCCTGTCCCCACTCCTTCCTGGCTGGTTTTGGGCAGGGCAGTGAATGCTTCGGATCACATTCAGTTCCCCCTTTTGGCTACGCTGGCACCCTGCCTGGCCATGTTAGTTGTAATTAGGTCAACAAAGAGTGTTACGAGTCATTAAGAAAAAAAAGAATCCAAACCAAAGCAACCACAATGCAGACAGGCCGAGATGTTCTTTCCACAACTACCAGGGTGTGAATAAACTATTTGTTTCTGTACCAGCATAGTGGCAAGTTTGGTTTTTTTTTTAACTCTTCTGCTGTCTAAGATCATGGTTCTGCTGCTGCAATGTTTATTGCAGACATGTAATGTCTGTAAGTAAAAACGGAAACACAGTGCATTATCCTGACCTTTGTTTTAGAACACAATCTGCAAATGTGAATGCTTTAGATATAAAAGAGTTTAAAAATACAACACTTCAAAAGAGCCTTGAAGTAGCAGGATGTACCACAATTATACAACTTGGCTTCTCACATTTAGATTTCAATCAGGTTGCTCCAAACACATATAACAGACCTGAAAAATGAAGCAACTGCTGCTTAATCCTAACCTGTAGGAAATAGGTCAGCCAGAGTTATGCTGGTACATCAACTATCTTATCTTGCCACACACCTGTACACTGCATGACCAAGGTGAGTTTTAACTGATTCTCAACTGACCTGTACCAATAAAGGCAGTCTCTCAAAATTTGCTGTTATGAAATAATTTTGTTGTAATTGTTTCAGGTAACTTCAAGGAAAGAACTCCAGTGGCAGGGCTAAGTGAAGAGAACAAGTGAAAAATAGAGTAACAGTAGAGTAGGCACCTAAAGGACAAATAGAAACAGGAATGTCCCTTAAGATAATTCACTGCTTTGAGCAGAAACTCGCATTTCCAATCCAGCAAGGACTCACACTTAGAATAGGTATGGTCAGTGTGACAGTAAGGTCATAAGAAACTATGTCAACAGAGCATGTCTGTTGCAGATCTTCTATTTGAACAGTGAGCCTCCCTTCTCTTTCCTCTCTTGGCTGCTATCTCCCTCATTTATAGAGCTGCACCAAATAATTCAAATCTCTGGCAAAACCTAAATGGATTGGATTATTTTCAGCAGATCTCAACAAAGAAGTCTGACTTGAAAACTTACTTGTTTGCATGCATTCCTCAGACCTGTATCTATCAAGCACAGTATTAGATCCTTTGTGTCTTCCCCAGGACAGTATCAAAGGAAATTGTACTCCAAGTATTTATTTTCATGCAAAAAGAACATTATTGGAATGCCAGTGGAGACTATGCAAAGTTTTCACATAGGAATCAGGCCACATTTAGCTGGACACTTTCAAAAGAGGGTAAAAACTATAGGTCTACATAAAGTTCAGGCTGGTCAGTCCAGTACAGCCAAGAAATCTGCAGCAATGAAACTCAGAAAGTCACTGAACTGCAGATCCTTGAAATGTGGGAGAAAACACACTGGGAAATTTTCAGTACAACTGCCATGGGCTGCTGTCAAAGACAGAACAGAGGGTTAGCAGGACCTTTGCTTGTACTTAGTATAGTGGCTCTGGCACACTTACTCTCAACCCCCTAAAATATCTCATGCTGCATTATCTGCTCATGTGCTAAGTGACACTCAGGCTTTGGGTACACCACAGACACAAGTGAGAAAACTGTGCTCTCACAATCAACACTGTGCTCTTCTTTTTTTCCCTCAACTCATAGCAGAGGCACCACACCACCATCTATCTCATGCATCAGTTTCTAGATATCTCCCACAACACAAAACCACACCATCAGCATGAGATGCTCAAGTCACTTGCAGTGTAAGAAGGCCATCCTCCTCCTCAGTGTTCAGGCTACTGAGACCTTCCAAACATTACATGTGCCATGGGAAAGGGTAGGGGTGGTTTACATTCACTGCAAAGCACGTCTCAAGGTCAAAGTAGGGCCATAGCAGGACTCTCCCACTTGCTCATGAAACTGATAACCCAGAGCAGCAGAGGATAAAACAATATTTCCTGGTTTTCCTGCTCTCAATCTGTGAACAAGGGGAAACGGACAACCTGCAAAAGTTTACATGGTGCAAGCAGGTTGTTCCATGGGCGCTCTTCAAGAACAGTAGTCCAGTGATAGTGGCAATCCTTCCTTCCAGCTTGAATACTTGGTGGGACAAGATGAATCTAGATCAATCCCAAACTGAAACAAATGGTGACCCACGCTTATTTATTTTCTCCTAGTTGTTTTCTCCAGAGTTAACTCACCTGGGATATACCCTCTGCAGATAGCATGAATTCAAATTAGTAATACATTGCATTTTTTTCTTCATAAAACAAACAAGCAAAGAAAAATCCCTCACCATGAATTGTCCCTTTTCAAAACAAAGGCACTATTAAATTCAAAGAGCATTGTGGAGCTCACTTCATTCATGTCTGCCCAACACATCTCAAGCAGCAATATACTGTCAGTGTCAACATTATACAATATAGACAGAATACAGACAAGTTATTTACCAAGAAAAAAAATGTAGAATTTTGAAACGTTTTTTTTTTTACTGAATAAACAAGTCTGTACAGTCTGCCTTCTACCCAAACTGCAAGTCACTGTGGTTTGTATCGGAAATGGGTCTGCTGAGGGCAAAAGAGTCTAAGTCTGCTTTCTCAGCAACAGACTGTTTACTCTGTGGCTATTTTCAGTTTAGCATTTAGACTTATCATGCTTCTTTTTCTGCTCAGAAGCAAACCAAGTATACAATTCAGATGAAATTTCTCTTTTTTCTTCTCAAAAGATATTATATTTTACAGAAGTTTTGTAAAATATTTGAAATATTTGAACAACAGTAAAACAATATTTTGTTTAAACCTTGATATACATTACACTGTAATACTATGTAATTTGCAAACCAAGTATTTAGATAGATGGGATCCTCTTAATTGCTAATTCATTGCTAAGTAAAAAATTACTGAAATCTGCATTCACTCTCCTTTTCTTAAGAAAAGAAGAACAAACTTGTGCCAGATTTAGCTACACAATTGTTCTTTTCCTTTTCTGTGAGCTGTCATCTTTAAGGTGGAAAGGAATCCTACAGACACAGACAGGTTATTTCACATTTAATTCAATGAAGCCTGTCATGAAAAGAGCAAACGTTTCCTTAACTTTCTCCCCCTCCTTGTTCTGTTGATATTAAGCAAAGGTGAGTCTGACATTATCACTTAGCTCTTACTACAAGTTGTGAGCATGACCAGGAATCCAGCATGGTCTGAATGCTGACTTTAATGGTGACAGCTGCCTCATGGCAGCACAGAGCTGGGACTACTCCCCTGTGCTGTGGAGAAGCAGGTGGAGGGAGAGGATGGAGCTGTTTATATTTATTAGATTTGATGCTGACTGTGCAAATAGGTCAAAATTATGTTGTGTTGATCTAATGAACATGTGGCCTGGCAAGAGGTATCTTCTCTTTATGCGGAGATTGACTACTCTCACTCAATAGGGAAAAAAACCAAAACATTCTAAAGCAAACCCAAAAGAGCCCCTCTCCATGAAGCAGTGTTTACTCACAAATCTGTCACGTTTTGATCCAGAGACACTCTTTCCATCTGACTATCATTGTGGAGAGAATCTGATTCCTGTACTTGGCACAGCTCCTCATCAGTGATTATATCAAATGCTGCATCATCTGGTGGTTTTGAAGCCTCACTTGCACCTATGCCATAAAAGGACATGAAAAGAAACATAAGCAATATTAGCTGGTTGTCTGGAAAACAAACAAGCAAAGCCCTTAAGGGGGAAGACTGGGCCATTCCTTTACCTTTACAGAAGCATTAAGTAACTACCAGAACTAATAAAAAACCTTGGGCTGACTGACACTCATTTAATATAGACACACACTTCTGTCAATACCAATCAAATTCAAAGATGGGGTCAGGTCAGTCCCACCCTGAAAACACTCCATGACCTCCTGCAGGTTCCTGGAGCAGGAGGTGACCATGTGGTTTCTTGGAGACTGTCAAAGAACCCTACTTAATTTCTCCACAACATGCAAAAAATAAACTAACCAAAAGCCCCCTCAGGTGGTGACACAGGCGATTCCAATGAAGCTGGTGATCCTTCCTGGTTGGCACTGGATCCAGACTCATCTGTACTGTCCACAATGACTCTAGGCTTACTAAAGCAAGCTCTGCAGCAACGCTCCTTTTTTCCACCAGGTTTTGTCACCATGTAGTTGTTGCAGCAGTAGTAGCAGAAAATGCGACCACACATTCTAGAAATGATTCAAAACCAAAGATGTTAGGAAAGCACCACATACAGCTGGAACATAGCTACATGACAGAGTCTGGGGCTTTGTCATAATGGTCTTGCTTTCTGCAGAAGCAGGAAAACTACATCCATGGCAGAACTCAGAACACAGACTGTGCTCCTTTCTGAAGTGAAACAAGTCTCCTTGAAAAGCACAGGACAGAAATTCACACTCACACTTTGCAACCTTAATAAACAGGGAAAAAAGAAAAAATAAGAATACTAAAAAAGAAATAAAAATACATTTAAAGACATAAAACAATCAAATGCATACAAATATGCAATACAAATAAATAATATTTATATTATGTACACAGAAAGGAAATGCACTTAATAATATTACACAGGCCAAATCTAATACTAAGGTAGAGCAAAACTCTACTTGATTTTAAAGACTGTAAGAACACATCTATATGTCTCTGCCTCTACTTTCTAATGATCCCTCTCCCCTTCAGGCAGAAAAGAAAAAACAGTATTGGACACACACATGAACATTCATCCCTCTTGCCCTCTGTGTTCTGACGTCTCTCAGTATTAAACCTGTCAACTGCCTTTTTAATGAGCAGGTTAAGATTTTCATGACGAAAAGCACCCAACAGGGATGACTGCTACTCATGAAGTTTTAATGGTTTTTTTTCATAATCATTTAAATAATTAGTAGGTGAAGACACAAACACCTTTCACAGACTTTAGTAGAAATGAGTAATTTGGAAGTTTTTACCTGAAATGACTTCATTATTCACTAATCGGCATGGAATGTTGTTTACATTCACATGCAGTTGAAATAGTCCCAGCACTTCCTTCCTTACATGATGAATCAGGTCATGAGGAATGAACAGTAAACAGCCAAATATACCAGTGGGACCCTGAAATGTATCCACTTAAATATATTTTAATAAATCTAGACTGGGTAACTAATACTAACTGTAGGGGAAATAATTTAATTTAAAAAACAGATTACTCTGTGATCAGGAACTATCTCTGAACCTACCTAGTGTAAGTAGAAAATTTATAATTCCACAGTAGGTTGGAATTTGTTCTGGAATACTTCCATCACAATAGCAAAACCGCCCTAGTGAATATTGTTTAGAGCATGCACAGAGAAGTGCACAGTCCTTCAAAGACACACACCATGTAGTGTGGGATTATCTTTGTTCCCAAAAACGAGAAACCAACAGACTCCCCAGGTCAGAGCTGCAACCAGACCTTTGCCTTAAAAAATCTCAAGGGACCTTTCCATTAATGCCTCTTATCCCCGTGTAAGCTCCTGTGTTCTTTCAGCCTCTACAATATCATGTATCAATGATTTTGACCACTGAACTGCCAACATTGAGAAATATTGCACCCACATAGATGATCATGCTGAATTTTGCTTTGGAACAGCGCAATAGAGTCCAGCAAACTGACCTGCAGTGGTGCCGGCGCACCATCCATGAGAACACCCTCTGGCAGTCCAGACAGTGATTAACTTCTGTGTCCCCCTGCCACCTTTGCTCTGCACTGAGCTTCTGCTGGAACTCCAGAGCATCGGATTTTTGCCACAAAGCATCCTTATCTCTGCAGAGACACAGGCAAAAGAAAGGAAGACATGCAGAAGGTATCAGTGCTGGTTTACTGTTAACCAGCCTCAGCTGGAATGCTGGTGAAAGCTTCACAGTAAAAACTCCTTTGCTCTAAACTTCTGAGGAGCTTTCAGAAATATAGATAAAAAAACCTCCTGAAGCTTCTGGGAAGACAGGAAGAAAAACACATGTCTTGCAGAGAATTATGTATTTTTGCAAAACAGACAGCAAATTAAGGAGATAATATTGGTGCTATATTTTTTTACTGTATTATGATAATGCAAAATTTCAACTGCTGATGAATTTGGCCATTACTTGTATCTTCAATTCAGGAATACAAGACTGGACCACCTAGGCAGTATCCCTCAAAATCTTAAGCTAGGACTTTAACTTCTCCTTGCTGTTTATTTTGATGCCAACCTGATAAGTTCTATTAAACGCTCTTCAAGGAAGTGTTTTGTTCTTGTCAGGTCATCCAGTTCAGCAAATAACTTCTGGTCACTGCTATCTTTGTCTGCTGCCACCTTGCTGAGCTTCTCAGTGTAATCCAGGATCTTTTCTTTTGCTTCATCAGCTTCTTTTTGGATCCTGATCAAATACAAAAGCAACTAAGAACAGTTTTTAGCTCATGTGCATTCAAATCTTCCCCATGGAAGAAAGGGCTCCTCCACCCTGACAAACAGGTAGTTTCAGTGAAATTGTTCTCAGTGTGCATATTTTTTAGAGGTAGACAGAATCTCTCATGTTCTGCATCACTGAAAATGCACACAGATCCGTTACCTAGTGAACACAGTCAGCAACCAGCAATTTCTTGGATGCCCTGCTTATAATAAAGCTTCTGATGCCTACCACAGTGGGAATAAACCAGATGATAGCACACAAAAATGTAAAAATACAGAGGCTTTGGTTAACTCATTAGACTCTGTGTGAGCCCACACCACATAAAGATCTATTTCTGACTGCCAGATTATCCACACCACACAGGCCCACATTACAGACCTTAAAACACAGCCTGAGTTGGGTAATTAAAGCTGATAAGAAACCTGACAAAGACAAGGAGGACTTGGTCTCATTCAAATAATTCTTACTGATGGTCTGAAACTTCAGGGAGAGGAGAGAAAAAACAAACAGTCCAAAACTTTAAATTTTTCATTCCTTACAAAAAAACCCCCTAAATACTATTTTAATTTTGTGCTTAACCTATAAGGTAAAAGGAGGTTATAAAAACATCTTTCAATTTCATAAAGGAAGACATACAATGAATTTATATCACCAGCTAAATTAACAAAACCTGAACCTGTATAATTTACATATTTCTCATCTGAAGTGACAATCTGATGGTCCCTGTCAGTGCCCATGCACTACTTGCCCTGCATAATCCCTGTGGCACATGGTACTCCAGAAACCACAGCAATTTTCATCATGTTTTGGTTATTGTTCCACTGCTAGGTTTACAACTAACGGCTAATGTAAAGAACCCAAACTCTCACCTTTCCAAGAGTTCTCTAAGAGATGTTATCTCCTCCTCCTTCTGCAGACGAGCAGATTCTGATTCAGACAGCTGCTCTCTTGCTTCATCCAGCTTTCTGGACAAACTCGTGTTTGCAGCCTAGTAAAATAAATCACTGTATTTCCTTATTCATAAAACCAACACTTTACCATGCATAGGACAATTACCAAGACAGCTAACAATGTTTCAGAAGAATCAGTTACAGCCAAAGGACCAATTAAGATATTATTGTATAAGCAGGCAGTAATTAGTTGTGTACTAGTGACTGATTACTTCTGTCACACTGAATAAGGGATAAACTCTAAAGTAAGAGAGTGTTAAGCCTGTAGTTCTTGTTAGTCCATGTCAGTTGAGCTTTCGCCTCCTTATCAAGGAAAATCTCTCTCAAGGATAATGGCAAAAGAATGCACCCTGAAAGCTTTTTCACCACCTAAATGTTTCAAAAGGAGAAAATCAAATAGGAGGAAAATGTTCTTTATTAAAGCCATATGGAATATGAAGGACAATGGACAAAAAACCCCAACTTCTTTCACAGCTAGCTTCTCCAGAGGAGCATGCCAAACTTGGAGTCCTCAGGAGGGAACATATCCAACTCCATCTAAAGGTGTATGTTATTTCTGCTAGCAGGCAAGGCCACATTCAGTGCCATTAACTTTCTGGTTCCTGGATTCCTTACAACTCAGTATGACCCTCCTAATTCAACTGTTTGATAAATTCATTGCAAAGATTTTTTTCTGGCTGGGTTATTTCTCAGATAGATTAATTCTCTGATTCAGTGCCCTTTGCAACCTGCAAACAGAGGGATCCACACATGTGGCTGTGTACAGTGGGCATGCAGGGCCTGAGAAAGACTCATTTTAAATCTGCACTCCTGTTTAAGAACAGAACACGTAGCCAGGTCTTACATAAAACCTGACTGGCTTCCAAAGCAGAACAAATCCTAAGTGAAGTTGTGCTTTTCATAATCTCTGCTTCAGTGGCTAACTGTCAGCTGCTGAGTATATTCTCTGCAGCACCTTGTATTTATTCAAGGGCATTCTCAGACTCACAGCCAGTCATCAAAAATGCTGCTTGCCTTCTCAGCTATAACACTAATGCCTGCTGACACAAATGCCTCTGGTTTTAAATCAGATCAAGCACCTACTTGTAACTCCGTAATCTCTTCTTCCGCAGCATGCTGTTGTCGCTTCTGCTCCTCAAGCTGCTCTCTTACTTTCCCACACTCCTCACTGACAGCCTAGCAGAGAGATTGAGCCAGGAGTTAGAAATCCTCTAGTGGCCACCCCTTCATCTACAAAACTCCCAGCTGTGAATCATGAGTGCTGTTACTGCCATGCATGTGATAAACACAGCACCACTGTCAGGCTCATGAAAGACAGCTAAAAAGACACTCAGCTCTTGGAGTCAAGGAAACTCCCTCTGTGGTGGCACACTAGTTGTGTTTCACTGCTACTTTCCATAGGTTGTGACAATTCTGAACAAAAAGGTCAAACTTATGCAGGCATAAGCCTCTGATCAAATCGTAGACATTATCTCAGAATGGCAAAACAAACACAATAAAATCTTCAGCCTTTAAGTGTGCTGTTTCACATATAACAGGGCTGACCCACGTTTTTCTGGAAGCAAAACTTTGATCTTCTCAGCTGCTACCTTGAGCAGCTGAAAGCAAACACACAGGAGGGAATTAACTGCAAAAGCATCTTAGTCTCAGTCTAAGTTTTCTTTCACCAAAATCAGTTTTAAGGAGAAGCAGTGTGTGGGGAACAAAAAACAATCACAGCTGTGACCAGAGGGAATAAACAGATACAGCAGATGCCACCTTCAGTGCCAACATAAGAAATCGTCACCCTCTCAAGTACTGGATGGCTTCTCCACTGGGCTTGGATGGCCACACTGTACATGTCCATAGCACTCAGAAGAGTTATTTTATTTCAGATAGGCCTAGGTCATGAGTGCAGATGTTTTCAGATTCCCAGGCTAAGGTTAGTTGTGTGCTAGTCTCAGAGCCTGACCCACACAAACCTTAGGATTTCATGCAGTAATTGCTGCAGCAGATGGTAAAGCAGCTCCCTCAGCTATAATAATTACATTAATTTACCTTGAATTTTGTCTGACAATTTAGAATCTCTGCGCTCATTTGAAATTTTATTGCAGACAGCTCTTCTTGGCTGGTCTCTTGAAAACTCTGTGCCTGTTTCTTTACTGTCTCCAGCTGCAATTGCAGACTTGGGACAGCTGCAGCACATATTTGAGCCTCCTCTAATTTCTCTTGCAGGCTCTTGTTCTCCTCTTGGAGATTAGAGATGTCAAGCTTCAGCTTCTTCTGTTGCTCTGCTGCCTGTTCTTCCAGTTGTTTGAGCCTTTCTGTGGTCTGGGCTAAGTGCTCTTCTGCATCCATCTTTTCAGAGGTCAAGGCACAAATCTGAATACCAAGTTCAGCCATATCTGTGTTGGTCCTGTGGAGGAGATCTTTGTTTTCTTCATTTTCCATTCTAGCATTTTCCAAGTACTGCTTAACCTTGGATAGCTCTTCCTTCAGGTTCAGCAAATTATTTTCCAGCTCAGCTTTTTGATTGGCTGTTGTCTCCTGCTCCTTTTTCAGCACTCCTTCCCTTTCTTTACATTGTACCAGTTCTTGCACGTGGTTTCTGTTGAGAGACTCGCTCTGCTCTTTCAGCTGCTGGACAAGCACCTTCTGCTCACTCAAGACAGTCGCAGTGACTGCCAGCTCACCTCTCATCCTCTCTCTCTCATCAGTGGTCTGCTGAAGCTTGACCCGCAAGTCAAGGACTTCTGCTTGCAGCCTGGACACTTCACCTCGGCTGATCTCCAACTGCTCTTCACTCATGGTCAGTCTGAAGGCCAGCTCTTTTGCCTCCTTCTCCAGGGAAGCCGCCTGCTGTAGTTGCTGTTTTTCCACTGATTCTTTTTCTGATGTGAGGGATTCTATAAGCTTTGTCTGATGAAGGCATGTCTTTTCAACACTGAGCTTTTCTGCCTCAAGAGTCTCTGCTTTCTTTCTGTGTCTTTCAGCTTCTTCTCTCAGCTGCTCACACTGGCTCTCCATGCCTTGCAGTTCTACTTCCTTCCCTGTGAGCTGTGACTGAAGACACTCTTTGCTTTCCTTCACGGTGCCCAAGCTTTTCTCCATTTGTAAACTATGCTGTTTGGCACTCTTTAGCTCTCCCTCAAGTGAGGCATAAGACTCCTTGATGGTCTCTTCTCTTTGCCTTAGTTCTTCATATTCTGAGTGCAGAGCCTCTAACTTCTCCTCCAGAATTTGGCTTTGCCTCCTGGCATTCTGCAAGTCTTCATCCAGCTGTTTGTTCTCACCCCGGAGCTTCCTCTCTTTCTCATCAACTGACACCAGGGCATCATCTATCTCACTCTGAAGTTGTTTCTCAGAGGCTCTCAGCCTGGCTACCTCAGCTTCCAGGGAAGCTTTAGAAGCTTCCAGATTCTTCAGTTTCCCTTCCATCTTGTTCTTGGACTGCTGCAAATTCACATTCTCTGCCTTCAGCTTCCTGCTCTCCTCATCCAGTTTGCTCACTGCAGAGTTTTGCTGTTCCATCTGCTCCTCCAGCTCCTTGACTTTCTGCCCGAGATGCTCCTTCTCAGACATGAGTCTCCGGTTTTGCTCCTCAAGGCTACACACAGTCTGACTCACCTTTGTTAAGCGACCCTCCTGTAGTTCAAGTTGCTCTGCTTGTGACTGGGATTCCTGCTTCAGTGTTCCTTCCCTCCTACCATATTCCTCCTCAAGCTTCTCTTTTTCTTTCCTGGCTTCCTCAAGACTTTTCTCCAGTGACCCCACCTGAGCCAGCGACCCCATTACCTGGGTCTGGAGCTCAGCCATCTCCTTTCCTTTCAGACTCAGAGCCTTCTGAAGTGCTTCCTTTTCTTTCGCCATGGTTTCCAGGCTCCCAATCAGCTTTTCACTCTCTTCTTTGGAGTCAGCAGTGAGGCGATCGTATCTGGATTCCAGTTCCTTCTGTGCCTGTTCTTTCCGCTGCAGCTCCTCCTTTGCTGCTTTCAGCTGAGACACATGTTCATCATTGAGTCTTTGCATATCTGCCTTTTCCTTTTCCACCTCCTGAAGCTTCTCTAACAGTGCCCATATTTGTAGGGCAGAGTCACACTGGGCTGTGGCTTGCTGTCCCTTTTCATCCAAGGCAGCATCAACTTTTGCGAGGAGGTTGAGGTTCTTCTGTTCTGCGGAACTCAGCTTGGCTTTGAGCTCATCGATGCAAAGATTATTCATAGTAACCAAAGCCTTTGAGGTCTCCAGCTCCTGATTCGAAACCTGCAATTTCAAGGCACAGTCTTCTTTGCTGGTCAACAGCTGCTCCACTTTTGTTGAATATTCCTTCTGCTGCTCCACTGCATTTAATTCCAATGACTGTAGGCACTTCTGCAGGTCATAGACAGTGCTCTGAGTGGAGTGTGAGACCTCACACTGCTTCTGTAACTCTGTGATCATCCTTGTCAGCCGGGAGTTCTCCTCACTGTAGTTATTGCTCTTCTCCTTTTCTACTTGTACTTGTTCTTTCTGAAGGCTGACAGCTGCCTGGAGATCCTGGTTTTCCATTTCTAGCTGGTGAATACGATCTTGAAGTTCCCTCTGCCTCAGCTCAGCCTGGTCAAGTTCTAAACGCATCTCCTCATAGCCCTCCAGGTGTTCAACATTTAGTGAGCTATTTACATCAGGGCTGGAGGGAAACTCTTGGGCCTAAAGGAACAGAAGGGGAAAAACAGAAAGTTTAAATAAAATTAAACATGTACTTAAACGGTGTGCTGAAATGACAGCAAGTCAAGATTCTTAACATACAATGACACTGTATTATGTTCACAGCACTGCAAGATATCAACTTACAGGAAATGGGGCTTTTTTTCACAAACCAGAGATGAACACACACCTATCTGTAGGCAGTCTTTTGAATATATTTTTTTTCCTCTACAAAATTTGCATGTTCAGTTGATTCAGTTATCAGACAATTCCCTTTACTTTTAATTAAGAATGTTTTTTGTAGTTTAGCATTTTAAGAGCCATAACCATGATAAAGCTACCAAGTTCTCTGGAACTATGCCAGCTAAAGATCTACCATGCCACACAAACATTTATTTGCAATTTGCTTACCTGCAAATAGTTGCTCACTAAACTGCTCATGCTGGAACTGCGACTTGGGGGCTTCCATAAGTATGCTGAAGATCCAAGCGAGGACAGCGTCCTTCTGTTGAACAAAGAGAAACAATATATAAGTCTAAGCACATATATACATGTCTTTCTACTCGTATATATAAGATTTCTCTACTGGTAACTACTGCATACAAAAAGACATAACTGCTCCTGCTGCCTTGGTCAACAACCATTGAAGCTGATGAAAAATAAAATAGGGGTATTGAAGGCACCTATAAAAAATTATGGAGCTGGTAGCCATGACTTCCCACATCCACAAGAACCAAGGCAGTCTTGCTCTAAGGAATTGTGTTGCTGTGTGGCAGCAGCTCAACCAGGTGGTGGCAGCAAGTGGCCCTAGAAAACTCTCACTGATACAAATGGATCTGGCCAGTCTTAGCAGTTTTTGTTATTCCCCACTTCTGGTGGGATCACCACTGCTGCAAGTGAAGCACACAGCTTGCCTGCCCAGCCACTATATGTGTCAGCTCTTGAAAGAGTAGAAACTAAGAACATTTCTTCTTGTGCCTGTATAGATGAGAATAGCTTGGGATTTGTGCCTAAACTGCAGTTACTGGAGGTAACCATATTACAGACCATCAGCTCTGATCACTGGTACAGAGGATACTGAAGGGAAAACAGGCCAACTTCTTCATAGACTAATTACATGGAGAAAGTGTATACCTGCTCTAACACAAGTATTGCTACCATCAAAAGCAGAAGCTTTTACAGATTCTTTAGCAGGCAGGTAGTTTATGGACCTGTTAATATAAAATGATGAAGTGGTTCTATCTTACCTGGCAAATGCTGGCCAAGCAGCATCTAAATCATAGCCTCTTGATGCCAAGTCAAACTGAACATCAGTGAGCTCATAGAGCTGACCCACAATGTCAGAACTCATTTTGGAATTCAGAAATGGACTTCTTGCATAGTACCAGTCACTTGAAAACAAACAAATAAAAAAGAAGTAGTACTTATTCATAAGCAAAAGAGAAGGAGCAGTTTCTCTTGCAAAAAAACCTCAACAACATCATTATTTACTCCACCCCATAAAAATTATGATACACTATTCTAAACACAAACCGAAAACAACTAGACCCACCAAACTATATCCCATCCCTTTGATGTAAATTAAATTACACAAGTTTAATTAATTCCATATAAATATCTTTAGACAAGCTCTTGCACAAAATATTTTTTCCTCTGGTGCTTGGGCAAATCACAGTACAAAGTACTTGCTATACACTGGCAAATCACACAGCAAATACCTAAAGCACTCCCTTAATACATCAGAAATAAGGGACAGAAGGTAGCATCCAGAAATAAACACACTGTGAAAATAGTTGGCTTTTTCTAAAAGCCCTAACAGCGTCCCTTCAAACAACTAGAAATTATCTTTGGTGTTCCTTGGCCAGGGGCAAGTTGTTCCTCTGTATGACAATCCAGAGACATATGCAAATGTTTTCTGGGGCTTTGTGCAACACATCCAAACTAATCCTCCCACATGATGTACAGCCAATCAAACACAGGATCTTCAATACTTATAAAAACGTCACCTTTGAAACCAACATATGGAAGCACCAGCACCACCCACTCCACACACATTTAGCTGTAATAACTTTCAATCTTTACAAGCCCAAGATAGGTATGAACTAGTGACCCAGGCCAAAAGGTCTATTATCCTTCATATCCTATTACCAGCTCTCTAAGTCAACCATTTGGAAGGGTTTCAACTTATTTCAATAGCTAGTAGGTGATGTTGCTTGATCACACTGAGCAAACACCCACTAGTTAACAAGGTACTTTGCTATTCACCTGGTCACCTTGGTGTTCATAAAACACTGCTGCAAGGTGTCTGCTAGTCTTTGGTGAACCAGGGAGTAACGAAGAAATGCTCTTCCTTTTCCAAGAGATGTTCGTAGCTGGAAGGGAGAAGCCACAAGAAAAGAAAATTCTAAATATCATTCATAATTGTGTAGAAACATGGCCAGAACAGTCTACGTAGCAACACCAAAAAAAATCACAATAAGCCACTGTAAAGGAAAAAGTTGTCAAAGAAAGCAGTAAGAACTGCTTAGAGACACACCTTTTCCCAAGTCTGTCATTGGGTGGAATCTTTTTCCAATGATGAATTTGTTTCTACAGCTGGCTATTGTCCACTTTATAATAACATAAAAGGCATGACAGGACCAATGAATCACCTAATATATTGAGAACCTGAGCACAGACTATTCTAAGGACAATTCCCAACGTAAGGCAAAACCTCAATGTGCCCAGCAAAGCCAGAAGTGACTGCTTAAATTACTTAAGATGTGTATGGCCACAGCTGGAAGAGCTTTAGGACAGATCTAGTCATAGAACAAAGATGCACACATATACAAATACACATCCCCATGGACACAGTAACCCCAGACAATGCAAAAAGCCTTTCTTAAGCTATTAAGTTGATTAAAATCTAATTCTTACTTCAGACTAAGAGCAGCTGCATGACTGAAATTAAAGGCTCTTTTTGGGAAGACAGCTGTTAAATCAACATAAGGGGGATCACAAAACTCAGTACTGAATTTTGTTATAGCTATTGACTTGGGAGATTGATATTTTGTTTGTCTTTTACATCTGAACCGTTTTCTGCCCTGCAAAATGGTAAAACACTTAATAGTAATGTTTCATTTTTTCTTTCCATAAAAATCAGTAACCAATTTAGGAATAGAAAAGGAATGTGATGAAAGAATTTCTCACCACACTGCTCATCCAACTAACAAAGCAAATAAGTTCATGACTTAAAATAGAAGCCAATACAAATATTAGAGGGGCTGAGGCACACATTAGTGGGCTACTACAACTTAGCTTGAAAAATTAGTGTAAAAGAAGGTTCAAAGGCCACACAAGCTTTCTCTCCTGCTGATCAGTATTCCACTGTGATGACGTGAGAGCAATATCTTTAAACTCTCAGCTTCCTTGTTTTTGCTGTTACTGGGCTTATGCTCTGAAGTAAGACACAGGTTCCTCATTTAGCTCACTAACCCACTACATACAGAAGTGTTCCTTATAAATGGAACATCAATGAAATGTGGAGCAAAGAAAGCAACACCTTTTACTGCTTTTTATATTGAATTCTACAGGACACAAAGTGCAAAATACCACAGTCCCCAAACACTGAGTAGCCCAAACCAGCAAATTTAATTTACCAACTGGTTTTCACCCTCATTCACCCTGGAGATGTCTGAAAATTTCTTCTGGGAGATGCTAGCCCCACACTGTGCACAGAAGCTCACAAGTGTTTTTCCTAACTAGGCATATTTAGTGAATATCTTAAGAACTGTCAAAAAAATCCCACAGGAAGCCACAGAATTAATGCTATGCTTACTCCCATTGATTTATCTATTGAAATTGCAATGCCTTTTTTAAGCACAGAGACACCAGAACGAATGCACATGATGAGGGCTAGAGGAAAGTATTTAAATATATGCAGCTACAAGTAGCCAAAGACTATTTGACTAGGAAGCAAAACCATGCCACGCCCTGCTGGAGCCCTGCTAGAAGTCAGGGAGGCAGGCAGTGTCTGGCATTGGCAGCGTTTCCATGTTGGCAGCAAACATTGTAATAGGTGTGATCTACGGCTGTAAAGATTTGGAGGGATGTGTATTCAGTGTAAGCACCTTTTGAAAGAGAAGGGGAATGACCAGAACTCACTGCTCACCTACTGCCATCAAGAATAAGGCCTTCTGTAATTAACAGGTAACATTTTCCAGGGTATTCCTATTCACCTCCTTGCTCCACCTCTCTAGCATATCATGCACCCTAATATTAGAAGTGCTGCAGGCAGAGCAGAGGAGGAGGCATTATGCTGCTAAATGTTTGAGCATTATTAACTGCCATTACTCTTTCCCTTTGTTCACTTACACCTTTGAAAGTCAAAGTATTGTACTGTGAGAAAATAACTGACATTTGGAAACCTTTGTGTTCTATCCAGCCAGGTTCAAAGACTGGCTGCTGATTTTTACCTGTAATGGAAGGGAAATAACAAACATATTTATGTGTGATGAGTCATTTCATTTCTGAACCTAAGTCTGTCAGCTCAATTATCTGAAATGGTTGAATGATTCTTTTTCAAGTGTTCATATTCCTAAACTACAAGTTAATAAAGTTAAAAGAAGTCTTCTAAAAACTAGTTTCTATTGCTGCACATAATTTGAAATTGAAAATACCCAACTTACAAACAATAACTTCTGATACTGTGCTAATAGGTGTGGTAATATGCCACAAGCAACACACCGTTGAAGGCTACAGCACAGTCACCTTTGCAGAGAAATCAAATTGGCTCCTGCTGCTGACAACGTGGGGGTCACTATCTACGGTCAGAGGATCTTTCTTGCAGTAGCAGTTACTGTCCTTACTTCACCTGTCTTCCTGGAAGTAATGGGAAATTCAAACCGAATTTCCATGTCTCTCCCACTCTTTTCCTTCCCAGTGGTAAAACAACTGGAGCCCTTCCTTGGACTGTTCACCTTCGACCAGCAAGATTCAATACTGTTGAACTTGCAGGGAGAAGAAAGCACGGTAGAGAACTCAGAGCCTGCCTCTGCTACAGTGTTACGGCTCTCTTTCAGACAGATCAAAACAACACTACCTAGAGCTGCTGTGGGGGAATCATGAGAAGAATAGAGAAATCTGCTGTAAATAGCAACTTGCCAATACAAGTTAGCCCTGCTCACAGATAATGGCACTGAGCATCAGGACAATGCTGGGTGGCACCGTCACACCACCACCTCTTCTACCCACGTGGAAAATCTTCTTCAAACGACTCTAAGGACTCAGACAGGATCAACACAAAAAGCTTCTCACAGCATTGATTTCACCCACTCATTGAGCTGAAGATATAACATGGCTTTTACAAGATTAAGCTTTTATTACTACATATAATAGAAACAAGGCTTTTTGTGCTGTTCATAACAGCTTACCCAAGGTAATAATGACCACCATCCCAAGTCATTTCATGGAGCTATTTCACACAGAGGAACAAAGCTGAGACAGAAGATGAAACTGCTGCTCTCAGTCAGTCCTCCTCCACTCTATGGACCAGGTGAAAAAGTCTTAAGAAACGTCAAATATGGTAAATCTTTTATCTTACTCTTAGAGCCAAGTCCTGCTGTAAACTGTGCTAAAGATGGCAGGCCCTACCCTTGGCTGAGTTTTTCATTTCTTTTTAGAGAAAATGGCACTAAGGTTATGAGAAGGCAGGGCACAACCAGAGACAAACAGGTCCATTCAACTGTGTAAGTGGCCTTCAAAACAGGAGTCAGGCTATCTAAACTTATATAGTTTAGTGTCCTAGTAAAAAAGGTAACCTTGCATTTTTATTCTTTACATGAGAATTAAAAAAAAAAAAAACAAAAACCAATTTGTTTTGCTACGTTAAAAGCAGTGTATATTTCTGTTTCTTTCTGCTGCTCTCCGAAAAGACATACCAAAACATAAACCACATATTAGGATGCTTAGCTGATATACTTACTTCTGTAATAGACTTGACAAAGCGGATTCCATCATTAGCTCCTTTGATTTTTGCCAGACAGTCGCAGAAATAATCCCAGTAGTCTTTTCTGTTCCCTAGCAATGTGCTTTTTTCTTTCTGGTCAAACTTAAGGGAAAAAAAATGCAATGAGCAAAACTTAAATTATAAATACATTTATATATAGCTATTTGGAATTTTGCTCCTCTCCCAGCCCCATGTGCTTTCATGACTCCTCTTAGCTTTAGTCAATGTATTCACAAAGGAAAGAAACATTGCATTGTACTGACACAACCCAGCAGTTACAAAAGCTACATTACAGACAGTAACAAATCATAATGTTCTGAGTCTCTTTAAAATACAGGCATCCTTTCAAAACTGCCAAAACAGTGATTTACAGCAGGTTCAGCAGCTGCTCAAGAGCAATGAACTAACAACCAGTTGCAGCTTGGGCCACTCAAATCCCAAAGGATTCTTCAGCTTTTGCTGAAGCCTCTGCAACCCAATTAAAACTCCCTTGCCTAGATTAAAGCTAGATTAGCATGTCTTTGTTGCAATCAGTGACATGATCACCACATATGTGGACACAAGACTATGCAAACTGAATTTAGTTTGCCCAGCAATGTCCTTTTTAACCTAAATTTTGAGGATGGGAAAAAAAAAAAGGCAGCATTCTAGACTAAAAATCAGCCTTTTGCATTAGGCCTTCCATACAATCAAAAAAAAAAAAAAGAATTTCTGAACTGAAATTGCAAAAAATTCTTAAATTCCTCACACTACTATATTTGCACCATTAACAGCTCACTAGTATTTATTTTGCATCAAAATGTTGTCAAGATCTCATTACCAGAGTTTTTCCAAGATAATTTAGCAGGATATATCTCTAAAATCAAGCTCAGATTTTTCCATCAGTAAAGAAATGCCTCATATTCTTCAATCAAACTGCCAACTCTGCCTTTTGACTACATTTGTTTATTCTCACTTGAAATAAGTACAATAAGCAGCACACATTTCAGTCCACTTACCACATACACACACAGAAAATAGAAACTCAATTGGACATTTATGATTACTTGAGTTAAACCCCACATACTGAACAGGCAATAAGAGAAACCAAGGCCGAGCTTTGCTGGTGGATTACAAATGAGACACATCACTTTTTACCTGTAGAAGGTACTCAAGCTTGTAGGAGAATTTTTGCAAGTTGACACTGTCATCTGTGATTGGTTCCCCTCCTTCTTTAAATTCTTTACTTAACTCAGTCACAGCATCTTTAAAACAGGACACCACAATAGTTAACTTATGTAAATGATATATAGCAATGAATCCATAAACTACTAAATAAATGGTTCCTTCATGGACATTATGCATATGTATTCAGTTTCTTTTAGCTGAAATGTCTTCACAACAGTGCAAAAAAATTATTGATATGCTTGCAATTTAGGACCACCTATAAGAAAACCAGAGCTCAAGCTATGCCAATCTGTTGCATGGACTACTTCTCCCTCTTAAAAAGACACTTAGCAAAAACTGGTAACAGATAATTGCTAACTGCTACCTCAGCAGAGGAAAGAGAAATAACTTTTTGCTGTCTCATGTGCACATTAAGGTATTGCCACAGAACAAACAGAATTCTGATTAGAAAGGACAAAGCATGTAATCTGCTAAAGGGGATCAGTAACACGAGAACAGTCATTTGGTCAGCACATTTATCTTCTCCATGCTTTATTCAGGAAGGTTCAGCTTGTGCTGGTTGCAAACACACACGGGGAAAATAATTTACATACAAAATAAGTGTACAGCAACTTCTCTTCCCTAAAATGTTACCCCCGTGGTGGGTGAGGAAATCTCAAGTCAAAACAAACTCTCTTGTCCTTCTGGACTCCCCAGCCCAAAAAAGGTATACTTCTCAGCATCAGAAATTACTGATTTTGAACTTGCTTTCCACTTGGGTTTTGTACTTACTCCAGGTGACTGAGTGAGCCTTAGCTCCCAGTCCCATTCAATCCCCTTTGCAAATTATAATATCTTCTTGGTAGCAGGCACATAGATCTTTTTTTTTATATTACAGGAAGATCTAGATTCCAAGTTTTGGTGCATATACTTTATATTTAATAAAATTAAAAGGAAAAATATCTGTATCTTGGTCTAGGCAGATGATTAGGTCAGAGATAGGGTAGGAAAACTGTTAAGAATCTGCTGTCAATTTTGCCTGCAACAGAACTGTTGAAATGAGGTTGGCTGCTTCCAGTGGAGGACAAGTTAGGTTCCACTGCAACAAGAACAGCAGGTTCAATTCTCCAGCACTCTTTCCCTGCATCTCCCTTCCCAATTTCGTTTGGCCTCCTGTTTTTTTTCCCTTCCCACATTAGCAGCAATTCCACATCAGCTTCCCATCAAGGAAGGGTCTAAAAATGAGGCTTTCTTATCTCACATGAAGTCTTGTAACAGCATAGCTCTATGCATGCCAACAAAGTCCTAGCTCACAATGCACACCCCACAGACACCTTTTTCTAAAATTGTATTTAAAAATTATTTCTTATCTTTTATGAAGAACATTTCTTATTTCTCATCTTGCATGTTTAAATTTGCAGGATGTAAGAATTAAGGTCCTGCAGAAGGTAAAGCACTTGTCTCACAAAAAAATGTGAGTCACATCACACACCTTGAATTACGTTGCTCCAACGGCTGCACAAAAGAGTTACACAACTGGAAACACAACTCCTACTCTCTGTTATCTAAAACATGGAGGATGCAGTCCAGCCCAAGGAACGCATCTGTCAGCATGGCACTGTACCTTGCAAGTCTCTGATAATCCGCTGCAGTTGGCTTTCACCACTAGTTGCTGCCATCTTGAAAACAAAAGGAACTCCCTTTCTGGGTTGTTAACCTTTTCATCCATCTAGATAAAAACAGCAGAGTTCATATCCTTGATGACCATTGGGTTGATGCTGTTTACTTTTCTCTGTAACACCTGCAATTGTGAAAATCAAAAATTAAATGAAAGTCTTTATCAGCTCAAATGAGCAGCAGAGAGGTACTTTGGCATTTTAGATCCTGTTTAGTAATGAATTTCAAGACCAAGTCTTTTTAAGAATCTCCTTTTATATTTCCTTCTAAATTTCACTTTCCATTTTAGTTATTTCTTCAGTTATATCTTTCAAAACTACTGAGCAAACTTCAGAGAGCAATTTTCTCTTTCTGTAGATGTAACACAGTCAGTTGTAAAGCTCAGCTCAGGCTGGCATTTCATGTAGTCCACCTTGTGACCCTGAGGGAGGTTCCAATGACACGTGATTTTTCCCTCCCTAAACCCTGTGCTAGATCTTCACTACAAGCTGCAGAGTAAAAGAAACAACAACTTTTCCCTTTCAGGGAGGTTTTCAAGACATAGACTAGGCAGGGGTCAAGGAATCAAAAAATTAGGCATTCTTGATTCTCTGGCACTGGAGTTTGTTTTTAATGCATAAGAGCTACTAAAAGATGAAGTACTGGAGCCTGGTTTTAGCAAGAGAAACACCTCTCATCCCGTTCTCAGAACCCACTGTTCCCAACACATGTAAGAGGACACCACTTTATTTTAAGCTCTGTTACAGCATCCCTGGCTGGACAAGTATACCTTGCACCAACTCCCTTGCTCAGGACAACGACGAGTTATACCAAGCACTGATAGAAAATCCTTCTGTAAGTAAAATTAATTAAAAGCCTCAAACACTTTAATAAAACAACCATGCCTGGGGACACAAATTTTCAAACACTGATCTAGAAACAATCATTAAAAAAAAACAAAAAAAAAGCCACACAGAAACTGCACAGGGAACTTACTAAGCATCCTGTTCAAAGGCTGTTCAGAATTCTGTCTGCAGTGGTACAGCCAAATTTTCAAGCAAGCACAACACCCAAAGTACTGAATCTTTAGAAAATTTGCTGTTACACTTCAGTGCTTTTGTTATAATTTGAGCTGAACCACAATGATATTAAGTCGTAAGTAAAAACTTAAAACTAACCCTAACCCTAGGGGCAGGGTTAGGGTTAGGACAAATTATTCTCTCTCTCTTCTCTTTCCTTTCTTTTACTCCCAAAAGAACTAAATTGGCATGGCTGAAGTAGGTGTCTGAATTAATCAGATGGACCATCCTTCCTACCCTATGTATGGAGGTATTGTCAGGAAATGGTCCTCATGTGATCCCCCATTCTTTTCTGTTTGAAACAAAGCAAACCTTAACAAAGCCACAGAGACAGAAACACAGTAAAGTATAAAGGGAAGGCTGAAACTAGGCTTACCAGTGTGTTTGTCTGAATACTTGTGTTTTGTTACCTGCTATTTTCCATTTCCATATTTTGATGGCAGTTGTTATGTTATGACACAAGTGTCACATGGCCCATGTGCTGTCTGGGGAAGGGCTTTGGCCTGCAAAATCTCCACCACAACCGGGTTGCTTCAGGGAGACAAGGCCAGCAATCACAGACCAGCCAACCTTCTGTGGTATCAAACACAACAATTTTACCCTAAATCAACATTACATACCCAAGATTCCTATCTTGAGTCTACTGAGCGATCATACAAAAGTACTACACTTCCTGGCAACTTGCTGAGTTCGGCACTACTGAAAAAAAAACAGAATAACAAACTCAATGAGTCAATGTTTCCTTTTCTAAGCACACACAGTAACATCATCCATATCTGTTCATTTCAGCAACTGTTACAGAAGGGACAATTAAGCGAAAAGACTTCCATGTGGGCAATAGAATCCAAGAAGTGTGGCCAAATCAGATGTTCTTACTCACACAAAGAGTAAAAAGAGCAAGGACCAAATAACGGGATCTTGCCTCTCCTTCCCAAAGGCCAGAACAAACTCCCATTCCAGGCTCCAGAGGTGCAGAGAGGCATGCCAGGAAAACAGTGACCAGGCCAGCTGCAGGCATGTACAGAGAGCCTGGAGGAGAAGACAGTTGGAATAGAGCCCTTATTTTGCAGGGGAGGAGGACATGGGCCATCCTATGGCAGAGAGGCACAGCACAGGACCTTGCCAGGCACTAATTTCCAGCAGGGTGTCCAATCAGATATTCACTGGAAGAGGACTAAGGCAGTTTAGAGTCTCTCCAGCCCCACTAGCACTGCTTAAGTCAGTGCGTTTGCCCAGAAGTCACAGATAAATGACGACAATGTGCACAAGAGCTCAGTGGCACAATGCAGGGGAAGGCTGTGTGTTCCTAATGGGTTGATGCTGTTGTACCAAATCAGCCCAAGACACACAACTTTATTCCTGTTGGGACCTCCTAGGCAGAATGTGAGAATCCTGAAGAGAGATCACAACTCAGCTGGGGGGATGTAGCTGCACAGCCCACTCCTCTGTCCACTGTCACCCCTTTTCTCAATACCTGGAGCAAGGTGTCACAGCTTCCCCCTTCCCTGCATCAGCTCCCATCCTTAGACATACATTTAACCCCTTCTCTTCCCAGGGGTGAAGGGGATCTTTTGACCTGGGCTATTACATAAGACAAATGTGCAGAAACTTTTTTCTACTTGCCTTCTCTTCCACAAAATGGGCAGAAAGGTACTTCTCCCCTCTGTGGTCCTTCCAGAGGTGTTCTTAGAAAACACAGTCCATCCCTCAGAAAGGTGCAGAGCTCTCACTTCCAACAGCAAAGAAAGCTGACAATGTACTTTAACTGGTTTCCCAAGGTTTCAGAACAGGAAGAACTTTTGTAAACACCTGATCTAGTCGTTCCTGATCACTTTGCTCAGGATTCTTTAGAGCACAGCCCTGTTCCTCCAGCATTTCCTATCCTATTATGCACGCCTGTAACTATCTGCTATGTGAAAACAGCATGATACATTCATCAGGCACAAATGACCTGCTATGGGTCAAAAGCTTTTTAGATGATGCATCGTTACCTCTTACATAACAACATAACCGCACTGGACTAAGGCTGATGGCGTTAACTTGCACAAGGACTGCAGAGCTGCAATGACATCAGTGCAGCTACACTAAGGGCCTGGCAGGCAAGACAGGGTATGTCATCAGTCCCTGCTCGCACTCCTGGGCTGTGCCTGCTGATCTCTGAAGGTGGTTCTTGCCTCTCCTGCTGGCCCAAGTACTAGTGTGGGGGTGACAATCTTCTTTACAGAGGAGGATATCCTGGAGATTAAAGAAAGAAGCAGAAAGAGAATAGTCCATGCACAGGAACAGAAAAGATTTACCTGAAGGGGAGTGAGACACATACAAAACAGGAAGCAAAGTTTAATGACTGTAATTAAATTGGTTAGTGGAGTAGCTACAATGACCTACTTTTAATCTGATTTTATAAGATTTTCTACATCACGTCTGCATCTCCAGCAGCTACACTGTTTTTTTATTTCATCGGTCAATTTTGGCCAACCTTGACAGAAGGTAGTTGTCTTCAAAATATTACACTCCTCCATGTGCAACCAGAACAGGAAGTTGGGAGGAAGTCCATGAGCAGTGTCCCTTCACTGATAAAAAGGCTGCAGTGAGACCACCGTTGTAGCTTGCTATCAGAGAATCCGCTCCCCACCCAAGTGCATTTTCAGCGTACATGAAGAGCAGAGCTCGCACTGCAGACTTGGTGTAATTCAACTAAAGAGTAAATCAGATTTGCAAGAACTATTCATCAGAAACCAAGATCCACTACTTTTTACTGCTTGCAGAAATATTTCCTGTTAATATAACTGCTCTTGTCTAGCCATTCCAAACAAGGGCACTTCATCACATGGCCCCCAGTGGTATCACAAGACCTTTAATTATTTGGTGCCTGCAACCCTATGCCTGTTCTAACTTTCTATATGAAACAAAACAGGTCAGTGAGGCTACTGAGATAAATCGTATGTTTGCAAGTCACAACAGCTTTAACTGTGTTATTGCCTTGTGTAGTGTGAACATGATTTGTCCTATAAAAGCAGACACTGACTGATAACAGCAAAGCACACTGTGGAAAAAACCCCCAGCCACCTGGCCATACAGCTGGCTATAAGGCACACTGACAAAAGAACACTGAATGCAAACCTCACAGCAAAGATGAAGGAAGAATGGGAAAAAGTCCCTAACTGTCAGGACGATAACACCACTGATTTAGTTAAATAATTTCATTCAGTCATTGTCTGGAAAAACTACCTCGTACTTTGTTGTTGTAGGAAACAGAGCCCCAGTGGAATTCATGGCAGCTGTGCTGCTACCTTTTTCCATTTTGTACCATGCAGATACATAAAGCTGCACATCCATGAAGCCGAAGAACTGTTTGCTGGAAGTAAGGGTCTGAGGTGAGCTGTAAAGAAGACAGAGTGACTCTTCTGTCATGACCACACACACGTTTTTACTGGGCAACTCAAACCTTTGTGCTTTAACACTGCATACAAAGATATGTGACTGACAAAAACACAAACCGGACTACATTACATAGCACAATTAAAAACAAACGGCAGGCACAGCCTAAATGTCAGCTAGGGTTTCCATTCTGAGAAGTGAAATTTTCTTGCAAAATTAATCTTCCCCCTTCATTTTCTATGCCAACAAACCTTCATATTTCAATGACAAAAAAAAAAAAAAAAAGGTTTTGGAGTAATATTTTTTATTTCTTTTAGTACCTCAAGCATGACACCTTGCTGCAAACCTATGCTGGATTTCCCACATGCTGATACACACAAACCTTGTTCTGATGTGTGTCATGGCATAGCAGAACAGAGTAACAAGATGAAGTGCAAATGGCTTGCAGAGAAGAAGCATTTTTATAGTTAAGAACTCCTACAGTAAATCCCGTTTGTGGGAAGGCTCGTGTGCTCTAGGGATACTTGCATTTTACAGCATAAGAGCACAAACTAATGATATTCATAAAAATCCTGCTTGTACCACTAACCTGACAGGAGAGACTGACACAAAAGAATCAGTAAAGTTTTATAAATTTCTTCGTGCAATCTTCCCTATTCTATGGACAACTGACCTGCATTCCAATCCTATACCTCGTATTTTCAACCTGTTCTTGGAAAAAGATCAAAACTAGGCAACAGACATGACTATACAAGTGGCTCGATAAGAACTCCATGAAACAGAGTTAATTTTCCACCTCAAGTGGGCAAAGCTGGCAATCCTAACAATTTTTTTTAATGCTGCACCTACTGAATTTGCACCTCCACTCTAAAACCTGGCTTAAAACCCTTTAAAACCTTACACTGAACTTTGCCAAACAGGACAGATGTATCAGACAAGGGACACAGATTTGGAGAACACAGTGCTTTGTCTCTGATATTCCTTCACATCAACAACTGTTGAACAACATGAACTCAAACAAACGCTTTCTTCAAACACCACCACAAGCTTGTACATATCTCACAAAGACAATTCTGTCTCAGCCCTATCTCATGACAAAAGAAGTTCCCTGTTTGAGGAAGCAGTCAGTTTACAAAGAGAAGAGCACTCTTCTGATAACAGGAATTGCACTAGTATCACTTTTAACAAACTCATCTGCCCTTTTTCCTTAGAACACACCAGACCCTCACGCTATGCCAGGAGTTCTACCTTGTTTACTAACATCCACCAATTAACCTAACCATAGCTCTCCCAGAGACTTGCTGCTCCCATCCTCTTTCACTTCCCCTGAATAAGGTACCCCTGCTGCCTGTATGGTGAGCTGAAAAGACAGATTTCATTCAAAAGTTAAAAGGTTTTTCCCCATTTGTGCTCTCATTCCCCCAAACCATTCTCCCTATGTCCCTGTGTACCCTCCCAGCCACAAAACCTGCTCTTCCCCTCCGTAACTCTCACACGTTCTTCAAGCCACACACCTGATGCTCGGGTGCTACTCTGAGGAGCACCATGTAGACACCTCAGAAATAGTTCTACCAGTTGCAAAGGAGCATTTGTGATTCATGGCACTCAGCTCGCTCATTGTAAAAGCTTGGAGATTTCAACAACTCTCAGGTTTTTCAGGTCTCCAAAGCTGTCTCTGAACCTTGTTAATTTCCTCAGCAAGCCTGGCCTGACTAAAGCATTTCAGCCACCTCTGAGATTCCGGGATAATTAAAAGCAACAACCATTACATCCTGGCTCCGAATGGGACCTTTCCTTTGCAGGACTTTTTACCTCTGTATCTACCATTCCACACTGGCCTTCCAAGATGAAGTTTCAAATGTACTTGAAAAGGCTTCTCCAGCTAACAGTTTCAGGAAGTTTGGCAGGTGGGAGCTGAGACTTGCCCACTGTCAGCACTCCATATGTCCTCCATCCAGCCAACAGCAACAGAAGCTCCTTAGGACGACTCCTGGCCTATATGTAGTTCCCACTGAACAAGCAACACTGAAAATTACAGGGTTTGGCCACAAGCATGCAGATCAAACAGAGGGTGAAGCAAGCAAAAACCACACTGAGAGAACCCAAACTGACAGGCTACCAAGTGAATCATGTTGCCCCAGAGCCAACAGAAAGAATTCTTGTTTTCCTTCCTCTGTAGCAAAAGTATGGAGTATTCCCCTCCCTCTCTCTTTTCTTGTGGATTTTCCAGTGAAGGTCACCATTTTGGAAGGAAGGGAAAATTTCAGAGTTACAAATTCCTACGAAGTGTTTGGAAGTCTCTATGAGACTTCCACTGCTGGGCCAGCTGGGAACAGACAGGCTCACACATGACGCAGGCTTGGCATGAGCCCAGCTCTTTAGGGATACCCTGATCCAAGTGGTTCACTTTCAGAACCTAATTTGGCTTGTAGCAGTAGCAAGACCTTTCCTGTGCTCATCCTTCTTCCCAGCAGCAAATTAAATGTCATGGTGGACACATTCAGGGGTTACCTGTTTATAAATATCTTTGCTGAGATCACTACACCATCAACAAACACAGAATACTGTGATGGACAAAAATATTAAATCAAAGGGAAGGGTATACAAGTCAAGGCCCTGTGCAGCTACCATTTTCCACCACTGTTCTAAGCACTGAGATCCAGGCACTCTGCAATAAAAGTTCTGCTCCTTCTACCAGTGTTATGAACTGCAAAACCTTCTTCAGAACACATTTGGGCAAAGTACTTCAAATTAGTACTATTACAGAATTTTTGGACACAAACAGTCACCACTCCCTGGACAAACCAGAATTACTACATGAAAATATGAACTAGACTCAGTAAAAGCTGCTAAAAAAATCTCTTTGCATTCGCAAAACCAAACAGATAAAAACATACTAATATAAATAAATAAATAAAACCAAGAATATGTAACAATAAAAGCACTTTGGGCTCTTATAGTTCCCTTCAGTTTAATAATTCCACAACCTCTAAAGAATAGTAGATGGGTTCAGTGTTTATTTGACACATAGGCAATTGTTAATTTTTAGATGTGATCAACTAAGAAAAACAAATAACTATCCAAGTTTAAAAAATTTTCAGCATTACTTTTCCTTGAGTGCATCACAGAATTTTTGCAATTTTACATACTTTTCTTTACATCTTGGAGAGTTTTCTCTCCCTAGTTGTTTGTTTAGGTCTGGATGACTCACTGAATGAGTCTTAGAGGATCCTGGCCTGTAGGATATTAGGATGAATTCCTGTTCCTTTTATGTAACCCTCTAGCAGTGGAGAGAGGGACTTCGAATACAATACACTCACTGTTATCAGATGGTGTACATAATAGACTCCTTTCTACGTGAAAATCAGGCTCCATAACCAACTAACAGGCTCTTCGGAAGAAGTAGCGAAACCATGTTTACAACAAATGCTGTCAAATACATATACTACAGAAATATATACTACAACAAGCAGAGCAAAACTGACTATCACTTGTTTTGCGCCACAGTGCCTCAGACACAACTTTTCAACTGCGGTGCAGTCTTCTGAATGTGAATGTTTGGAAACACTATTCAGATCATCTAGAACATATTTTTAAATCCAAGAGCTCCCACGAGGATCACTGGAAGACTCCAGGAAACTGCCTCGAACACAACAAAATCTCCTGGAAGACATAAAACACGTTGCTGCAGGGCAGTCTATCTCCTCTGCCACATGTTCTGCAACACCGTGCCAGGACTCAAAATAAGAAAAACACCCCGAAAGAACATGTCACCTTGTTGCTGACAAGACCGTGAACGCGTTTTACCCTGAAAGTTTCACCCTAGCTTGCCTCGTGGCCGTATGAAGTCAGAGCTGGTTAAAATCAAACACCCACTTTCGTTCTTCAGCATTAAAGAGGCAAAGGCCTGCTACCGCTCCCTCTGTTTAAACTTGAAACTCAAAACTTTAAGCTCGGTTTCAAGCGAGAGGCAGAAGCAGGAGCGTGACACCCGCAGCTGAGCAACCCTGAGTGCGAAACCAACCTTGGCAGGAGCAGCAGGAGGAGGGAGGGCGCGACGGGCAGAGAGAGCTCCGGGACAGCAGCGAGGGCTCCGCCAGAATTCCCACCCGCGGCACAGCCCCGCTCACCGCCCCAGCGCCCAAAGGCGGCGGGCAACCATGGCACTAAAACCTGCCCTTTCCCCCTCTTCCTTGCTCACTCTGGATTACCAGGATCAGCATAAGCCGGAGGAGGAGCAGGAGGGCCGGCCGCGGCCCCGGCATCTGCTCCGGGGACAGACCCGGCCGCCCCGTGTGCCAGCAAACCTCTCTCCCCATCCGTCCGCCGGAGATTTGCCGACACAAGGGCAAAGCGGGATTAGGGGCGAGCGGCAAATATTTGCCTGTCAGCGCTTTATGGCGGGGGTGAGGGCCCGGGCACGGGCGGGTGTTTGCTTTCCAAAGCAGGGTGGCTCCGCTCCTCCTCCGGCTGTGCAAGGAGGGCAGAAAACACAGCACGGTGCCCGTGTCGCTCCGGACTCACCGCCCCGTGCTGAGGGGGGCTGGCTCCGGCCCGGCGGCCCTGAGGGACCCCAGGCGGGTGGCAGCCAGCACCTATCACCTACCCACCCGCCCCCAAAGGCCGCCCGCACCCCTCTCCCCGCCGGGGCTCCTCCCCTCGCAGCCGAGCTCCGAGAAGCAACAAGTGGAAGCCGGCGGAGTTGCTTCCCGTCCGCCCCACCCTGGCTGCCCCGGCCCCGGCGGGGCCCGGCCCGGTACCTGCGCGGCCGCCGCCATGTCGCCGTGTGGCGGAGAGCCCGCCCGGGCCGCCCCGCCGCCGCCCCGCCCGACTACAACTCCCGTGAGGCCGCCCGGGGCACTGCCCACCCCCCGGCGGCCGGCGGGGAGCCCGGGGGGAGACGTCGAGGGGGTTTGGCGGCTCTGGGTGTGGGGGGATGGCAGCTTTGGGCCGCACCTGCAGGGCTGGGGTTGGGGGGGGGGGGTTTGCTCTGAGGAGGCGCCTCTCTGGTACCCTCAGTCAAGGCCGCTTTGCACAGGGTTGTTAGGGGTGGAAGGCACTTCTGGAGGTCACCCAGGCCGATCCCCGTGCCAAGGCAGGGTTACCTGGAGCAGGTGACACAGGAACGCGTCCAGGTGGGTTTGGGATGTCTCCAGAAAGGGAGACTCCAGGCCCTTCCCGGGCAGCTGTTCCAGAGCTCTGCCACCCTCAGTGGGAATAAACTCTTCCTCGTGTTGAGGTGAAACTTCCTGTGTTTTTGCTTATGGCCATTACTCATCCTACTGCTGGGCACCGCCGGAAAGATTTTAATACAATAAATTTTTGTACTCTGTTTTAATACAATTAACTTTTTAATATAAGTACTGACTGTTGCTTGCTTTTAGGACTATTCAATACAGGGTTTTTTTCCTTTTTTTTTTTTTCCTTTTTTTTCTTTTATTTTTTTTACTTTCTGGTTTGCACATTAGTTCATGGAGCTCTTTGCACGGACAACTGAAGTGAATGTGGAAGTCAGAGTGGATAAATCCAGCACAAGACACCCCCCTCCTGCCCTTGCCAGCTGGCGAAAGGAAAATCCTCATCCTTAAGCCGAAGACACAGTCCAGGGAAGGCTCAGGCTGGACATTTGGGAGAATTTCTTCACAGAAACGGTGATTAAACATTGGAATGGCCCACCAGGAGGTGGTGGAGTCACCGTCCCCAGAGGTGTTTAAGAAAAGCACGGATGTGGCACTCAGTGCCATGGTCTAGTTGGCAGGGGGCTGTTTGGGCAAAGTTTGGGCTCGATGATCTCAGGTCTTTTCCAACCTAGCAGCATCTGTGCCTCTGTGAAAGACATAGCTAGGGATTAATAAGGGCCTCATAAATTAGCAGACTGGGAGAAAGCGGGTGTGAAACTGGAACAAGAGGTTGCTTCCTGAGGCAGAGTGGGGGGGGTATGTGGGGCATGGGGTTCCTAATACTCCCAGAACATTATCTTCTGGCACCAGGCTCCTTCTACAAGCAAACTGTTTCCCCTCTTCAAGTTTGAAACCTCCCATAAAGCCTATGATTCTCTGAAAGGATATTTCTTTCACAGCATCTGAAATAGACTATGCTGATTTACAGTTGAAGTGTACTTGAAAACTAAGTTCATTTGTTTGGGTTTTTTTCTGCATTGATTTGGTAAATAAATGATTTTAAATAAAACTTGTGAGCAAGCGGTTTGTCACCAATTCTTGCCCCAATGCTTGTGACTTTATTAGCATCATAAACTTCAGCTTAGGCAGCCATAAGATCAAAGCATCCCATTTTCAAGACTCTTGAGGAAATACATGTAGTACACAGTCACTGACGTGTTTGCATCATCCTCATTTTTTCATCCTCCACACAAAAGAATGACTAAGTGACCTTAAGTTTTTGGTGATTAATCTTCATCTAATGTATGGTTTTTGAAAAGCTCAAAAGCATTTTAATATCAGAAATGCAGGTTACAGGACTACGCATGTTGCAGGCACATGATTTTGAAATGCAGTGGGATGTCTTACATAGTTTGGAAGCAACCTTCAGGCTGAATTTTCTTGGCACGCTCTGGTGAATCATGCAGTACAGTGCCAGGAGCATCACTGAAAACCAGTGTTTGTTTTCCATTGATCTGTAGGCAACTGGGTGCCTTCCAAAACTAATCTCAGGGTCGTCAGATGCAAATAATGGTAAATCAAATCCAATATAATTCCACTGCAATGGATTTTTTAAAAATATTTTCGAAAAGCCAGAGCACAATTCTATTTTTCACTCAAAAATAATCAAACAGAATGGATTTTTCCTCCTTTTAGTTAGGTAGTGACAAGGTACTTTCAGAAGTATTTAATTATTGACATTAATTATTGAATTATTGCCTGTTTATGTACACATCAATTTCTTCTGTGAAAAACATACCGTTTCCATCTAGGTCTGTAGCTGACCAACACTTTCTTAGAATTTTCTGTGTTTTCTCATTTCTCAGCAATAAAGAAATTCAAGATTTTCCACTTTTGGAAGCTGCACTAGAAAAAAAGTGCATTAGCTGCTCCATGTGTGTTGTTGCTTTCCTCTATTTTTATTCTGCTAAAATTTATTTAATAACTTCTTCAAAAACTATGATAAGCTGGATGGAAATTATTATCAGTTTTCCTGTTTGGGGTAAGGCAATGTCAGTCATCCCAGCCTTTGTTGGGAAAAATCTTTCCACTGCTTGATGGAGTGTAACAGAGGAAACCATCTAAATCAACTCAAATAACTAAATTGCTTCTTAACATGTATTAAGGATCTTTAAAGGATCATGTTTTATTCCTCAGGTTCTGTTCCATACTCCTAAAATGTAGGTCAAGATACATATTTTGGTGCTGAAACTGATTTCTGACACCAGAAGCTAAATCTAAGGATAGATGCAGTTCTTTGAGAGTGATTCTGAAAATACAATTTGAATATTGGCTGGTTTGGGTTTGGGTGGGTTCTTTTACATTTCACTAGATGCCACCATAAAGTTTGCAAATAAATATATAGAATCCTTTAATTGTGATGAAAATATTATACACTGTCATCAACCATTTAACGCTGGCAACAGTTTGGTGCCACGTTGGCTAATGCAGGTCTTTACTAAACCTTCTAAACAACCAGGGTCTATTAAAAAACCAAAACAAAACAAAAAACCCAAACGAAAAACAAAACCCAAACCAAAAAACCAACCAAACAAAGGAAAACAGAAATAAATGTGGTCTCCTGTGGATAGTGGATTCTGTGAATATTTCATAATGGTCTCTGAGCATGTGTCCATTCCTTTTATCTGTCTGATGTTATTGTTACATGTGCTACATATTTTCTTTGAAAATTTTAAAGCATTAGTTGATATTATATAGTGACTGGAGCGGGTTTTGCTTCCCCTAGGCACTTGAGGTATTTTATGAGAGTAGCAAACTCCCAGTTTCCCTGGTCACCCTCAGTGGATTAACATACCATTGTAGCTACACTGAACAACAGGCTGCTGTTCATCATCAGAGACCTTCTGTGACTGTGGGGAGAAAGCTTTGGAAGCACTTTTTCCATTTGTTTGCATTCTCTTTTGAATAGGTGGACAAATAATTGTCAGTAGGTATAAAGCTGGGAGCGGGCAACATAAAAAGAAATAGCAAAGCTCTGGAAAACCTCTAGAAGCAAATACGGTATTTTAGACAAGGTAGCTGAGAGGGTTGGAAGAGTGTTCTGCTAATACCAGGTCAGCTTCTGAGGCTGACTTCCACCAGAGCACATGGAGTTCCTGACTGCTCAGAAGTGGATGCATTACAGTCCTGTGTGGACAACGGAGGTACCAAGATTCCGAGCTGGTTTGGGGCTGGTTCAGCTGAAACAGCAATGCCATGGGAGAGCCAGGACAGAGACTCTGAACTGTGCAGTTTAAATGAACCCGAGTCCCTTCTATGCATATAGGTGGATGGAACGTGCATGAAGACCACACTGAGGTTTAGGAGATAAAGAGCTAGCTAAAATGGCTGGAATGATATTGCCATCAAGAAACAGAACTTGACTTTATAAAGGGGCTTTGTTGGAAGGAATGAAACAAACTCAACAAACTCAAAAATATTTTGGTTTTGTTACTCAGCAGTTCCTGAATATGGAGAGAGTACCCCACTACCTGCACTTTCCTTTGTCCTTCTTGGTTCCTTACTTCACTGTATGAGCAAGGGCATTTTAAACTGCTGAGTAACCATAAGGAGAAGATAAAATAGAATTTTATTTATTCTTTCAATAAATTCAGTATTTCCAAATATTGAGTTATAAACGAAGGTATCCTGACTCTCAGTGAAAATATTTCTGGCAGTAAGAAGCACATGCTGTGCTTTGCCCAATGCATTGCATATGCTATGAGCCTGATTCTTGCTCTGATTATGAGCAGAAGCAAAATTATCATTGATTTTAGTAGGATGCTTCCTTAAATGTGTAAATTTTAAGTTTTCTTGTTTTGTTTAAGATAGTTTGCATTAGTAGTGGAAAGCATTCATTTGAGTACCTGCCTTTAACCCTTACAGTGAAGATTTTCCCTGCTGGCAGATCACTGACTGATTCAGGCTCCCACAGCTGTACAGAAGGTGGGAGCTCTGACAGGCTGTAGCAGTGATGGTCAGTTTTGTGTTGACCTGCTGAAAATACAGGTAGGGAGGAGGGCCTAATCCAGCTAAATTGCTTGTGAGAGAAGCTGTTGTTCTGCCATTCCCACTGGGTGGAACTTAATATGCACTTAACCAGAGCAGCAAGAGCATATCTATTTAATTGTAGCATGAAATTAAGGTCAGAGGTGTCATACTGCAGAAAGGCACTCCGACACTCCACAGTGATTGTAGTACTGCAACTACTGCAACTACTGACACTACTCCCCCAATAGGCTGACGTTTCCAAAAGGAATTGGTTTCTCCTTTTTCACTTCACAAACTTTGTTCTCTCAGTTCTGCATTTGCTCAGACCACATAATAGCTTATTGACTGAGTGAAAGTGAAGATCCAAGGTCCCAAGCATTACGTTATATCCAGGGCAGCCTGTTTTTTTCCAAGCATCTGGAGCTCTCAGAAGGAGAGAGATGCACAGACTGCCCAACCCCAGAGCTGCACTGGACATATCCAGTGGCTTTAGTAATACAGATATTTAATGGCGTATTTGTATAAGCAACAATGGAAGCTACACCAACATATTTCCTCTTGACAATGGATACAGCTCCAAGTGCCTTCCAGGACTCTGTGCCTAGTAGCAGAGTTTGGAGAGAAGGGTGCTTATTACCCACAGCAGAGGAAAGTTGCTTTGGGATTCCTTAAGCAGACTGGACATGTAATTGTCTGCAGGACTGGGCAGGGTTCATGTGATGGTGCTGAGGGCATTGCTGACAGGAGCCCTGGGAGCTCAACAATGGCATATGCAAAGTCCTGCACCTGCAATGGCCTAATCCTGCAACAGTATGGGCTGGGGGGCCACCTGGCTAGAAGTCAGCTTTGCCAGAATTGATCTAGGATTTCAAGTGGACAACAAGCTAAGCACAAGCTGGTCATAATCTCTTGCAGCAGCAAAGACTAACTGGTTATGGGCCTGTGTTGACATCAGGTTGAGGGAAACCTTGATTCCTCCTCTATCTGGCATTTCTGTGGGCACATCTGTAATAGCAGACCCAGTTTTGGGGACACCAATGTAAGAAAGAGAGATTGGCTGACTGAAGTCAGCCCAGTGGAGAATCACTGAGATGTTCGGGGAGTTGGAGCATGTGACATACGAGGAGACTAGATTGGTTGGGATATGTTTAGCCTCAGGGAAAAAAAAAAACTTAGGGGGGTTCTGATGGCTTTTTTCCACTATGTTATGTGAAGACATTAGAGAAGAAAAGGAAAAAGCAACATCACCAGGTTGCAGCAAAAGAAATTTTGTGCATGTAGAAGGAAAAACCCCACACCATAAGAGTTGTTAAGCATTGGAACAAGGACCCAGAGGAGTTATGGAGTTCTTGGGGATCTTCAGAGTTTAACTAGACAAGGCCCTGAGTAAGCTGGTCTGCCCGGGAAGGCGGAACTTCTGTGAGCAGCATGGAGGAGTGCATGACCTCAAGAAATCTCTTCCAAGCCAAATTAAGCTGTGAAAATTCATAATTACTTCTTCAACTAAAAATACCTTTTTTATTATAGGTGGTGATCAAAGGCTGAGAAAAACAGTCACAATGTAGTATTCCATTGAATTTCTGAATGTTTATTAGTACCACTTCATTATATCAGGAGGCAAAATATCCACATTCTGAGTTACTTCGGTTATGGCAGCAATACAGTCAGGTAATATTAAGCATTCCCTTTACATGCTGGGACACACTGTAATAAAATATACTCAAGCTACAAACAGATTTAAATAACTTGTTAAAAACTGGGCAGAGCAGGATCATTTCAGTTTTCTGTGCTTCTGTTACACTTCTCAACTTTTTTTAGACAAATGTAAATTTTATTGACAGTAAAGATTTCAAGGTCGTGTGGCTCAATGACAATGAGTTGAATGAGAGCTTGGTGAAAGGATGTAGGTGCATGAGATCTTTGTGTGCTCATGGTCACAGGATTTTCCTCCTATGGAGCTTTGCTAGTGCCCATGAAGTGGTCCTGGCTTACCAGAATAGAAGAAGAATTTGAACTCATTTGTCCTTCAGTAGGTTATCTCTTCCGAACTGACAGTATTGAGGCCCCAGTCCAAAGTCTCTTGAAGCACATAAAGACAACCACATTAATTTCTAATGTTTTTTATCAGGAGATGGAAGCCAGAGGTTGGTCTCCACCACAGCCAGCAAAAAGGACAACTTCTACCTTTCAGTGGTTTGTTTGAACACAAGTGAATTCCCCTGTGGGATTAAGTAGCAAACTCTAACTTTTCAGGTTTTAGGCAGTAACTGTAGTAATGGGATACCAGGACTGACCTGTTCACAAAAGCTCATCTGATGATAAAGGGCATGATATGATCTCCTTGTTCTGGCAACTAAACTGAAGCACAAACTGGAAACTATGGGCAAGCCCTAGAAAGACTATTTGGACCTATGTCATATATGTTTGCCCCATTCTTAAGCTTTTCCTTAGGTATTCTTGCTTCTGGATATAATCATAAATAGGATATTATACTATGGCATATCTGAGTTTCTGCTTTTCTCGAACTGTACAGTAGCTGTGAAGAATCTGAGGTCTGCTCCGAATTATCTTTAGAGATCAAATGAAACAGTGCAGAAGCAGCACATACATTTTAAGGCAGATGCCCAAAAAGTCGAATTGTTGCTTAGAACCATTGCCAAACCCGTGCTTGGTACCACTGCAAAACTACCTTAACTTTCATACAAATGCTAGGAAATTGCATATTCTGGTTTCCAGGGGCTTTGTCATTCAGCTACACTGAAGTACACACTCCGTGTTACACTGCTTGGGGGAAGAAAGAGCTACTGAGCTAGCATGAAGAGAAATGTATATCAGTTTCCATTAAAAACAAAAAACAAAAACCCCAAACAAACAAACACAAACCCCAAAACAAAAACAAACAACCCCCCCAGGCATTAATTCTACAAATAAAGCAAGCTGTTTGTATCCTGTTATTTACAAAGCCATTTGTTCTTGCACCATAACTTATTTAGAAGTTTAATTCTTTTCAGTACCATTGCAAAGGGAGAAAAGGAGAGGAAGAGAATTTAGAGGGAAATATGCTCCCGCACTGCTCGGGAGATGGGCTGTCAATCCACTACAGTCGCCTGAAGGGGGTATTCAAACACTGGAAGAATCTTGTGGCAAGGAGCAGTAACAGGAAGAAAAGCAATATGCTGCTGAAGTATCTGCCTAACAGCTTATGTTCCTTCTAGGGCTCTCCCAAACTTTCCATTTCAGACCCAAAAGACTACTTTTACACTAAGCAAGTTTTATATGTATTTATCTACAGAAAGATAAAAGAACATTTGCACTGAGAACTTCAGAAACTCTGAAGTCTTGTAGCTATTGTCAGGACAGTTAATCCTGAGAGTCCCCCCCAAAAGACAAATGATAAACACTGAAAAAGCATTAAAAGCTATGAAGATATTTATGTGTCCATTGCTATATACAATTGAAGTATTTTAAGTCAGGCAAGAAAGGGATAATGCAACAATATTTATGTTGAAACAATGTTTTAGCGCCCAAAGGAAAAGGCAATTTTTTTTCCTTTTAAAACAAGAGTACAAATGAGAGAAAATCCATCTCACTGTGCAAAAAAATCATAAAGTTAAGACTTACAGGCCAATATTTCTCAGCATTCCAAACTCTCCATCCCACTGCAAATACATTTTGTTATTTTCCATACATAGCATGTTTGCAAAGCATAAATTTTTTATGTCTTTCTCAGACAAATGCCTTTAAGAATTGGAGGTTATCCATGGCATGCAAAATCTGAAAGTTCTTCCAGGATTAGTCCTAATAATTAGGTCTTTCTTCAGTAGATGGACGCACCTTCATGCTGGAATTTGCCTTCAGGGAAGATCCTGGGGCTGGGGACTTGACCACTGGCCGACTGTGAACAGTGACTGCACAAGTGTGCCAAATGCCTCTTGAACTTGACTCCAATAAATACATAGAGCACAGGGTTGAGGCAGCAGTGAGAGAAAGCGATTTTACGGCTGATGTGAAAGGCAAGGTTGGAATCTTTTGCATATTGGCAGGTAGATGGTGGAAGAGTAATCAGAAAGCTGAGGATGTTGTAAGGTGCCCAGCACAGGAAAAAAACCACCACAATAATGAGGATGAGTTTCACAGTTCTGTTCTTTCTGCGAGATCTTGTTCTGAGCAGGATTATGAGTATATTGAAGTAACAGAATAGGATAATTCCAAAGGAACAGAGGAAGAGTACGTTTCTCAGATAAATGTCCACCCTTTTCCATTTCCAGTCAGCATAATCACAGGTTCTGCCCCCTTCCAAGTTTTCTTGCGCTGTGGTGTGAATCACTTCAGGAACCACAATTAATATGCTAACAGTCCAAACAGCCAAGCACATTAGAAAACCATAGCACTGTGTCTGGGATCTCAACGTTGAAAGGGGATCCACTACACACAAGTACCGCAGGATAGTCATGAGAGTCAAAAAGAAAACACCGCTATAGTAGCCGATGGAAAAAACGGCATTCACCGCTTTGCAAAGGAACTCACCAAAAATCCATCCAAAGGATTGGTCCACTACCCAAAAAGGCAGCATGCAGGAGAAGACTAAATCAGAGACAGAGAGATTCACGATGAAGAGGTTTGTTAAAGATGTAAGGTTTTCAAATTTCAAGAGGATCCATAACACTAAAGTGTTTCCTAGCAGGCTGAGCAAAAATACCAGAGTGTAGAGGACTGTAGTGAGATGGGCATTAAATATGAAATAGTCACCCATTTCACAGATGTTGCTTTCATTAGTGTAATCATATGAATAATTATCATCTGAATCGGCTGAATAATATTCTTCATCCATTTGTCCGTGCAAATCTTGCGCTGTTCTCCAGTGGCTGCTTCACAGGATTGCAACAATCAAAACCTTTTGTGAAAATGAATCCAATAAATAAACTCCCACTGTGGAGGTTTCTGTTTTAAGGCAGAAAAAGAAGCAGTGAAACTACCTTGTTTGCCTGGGTTTTGGGAGAGAAAGGACTCATTTCTTCTTATGACTAGAGCACGAACAGTTACGCAGAAGGATAAAAATTGACCCTCAAAGTAACATCAAGATCTTAAATGCTTTAAAAGTCAGAAAATAAGATGCTTCTGAACCAATATGGTTGGTGACAACTCCCATTTATCAAGTTTCTACTATGTGAAGGGTAAGGGTGCATTGTTTTTTGATGTGATTATTGCGGGTATCAAGGCTTTCAAATGTGCTACTGTTTTTTCAGTTTTCTGGAATGATATCAAACTCCTAATCACTTCACTGCATATATGATTCTTTGTCATTGAGGTTCAGCACTGCATAAACCTAAAAAGCTGAGCAGTACCAGTATCAGCGAGTGTAAGCACTAAGAACGGGGAAAACCATGTTTCTTACAGTTTTTTGTCTTGAGGTTTGTTGATCTATAAACATGTCCAACCTTTGGCAGAAGCATCGTCATGTTGGGTACTCTGTGCATGTCTGTGGCCTACTGATTCTCAGGGGTGCAACAGGAGCAGAGATCACATCAGACCCCTTTACTGGGGGTGCTGCCTGTCTGCAATTAGGAATTTAATCCCAGCTGGATGATTGTTTGAAATTGGCCAACAGTAACAAAAGTTACTGGGATCTGAAAGATGACATACTATCAGGTAAACATACATGGTCAGAGTAGCATAATTTCTTTATGAAATTAAACTGAAAAATAGGTACAGAAAAATCAGCAATGTCTCTAACCAATGGTTCAAAGCCTAAATTCACTTTCTCCTGGATGAAGACTTGCCTGCAGCACCATGTTTGAATCCTGATTTGACTGAAGCCAGTGAGAGACTCGACACTGATTTCCTTCAAAGTACAGTTACAAGAAAGAAACTCCACAGCTCAGGCCAAAATTGTGCTAGTGACATTTTCCTTCCTGGATTAGTGAAGGCAGAGCCTTCCTGCTATAGCCAGGAAAAGATGTGCTGCCTTTGGAGGACAGAAGAGCTATATCAACACCAGGAAAGCCTGGCAGGGAGCACTGCTGGCTGGCAAAATTTATGGCCATCCATGGGAGTAGGTGGTGCAGATCAGCCAGAACATGGCACAGGCGGCACAGGTCAAAGATCATCTATCCACTGGGATGTGGCCACTCAGTTTTGGAGGCAGGGGATGTGTGACAACAAGTGGCCCTGAAGCCACCAGACTAAAAGTCCTAACTGGAAAGGTGTTTGTGGCCCTCAGTCTGTACCATGCTGCAATCTTCAAGCATGCTGGATAAGTCCTTGCCAAAGCAGTTATCCTCTCTAGTTTTACTTGGTAGTACCGATGACACTTAAGCAATAAATAGGTTAGATTGAGGTCCTGACCATCACTGTGTCCTGTTTCAGCTCAGGCTGGGGGTATGACTCCTCCCTAGCACCAGTCCTAAGGGAGCAAAGAAGCCGCTTTGCAAATAGTTAAGATGCTCTATGGATAAGATGACAGTGCTGAGTAGTGTCTTCACCCCTTACACTCTCCTCCCATGCTGGCCACTCAGTGACAGCAAGCCCCAGGGCAGGACTGCCAACTGGCCAGGAGCTCTACAGCCAACAGGGCTGTTCCTTGCCTTTGCTGCAGCTCTTGCTGTCTCCTAACACAGGAACCTTCTCACAAAGGGCTCAGTCCCGGCTCTCTGCCTCTTCCTGGGAGTGATGCTGACCCGCACATGTCCTGTTCCTCATCATCCCATGTTATTCTGCTCTTCACATCCCTGCTGAAGGACAGGCAGTGGTTAGAGACCATGTATCTGCTGTGGAGCACTGCTCACCCTCCTACTTGTTGTCAGGAGCTGAGTAATGCTTACAAGGTAGAAAGAACCATTTTGCAAAGGTGTTTTGAGATTATGTCAGGTAACATTTAAGTGCCAAAATAAAACAAGTATGTCAACCCATCTATTTTCTTCATGGTTAAGGTGATAGAAGCAGGTAAAATAGTTTCTAGAATCCAAACAATCTCCATTTTCCTGTGCCCATCTTCCCTGAGAGCACTGATGCTGAGTGTGCGGGCTGTGACTGGAAACTGTCAGAAACTTTTGTTGTTTCCATTTTCAAATCTCTGTGTGCCTTGGCATCTTACCTCCCTGACTCAAAAGGCTCTGCCTTGTGCTTTGGGAGAAGTCAGAGGAATGGTTACACAGGGGGACAGGTGTCCTCTCTCTGAATTTGTGTCCAGCATTTCCAGAAAGAGTAGAAAAATGCTTCTGTGAAGTGGCTTGTTCCTGTTTGTTTTTTAGTGCCACAAAGTTAGCTCTTGGGTATTGCCACAGTTCACAAAACAAGTTCATTTGTCTGTCTCGGGTTTCCCACTCAATGTCACTGCTAAAGCCATAAATCTGGACAGTGGCATTTGAACAGTCAGTCTGCAGCCAAACTTGAGGGCTACTGACATGCCTGGGCAAACCTACACAGCGATGGGTATACCCTGCTGCCAAGAGCTCACCACCCTGACACCCAGGTAGCCTGGGGGAGGCTGAGGTCCACTGCAGCATCCACCACCACATTCAGCTCCTCAGTTTCCAAGTCTCTACCAGCTCCTTGCCCTCTTCACATTTCATCATCTCCACAGCTCGCTTTTAGAGAGCTGGTAATGCCTCTGCTTACCTCAGCTGCTGCTCTTTCTCCCTCAGCTATGGCACCTTTCCCAGAATGGTGACCTCAGCTTTTCTTCTTGCCCTCCTGTCCACCAAGGAATCTGAAATCATGGAATCCAGCTCCTCCTTTCCTGTTTGCTGCGGGGTCAGGCACTGCAGGTGTTGCACCACGGTTGTTCACACTGATGTCAGCCTGCCTGGAGCACCATACCTCTGCACTGTGCTCCCAGTGCAGGTGAGACCTCGATGGAGGATCTACTGAACTTGCTCTTGGAGGTGGCTCAGCATTTTCAGGGTAAACACAGCCATGCAGTGGGTGCTCAGTTATAACCATTATAACCAGTCTATATGATACAGCATGTCCTGCCATATTGCTTGGTGCAGGCTCTGTGGAACTACAGATGGAGGCTCCAGCCTACAAAATATCAGACCTCCTAGATGATTGATCAGGATTATGTGCTTTGAAACTACATTTATACCAGCTGGGAAACCCTTCATCAGGTAAGCAACAGCAAGGACAACCTTGGAGGAACCTAAGGCACTTGGGTCTTTTTACCTCAAAACTCCTGGAATCAAACCCTGTATTTTTGCTGTATTTTAACTCCCCCTTTCTACTCTATAAGTAAGAAATCCTGTGCATGGATTTTCAATTACAATAATGCAAATGAGATAAAAATTGATGTGTTTGAGTCAACAGGCTAAGAACGTGTTAGCATCACACAGGAAATGCAAATCATGTAACTGCTTTCAGTGTATATATAATGGTACAACTGAGAGCAGAAGTTGGCTGAAAGATGGAAATTACCTTACTTTCTATTACCTTATTTTCTGTTGTCAGGACAAATAAGAACAGAGTTTAAAGTCATTCCTGCCCTTCTGAAGTGCACTCAGAAAGGCAGTCAACATTTGTTTCACTCTTGTTCAGAAAATCTGCTTTCCTAGAAGCCTTCATTTTCTAGCAGTGCTGTGCTTTGCCTTGGAGCATGATGGGGAAAAAAAAGAAAAAGGATTCTAATACAGAAATGGGGAAGTGATATTATTGGTGGTTCTAGTTCAATTTTCTTTTTCTTTGGAAATTCAATTAGACTCCTGTCAGCTGAAGGTACATATTGTTCATCAGTTTATTTCATTTTCAAAATGAGCCTTTGAAAGAGTGGTGAGAGGATTTGTCTGCTCACTTTGCGGAGAGTGGAGGGACAAAGAGAGGCACCGACAGGAGCCACATCACCCCTCACTGTGTTCTGTGCCAGTCTCCTCCCCAGGCAGAGGCAGCTGAGACAGCCCCCTTTAAGAGGATTCCTGGCATTTACATGGACAAACCGAGGTTAATCTCCTCTTAATTGGAAAAGACCAAGGGAATACAGTAGAGAGAAGCCTCTACCATAAGGCACTGACGGCATTTTTTACTCAGTTTATTCAAGAAGCAATCTGGGCTTCACAGATTGTTCTCCAGGTTTCTCGGGGAGGAAAACAAAAGAAAATTGTCTGGCTTTGCTGGCTGGTTTGGACTTCAGCTACCCAAGCAACAAAGGTTGACTCAGAAAATAAATTTCTGTTCTGCTAAACTGGTGTTTATCTGGAAGCTGCTTCCTTAGCTAATCTCTTGTTCCAGATTGGGATAGGAAGAAAAAAAAATCCCAAATGTGACTTTTTCTGGTAGGAAGGGGTTTTAGTTTTTCAAACAGGTTGATGAAGAAGCCATTTTATTTAACAGAAGCCAAAACACATTAATATCTCTCCTACCCTAACTCTGACTGGTATCTCTCTCAGAGGTACATGTAGGAGATGGACAGCAAAGTCCAGGAAGTCACGACAGACATGTAGACTTGGTCCAAGGCACAAACATACTCTGGAGAGTGTGAGCTGTGGTGGTGCATGAACTTTTTATCTGCCTTAGAGAAGATTTGCTCATGGTAACAAACTCTCTCAGGACATTGGTAAAGCGAAAAGTCAGTAGAACTTCCCTTGCCCAATTTAGTTTTGCAAAGCCTCAAGAAGCCTGGCTCCTAAAGGAAGCTCTTACCTTGTTTTTAAAGCAAAACCTGCTCTTGAGTTGGGGTAATTATCTGAGGCCAGTGTTTCCACTCGTGCCCCACAGGTTTCACAAGGCAGGTACAACACTCACTGTGATAGCCACACTCTAGGGAAGCAGAAACATCCCAAATTAAGAGCCTGGACCCCATTCTGACCCATACCTATGAGTGTGAATCTACATCCTAAGTATCACTACAGCCAAGGCAGGATCAACTCATGGTATCTATGCAGACACAGAGAACTGATGGTTGTGAGACTCACCATGTGAAGAATTATATCGTTTAGAATTGCTGTCACAACACTGCTCTCCACACTCACACTTCTCCTCATCCAAATTTGCCATGGGCATAAAATTAGCAGCCGAGTCTGCTTTCACATTGAGGAAGAGGCTATGATGTTGTCTTCCCTCCCTTTCTTGCTTCTCCTTTCCCAAGAGCTGCAAATGCACCCTCTGGGTCCTTTAGCAGTTTTGCTCTAGCTTCCTTTGTTCCAGAGCTTTTTGAGGAAAAAAACCCATGGCATTTATACTCTACTTTTCAAACAGCTGCTGCCTTTACTTCCATCTCAAACCACACCTCTGGACAGAAAAATAGCAGGAAATGAAGATGTCGCTGTGCGTTACCTGCTATAATCAGGACATGCTGGCATTTGGGAGGTTCCTCTGGGCACTGCAGCAGCTCCTCTCCTGCCCCTTTAAGGGGTGCTGGAGTGAGGGCAAATTATCTGCAGGTCCACGGTGTGTGATGATGAATCCACAACCCCATGTCATTTGGTCAGTAGGTTTTATTGGCACTAGGGCTGGCCAGAAAGGATGTGGTGCCGGCAGCTGGGTGGCAGCTGGGCAGCAGCTGTCCAACGGAGCACAGCCCAGAGCAACCTTGGCCAAAGAGGTCTGCATGGAGGCAGAGGTGGGTGGTATCCTGCCTGTGGTTTCCTGTGACAGATTTTGTGCCACTGTGGTTTCAGCTCTGAGTATTCCCCATGTTCCCCAAGGGCAAGGAGCAATCCAGCCCCTTAAAATTTGGCTGGATGGTGCAAAGGAGAGCATCACTCCCTCCTTGCAGCCAGGCAAGGTTTCTCCTGGCAGTTCATGCAGGGATGGGATGAGTAAGTGAGTGCCCCAGAGATGATAAGAAATAGTCCTTTGGGTAATAACTGGCTGTGAGGAAACAGAAACTTGGAGCTTCTGGGGATTTTCTGAGTGGATAAATTGTCAGTTTGTTTCTACAGTTTAGACAAGTGAGACTTTAAGGTGTGCTTTTTGCAAACAAAGAGCTTGCATTGATCCCTCTGTCTGACATGTAATTCTGATTTGTCTTAATAGTAACACTCCTGCCAGGCACTGAACACTAGCTCATTTCTCTCAGGCCAGACAGCAGTGACATGACATATCACTTTCCCATCTGCTCCATAGAGAATATAAATGTTCCATTATTTGGCCGTGAAAAGAGCATCACTTTGGTTCTTAGTAGCTGGGTTTCTTGGCAATAGAAACCAAGCAAATCCACTTCTTATTTTTCTTGCTAAAGCAGAATATATCTGCAGGTTTCTGCTGCCAACAAAATGTTGACACCCCCCCCTCCCCCCTTGTCTCTCTCTATATGCAGATGTACACATATCCATCTGACAATATACTGGAAGACAGGGCTGTCCTTAAGAGATCTCACCAGACACTACACTATACTTAAATAGCAATCTTAAAGCTGAATAAGAAGTCTGTTAAACAAAATGTGTATAAAGAAGCTGACTGTATTTTCTCACATGTTCTTAAAGTTGCAAAATAAAGAGGACTATTAAGACAAAGGAACACATCAGACTTCTGGGAGAAATGATCACGTGTCTTCACTCTAAAGTTTAGCAAAACTCAAGTCTCCACATAAAGTTCATGAATTCATTTTTATGGCTCAGAGACAACATGAAGAACAGGGCTGTATTTTTCTATAGAATTCCACTGCTATGGTATATTTAAGCTATATTATGTACTTTTTCTTTTTTTCAGGAGGATTATAATCCATATTTCTAAAGAATTTGTGTACCACCCTGTGAGTGGCATTTCCAGTGCTCCTGCTGGGCCAACTGCTGCAGGAATGATGCTGAAACAGACAGAAACTACTCTGACAGCCACTGATGTGCAAATCTGTGCTAGAGAGTGCAGCCCTGCTCCTGAGGCCGGGCTCCTGACTGCAGCCCCGGGATGTGGCCTGGGGAAAGGTGATGGGGGGCAGCCTCAGCATCTGTGGGTGCAGGCAGTGTGTTTTCTGGAGAGGAGGCTGAGCAACATCATTGAAAGGAACCTGTCTTTGTCACAGAGATTGTCCTCATCCCTGGCAGTGCAGCCTGTCTCTGTTTTTATTGACTGTGAAATGGGTTCACTGGTATCCGGCCGTTTCCACTCATTCACCCGTTCTGATGCTGAAGTCCAGGAGAGTCACAAGGCTTTAGCCAAAGGGAGAAAGAAGAGAAAGAGAGAAAATCCTACCTGCTGTGTCATGTTTGCACAAAATGAAAGGCTGGGTATAGCATAAGGAAGGAAGGAAACAACATACCTGTGTATGTCACTGCTGTTTTCTCAGCACTTTATAACCACTTGTGTTTTACTTTCCCTTCATCACAAACTCTTATGGTTTGCAGCACAACACAGGGCCTGAGTTCACCTTATTCACCCTACTGGTGCTTGCTGGCCTCAGCTACTGCCTGCCTTGATCCTGGATGACTCCTTGGCACCCAGCCCCAGGTGGGTAGCACTCCGTGTGCCTCCACTGCTCCCAGTGGACTTCCCTAGCCTGGGAGCCCTTTCTGCACACTCCCCACAGTGTGACACCCAGTTGTGGCAGTGAAAGGGAGCCTTTTCTTGAAGAAACAGAAGCCAAACTGAAGAACAAAGGGCTGCAGGCAGGTCAATGAATGAAGGACCATTGTAACCCTCTCTCCACTCTACCAGTATGAACTGCTGGTTGCTCTCTGGAATGGACACACTGCATCTCTTGTGAAGACTAAGGCCTGATGTACGAGCAGTCTCCTGTGACCAGAGGGATAAGGTGGCTCAACACAAGGCAAGTCAGAGCATGGCATTTGCCTATCACCAGGTCAACTTTCTTGGCAGCTGTGCTGTCCCTGCTTTTTCTCAGGGTGGCAGCTGCTCTGTGGCCTGACTGCAGTTTGGATGAGGCAATCTTTGGCACAGACTTCTGAGGCTGTGGACTGGCTATGGAGGCACAGGGCATCTGAGCACAGCTCACTGCTCCTCTGCCCCCTCTCTGCTGCCAACCCTTACTGAGTTACTGGGCCCCCAAAATTGCCGCTTGCCTTTGCATCCTGTGAAGAAGCTGATGCTAGACAACCCGATGAAACAATAAACAAAGACAAAAGAAACCACTCTGCTCACAGCTGACCATTCTTTTCCTTCAAGTCTCAGAGAAGATCATATACAGCAAAAAATTCTCTTTGCTCCCAGTGGCCATCTGCTTCTGGAGAGAACCAAAGGTCAGGACCGTTCTTTGGGTTAAATTTGCAGTCAGAGAAAAGAGAGAAATGCAGAGTGATCAGGGGCATAACATCTTTTAAAAACCCAAATGATTGCAAGGGAGAATGGGAGAGAAGAATGGCCTGAGGCTTTATTGGGTTGATAACCTGCCAGCACCTCAAATGGTAGTGGGAAAGTGGCTCGGTGATGGGGATGGCTCAGTCAGACTTTGGGAAAACAAAATTGATTGGATAAAGCAAAGTTTTTCATAATTTAAGTTTTCCACAGAAGACAGAGCTGGAGGAATGTCCTTGTGCAAGGACATTTCTGAAGCACAGTCACTCTTTTGCAACTCTTTTTGTCTGATGACTCAAAGCAAAATAAATCACATTTGATAAAAAAACCCACAAAACATAGCACATTCAGAGCACTGTTTACGTTAACAATGATGCAATTAATAACTTGCACCAGAAACAATTGACCACAACTGAAAACACTCCTGTGCTGTTTTAGCCACTACTTCCCCAAATCCCAGCACTTCCTCCTGGTGTGCCTGGTCTGCTCACCGGCCAGAGGCACAGCCCAGGCATGGTGCATTTGCAAAGCTTCATTTGAAGAGGAGAACCCATCTCTTCAAATACTTCCTCCTGCTCCCCAGAACAACTGCAACAGCAATGACTTCTCAAGCTGATCCTGCACTGACTGCAGTTCAGATAGTCCTGGACTCCACTTGGTCCAGGCCACCAGGTGAGACCCAACTCCTGGCAGACACTCAGTGCATGCTTTCTTCTCAACAGGCTTTTGAGGGAAGAAGTCCCTTTCCTTGGCTAGCCCTGCTAGTACAGCTGTTCCTTTCAAAAGTTTGAGCTTAAATACATCTGTCTGAAACATTGTCTGAGCAATTCTTAACATCCTGCTAGACCTGGCTTGGTCTCACACTCCCACATCTTTTCCTCTAGCATTTTGCTCATTTCCTTATATTGAAGATCTGCTGTTTTTACAAGAGGCATCTCAAACTGTTTTGCCACTTAGCAGAAGGCATCTGCACATTTCCATCTTCCACGCCATGTTGCCTGTGTGCACATATTTCAGCACCAAAGTATGAGCAAGCAGGTGGCCAGCAGCAGCAAGTCCACCCAGATAACGGGTTCTTTAGCTGAAAGTCAGCTGTAGCCCTCATTCCACAGCAGGAGGTAACATCAGGGGCTCTGTGAATGAAGCATTGGTGAACCGAGACAAAATCTTAATATTCCAGTTCCTGAGCCATTTCATAACATCTCTGACCATCTGTCCTTTGCCAAGATCTTGCGGTAAGTGCAGAGAGGGCAAACAATACTTTGTGCAATAAGGATTGGCATGCTTTTCCCAAAACATCCCTAGCTCCTGGACTGCACTATGCTCACCTCAAGATAGCTCCGGTCACTCAGGCCTCCTGCCCTGTTCAATTCACCTGGCAGAGGCATATTCCTCTTCTTTAGGGATATTATGCTCAAATCATGTTTAACAACCACTGTCATGTGGAAATCAAGTTTGTGAGCTGGGAAGTGTGGCCAACTCCTTCTCCCAAATCAAAGGGCAGAAAACCAAAAGGCAAGAAGCTGGAGGCAGTAAGGCAAAGAGGAGTTGTTACCATGAGTTTCCAGGCTTGTGTAAAGGTGAAATAATCTATAAAACAGCCTCCTTGTATCCTTTCCCTTCTCAAATTATTCCTTAATTTAAACAGATTTTAAATACATTCGTGGATGACAATGCTGAAGGAAATTTAGGCTAATTATCCAGGGATGACATGAGGAATCCACTCAGGACATAGAATTAACAAATACATTTCCTTCTTCAAAAGTGGCATGTGATCCCGCCTACCCCCTGCCAGTCCAAAGAATCAACCCCATGGCGTCTCAGCCCCAGGGAGCACAAAGCTTTCAGGTTCCCCTGCAAAGGCTTTAAGACTCAGGGACAAAACTCTTGGAGTTTGCTATGTAGTTTAGCCACCATCCCAAGTGACCAGAGGTACCTCCATACTTGTTGGCACCCCTTCTCCAGAAGCTGAGCTGACTGCAGTGCAAAGAGCGAACCTCCAACCCCCGTGTTCCAGCAGGCATTTGCAAGTCTGCCCGGCGCTTGTGGGGCCAAGCACGTGTTTGCAGAACCACATGGTGTGCCTGCAGAGGCTGCTCCTTCTCTGGGCAAGAGCAGCCAAGCATGAAGGATTTGGGCAACACAAAGCACTTGGTCCCGGCACTCTGTGGCAGCCTGTCTTTCTTAGAAGATGTAGCCAAGGCCCTGTGCAGTCATGGCCATGTAAAACGAAGCAAGCAGCCTTCCTGAACAGCTCCTGAGCTTCGCTCCAGTTCTTGTGTAGCTCTGCCCTAACAGGGGTAAGGACACTGCACCACCAAGGCCCCTGTTCACCTCTGGATGCCAGAGCTTGCTGGAAGTGCAGACCCCGGCTCTAAGTGTGCGTTGCCCTCTCAGCCAGAATTCAAACCTGCCTTATTTCAGAGAAATTTCTATGTTTTGTTCCTTTTTTTCCCCCACAAACTACCGCTTCTTTTCCTGAAACAAAACACAAGTCTTCCTTACTTTGGAATTTCCCAGAGCACCGAAAAGGCCAACTCCTGCTGACCCCTACCGCAAGCTGCCACTACCTAAAACTGTCAGTAACACTATGTGGTTGATGTGAGCAAAGTGAGGTTTGCAGAAGGAAGTTTTTAAAAACCAGCTGACACAGAAAGAAAAACCAAGATGCTTGGAGAGGTCTTTTGCTTGTAGAGGAGCCTCAGTGAGTCCTTCGCTTTCAGGTTTCCTTCTGTGACTGAGATATCAAACAGCTCAGCTCTCCCTCCACCATGTTGTGGCTTTTCCCACCAATATCTCTTGTTCTAGCAAAAGATACAATCTATTGCTGCAGGCAAACTCTGGCTGATAAAGGCTTTTTCAGCCTGTAGCAGACATTGGCCAGGATACAAAAACAGTCTTGACTATAAGGAATAAATTAGTAGGAATGAATCATGATAGTTACTAACTGCAGCTTTTGGAGGAACTTCAGGGCATCTCCTCCATTAAAACACAGTTATTAGGGGTTTCTCACATGAAATAAATTGGTAGCATCTTTTCTGTCTTTAATAGGGCCCTTCTGATTCCTAGCAGATAGTAAACTGTCCTTTTTTTATAAGGTTCATATTCTGCTGTCTTTCTGCTAGGAAAAAACCTCAGAGAACTGAGTCACTTAAATCATATACAAGTAAAAACAATTTTGTGGAAATGAGTGAAGGAAAAAAAGCATAAAAAAGGATAAAAGCCGTGCCCATAAAATTAGAAATCTTTATCAATCTGTAAAAAAATACAAAGTGTAAGAACTAGTAGCACTGTACTTCCCTGGACTTAGATATTAGGAATAAATTCTTCACTGTGAGGATGGTGAGGCATTGGAACAGGCTGTCCAGAGAAGATGTGGGTGCCCCATCCCTGGAAGTTCTCAAGGCCAGGCTGGATGGGGTCCTGAGCAATCTGGCTAGCAGAAGGTGTCCCTACCCATGGCAAGTGGGTTGGAACTGGGTGATCTTTAGCGTCCCTTCCAACCCAAACCATTCTACGATTCTATGACTACAGGTATCATGCTGTTCCTTAGACGACATACCCGTTGTGGGAGACACTCTAAGATCCAGAATGATTTTTGGACGGTTGGCTTTGATAGCCATCCTGTCTGGCAACAGCCCACACTGTCCATGCCCTTCAGCAGCCGTGCTGTGCTTCTCTATCCAGGTTAATGAATGTGTGTCTGTTTGAGTTTTGCTGCATTTTTATAGATTTTACTGATTTATTTAGATCTGTAATCAGAGCTGTGGGGGGAAAAAAAAGGCTTGTGAGCCAAGAGATTGGTCTGTGTTTTTGCAGTAGGAGCAGCAGATTTGGCAAGAGCTCTGGCCCCGTTGTGCCTGCGGTGACTCTGCAGGGACGAGCAGGGTGCAGGCTGTGTGCAGTGGTCATGGTTAGCTATAGGTGGCACGCTTGAACAGGGCTAAGCCCGAGAGTTCCATTGCCAGGCACCCGGATCTAAAGGGAGGATTAGATGAGCATCTGCTCTTCAGCAGGCAGATGCATCCAGAACTACACCAGCTGCTGATAAGGAGAGCTGCTGGGAAAACAGATTTGATCATGTCTTGCAAGTGGCTGTAGGCGAACCCAGCCCCTTTGCGCTGTTTGTGGGGCACTGGGGTGCTGGTGCTGGGCTGTTCATCAATGCTGTTAGGACAAGATCTTGCTCTTGTCTCCCTCTCTGCTCCCCTACTCCCCTCAGGCTCCCTCCATAGTCCCCTGCATGAGCTGGTCTTCCATCCAGGCTGAAGCTCCATCACTCCAGCCTGGGATTGGTCATCTTAATGCTGTCTCACCTCCCCTTCCCTGCTCCCTTCAGACTGCCTCCATCTAGTGTGTGTGAATGCTGAGGCAGGGACAATGCAGGCAGCACGTCCAGTGTTACAGGTCAGAATTTCCCAGCTTTTCTCAATCCCTTGCCCAGCATCTCTTTGGAAAAATGCACTGCTGCTTGTCATGAGTTACAGTGGATTTTAAGAATCTTTACCTACAGGTGAACCTCTTAATTTTACTAAGAAATTGAAGGTACTGTTCAATAATAGAAGTAATAATTCAGTGGGTTGATATAGCTTTGAATTTTATCCATTGTGGTTTTACATTCAGAGGTGAGTAGGAGTTATGTTTACTGGTGTGATACTCATTCCCTCCATAAAGACATTCCTGGAATGGAAGTGAGTTTCATTCCTCCTCTACTCCTCTCAGTCACTCTCAGTGAGCCTCTGCAGGATTTGGTCTCCTATCCAGTCTGGAGCTCCATCACACTGGCCTAGTGCTGGTTGCCTCCTTCCCTGATGCCTTCCAACCACCTGGCCAGGGTGCTTCTGGGACACGTGGTCTTCCCCAGGCAGTCAAGTTTCTCCTGGAAATTGCACAAGGGGCTCTAAGCACTGGCCACATCTGTATGTGTAATTTATGGTTCAGTTTCCAAAGCCAGACTGAAACCTCAGCAGCAACAGTGTATTTTCAGGTACACTTGAAATGAAAACATTTGGGGTTTATTCTTATTGAAAAAGTAAGAAAAACACCCATATGTTTAGTACCCAAACCTTTCAAGTAGGGGGAGACAGAAGGGCACTCCAGTCACCCGGTGGTTTTCTCATTTCTCGAAGGGTAAACGTCATTTTCAAGCAAAACCGCAAGGGCAGAACATGAAGGAAGGGAAGGTGGGCCTTGCATTTAGAAGATGAAATCTTGCATGCTGACTTTTCACAATGTTTTCCCTTTTTTCTTTTTTATTTTCCAGCTGAAACCATTTGCCAAGTGCTCCCCCACCTCCACAACTTCCTGGAGGTTGCTGAAAGTGACTCAGCCTTGGCAGGGCTGGCAGGACAGGGCTGTTGCTGGGCGGTGGGAGATGCTGCTGACTCAGGGTGGGCACTGCCACATCATCTCCACCTGCCCAGGCTGGGCTGGCTCCCCTCTGAAGCAGAGACTCCTCCTCCAGGCAGGTAAAGACCACCCTGGCCCCACTGGAGGTGAAAGGTGCCCTTGCTCAAGCATCCAAGCCGTGCATCCTTGTGCCTCACTGCCCTTGTCCCCAGCTTGCTCCTGAGGAGGAAGAATGCCAAGTTGTTTCCTGAGGCTTCTCCGGGAGCCTCTTGCTCACAGTGTTTCCAAAGAGGAGGAGTCTCAAATGAGAGGCACCACCTGCCCAAGGCTGATGGACAAAAAATAGTATGTTTTTGTTTGAATTTTAGATAAGAAGATAGCATGTTCTGTCATCAGAGCTCCCCCACCAACAGCCACTTTCACACTCTGTCTGATAAAAATCACATAATGTGATAATATGATAATTAGGTTTCAATGTTCCCTTTCTCGAAGACACCCTGATACTTTGCCCTATCTTGGCTTCCACTTGGGCGTATCCACATTGCTGATTAACAGTAACATTCTTAAAATACTTTTAATTTAATCTCATAATAAGAAATTTACTTATTCTTAACATTCTTTAAAATTATTTAAAATATTAATAAATTATTCTTAAAAATGTTCTTAAATAAGGCATGTGATAGCAGCATGCAGAAAAGGCAGAAAGAGGTAAAAGGATTATGTCAAAGCTGTAGTCATTAAGACTTTATTTACCATGCAAGGACACGATAAATATCATATCATATCAGTGATACTTCTAAGATAACAAGTAAATAACCCTGCTAACCGTCAACTGGAGTTCAAGTGGAGGAGAGATTAGACAAACTCATGAAGTATTTTTGGTGAATCTCTAGTTACAAAACTGAGTGGCAGATCTCGACTTGTAACGCTGCACTGGGTTTCTGTGGTCAGGATTTGGTGGTGGAGGGACTACAGGGGTGGCTCCCATTAGAAGCTGCTAGAGGCTTCCCCCCATGTCCTGCAGATCCAATGCCATCCAGCTCCAGGACAAACCCACCGCTGACCAAGGCTGAGCTGATCAGGGGTGTAGTAACATCTTCAGGATAATGTATTTAAGAAGGGAACAAAAGCGTTGTAGGGCAGATGACAACTGCAGCCAGGAAAGAGCAGAGTGAGAACACATGAACAACAATGCAGACACCAAGGCCAGTGGAGAAGGAGGGGCAGGAGATACTCCAGGCGCTGGAGCTGAGGCTGCCCTGCACGCTGTGGTGCAGCCCATGGAGTGGCAGCTGAGCCCCTGCAGCCCATGGAGGACCATGGGGGCACAGAGATCCACCTGCAGCCCATGGATGAGCCCACGCCAGAGCAGGTGGATGCCCAAAGGATGCTGTGACCCCGTGGGAGGCCAGTGATGGAACAGGGTCTTGACAGGGACCTGCAGCTCGTGGAGAGAGGAGCTCATGCTGGAGTAGGTTTTCCTGGCAGGACTTGTGGTCTGGTGGGGGACCCACACTGGAGCAGCTTGTTCCTGAAGGACTGCACCCCATGGAGAAGTGACCCACAGGAAAGCAGTTTGTGAAGAACTGTTGTCCATGGGATGGACTCACACCAGAGTGGTTCTTGAAGGACTGTTTCGCATGGGAGGGACCCCACGGGGAGCAGGGGAAGGACTCCAACTCCTCTCCCTGAGCAGCAGCAGAAACAACAACTGACCGTAACCTCCATTCCCTGTTTCCCTGCACTGCTGGGGGAGGAGGAAGTAGAACTTGGAAGGAAGGAGGGATGGGGGAGGAAGGTGTTTTTAAGATTATTTTACTTCTCACTCTTGCTCTCATCCTGTTAGTAATAAATTTAATCAATATCCCTACTCTGAGTCTCTTTTGACTGTGATGGTGATCAGCAAGTGACCTCTCCTGGCTCTTATCTCAACTCATTAACTCTTTGTTGTTATTTTCTCTTCTCTGTCCAGTTGCAGAGGGGAGTCAGAGAGTGGCTTTAGTGGGTACCTGGTATCCAGCCAGAGTCAATCCACTAAAAATGCAGACAAAACACTATTTGGAATTTAGGTATTTTTGTTTCAATCCTTCATGTAGGACTTTATGGGACTGTTCTTGGAGGTGTCTGAGCAATATGGTATAAGTCTGCTTTTTTATGCTGAAAGAGCAAGGTCTATCTTTTTTTTAATGATAGCAGAGGAAAAATGACAAAGTTTGCACCCTGGCTTGTGTGCCCTTATCAAATGCAAAGGAAGTTCAGAAATCTAAATATAGACAAGAAAGATGGGGAAACTTTGCCTATGTCCACAGGACACAGCAGGTTTGACTCTTCTGGTTTTCCTGAAGTGCTCTACAGCTTAGTGTGGAGATCTTCCGATACCTGGTAAATGAAACAAGACTAATTGTGGAAGTGGTTTTCCTGAGTGTAGGTGGATTTTATTATTATCTCTCTACCTCAAATGGCAAAGGAATACTTTGAAAAAAAACATGTTTGTTAAAGTTTTGAGCTTATTGCCACTTTGGGGCTGAAGAAAGCTTTGACCCTAGGGAGGCAGGAATCTCTCCTAGTAAAACCAGACTTCTCAATTCCAGCACAACTGAGACAGAGACTGAGCAAAACTGAAAAACTCCTAAAATGGCAGCAGGTTTACCTCTCATGCTACAAAGTGCCAGCCAAAAATAAAGCCACACCTTGAACGAAACCCCACCAAAGGAGCCTCTGCAACTCTCCTTCTTCAAAGTCTCTGGATGGGGTTTTAGCTGCACAGCTTAAACTGGTGGGGAAAGTGGGTTTAAAACTAGTGCTTAGCTTTGCCAGCAATCACTGAGCACCCCACCGAGTTGCTTTAGCACAGAGCTTTGGAGACAGGAATTAAAACTGCTGGGGAAAAGTTATGAAGCTTTGTCTGATCATACACAAAATGGGTGGTTATGAGCTGATTCAGCTAAAGCACCACAAAACCATGCAAGTGAAACCTCTGATTTAACATTGGTTACATCTATTCATGTGTTTCTGTATCAGCTTCGTGCCTTGCTTTCATCAAAGCAAGCTAAATTAATCTAAGCTTCAGTGTAAGCATTTGCATACGGGTTCCTCTAAAACCTGCTTTTAAACTGTCTTGAAGACAAAATACCCTACTCATCTTTTCTAGAAACCTAGTCAAAGCATCACCGCATGTTCCTGGAGCAGAGACTGCACATTTTTATTTGCTTCCTGAACTTTTACTGAAGTCATCATGAAACCAAGAATCAGACTTAGCTGAAATATTGCCATATCCCCATTTGTACCTCCCCATCTATTTTCCCCAGGTGCTGACAATGGCTGAGTTGACTTGTACCCCGTTTAGGGGACACGATGAGGACCTGACAAAGTGTGGCTGTAAGTTGTAGCAATGGGTTGTTGTCAAAACTGTATTTCACTTTTCACCTTTTTGCCCTCCTCTTCTGCCTGGGCAGTTAAATAAACGGGGGATGAAATCAAATTTGGAAACACCATTTTCATCTTTCATCCTGAGTTCTTGGTAGCAGAGGACCCAAAGGACCCCTTAACCTCTGCTGGCTGGAGTTGAGGATTGGAGATGATTGGAAAAGGGAGACTGTTCTCAGCAAATCACTGTTTCCTGATGAGAGCCACAGAGTTGAAACCTTAGGTATGAACCACCTGCCCATTAAAACCTCTTGGAGTTGCAATCAGTTCTCTTTGTGGGATAAGGACGTTGAACAAATCCCTGTGGTCAGTGGAGCTGCATTCATGTGCATAAATCTAACCCTGTGGTTCTCTGATCTGCTGAGCTGCAAGGGGAAAAATGAAAAGGGGGGAGAAATACCCAGGAGTGAACTGGCATTCTGCAGTGGAATTGGAGCCATCATGATGATCAAAAATATATATTCTTAATTTTACTTTTTCAAAAGTAAAACCAGGCAGGGGCAATGTGGGCAGGGATAATCTGGATCTCAATGCATCTTCCTCTTCTCAGTGCTTCCCTTGCAATCTTAGCTCTGGCCCACTCCTTCCCTCAAGCTGTTTTGCAACCTCTGCTCCTTGCTGTGCTGTGTGCCACGACAAAAACTGCCCTGTGACGACAATCAATGTCTAATGCCTGAAGGTGAACATTCAGGATATTTAAATAGGATGAGTTTTGGAGTCAGGACCTCAGGTCAGGTGCTGGCTCCAAATGCAGCTAATTTACACTACATCAGAAAACTCTTTTTGTTGGCTCTCTGGGAAACTCTCCAAAATGTAATGCTTATCTTTTAATATTTTCTTGGACAAAATAACATGTCTTAAGGGTACCAAAAAACAGCACTGCAGAATGAGCAGTTGAGAGTGAGGTACAACGCAGAAAGACAAAGAATGTGGGCCAAGGTAGATGGGGGGAGTTTGGCTTGCTTACAAGATTGTTTGCACCCTTGGTTACCATGACCTGGCTCAGTTTCCTTGTCCTCTGATGAGCACCACTCATGGGTATGTCTGATCTTCACAGTATTTTGCCTACAGAGCTTTGGAGAGCTACAGGGCAATGGGAGAAAGCACATGTATCTTGGAAAATTTCTCCTCTCTGCTGGAGGGTGTGTGAGGAGGAACTCTGCTGGTAGCAGGGAGGAAGGTGTGCCACCAGCTCTGCAGAGCCAGACAGCTACACAGCTGTGATGCCAAAAGGGGAAGCCAAGGCACATAGTCAAATAGGTTTTGCACAAAAGGGAACCAGGTGCTCTGGGGCCAGATCCTGCTCGGTTTACAGCAGGTAAAGTTAAGGGACAGCTAGTTGCAGAAGACCTGCTCCATACCCAGCCAGTGATGCTGGCAGCAGAGCTTGGTTCCTTGGGTAGGTGTGGTACAGCAGATGAGGAAGAGGTGCTGGAACATCTCATGGCACAAAAAAAGAAAGATCAGGTCAAGTGTGACCAAGGCTAAGGAGCGTGCAAGATGTTCATCCTCACTGACTGCTCTCTGTTTCCCTGTCAGTGCTGCACTGCCCATTCTGCCCTGTCCTGGCTCCCTGTGGCCTCCCTAGATCTCCCTTCAACATGCCATGAGCCTCGTGTTCCTGTTGTTTCACTTTGGTTACCCAAGTTCATTGCTCATCTCAGCTCTTTGCCTGCTGTCTGCAATTCCTGTCTAACAGGCTACATGGGAGGAGAGGAACTAAGATCCCTTTGACTCCTCTGCTGAACCCATGCTAGCCAAGGCAGACAAGCAGCTGTGAGTGAGTGAGGGGCTGGCAGGGGAATGGCTGCACTCAGTGGACTGTCACACCGTGTTGTGGAGACATCCCTTGCTGGAGGGCTGTGGGCAGCAGAAGCACCTCTGGGCTGCATTAGGCCACGGGCTGGTGAGCCCCACAACAGGTGACATCAGCACATGATGTTTGTATCCCTCCTCCTTCTGCTCTTCGTTTATGCCCCTTACCATCCTCTGCTCAAGGCTGACTCTGATATCCTGTAGTGGTGTCCAGCAGAGATGAAAGGACTACTCAGCGGGGTAAATGGGACACAGGGAAAGAGGCTCTGCAAGGGGGACGAACACCTAGTATGTAGTTGCGTGGACTGGGAAAGCCACACAGTGCTTCCTACTCCAGCATTGCTCCAACACAGAGCACTTTACCCGTTTTAATGCTGTACCATGAAATTTGTAGGCATTCTAGGACCTCATCGCACAATTAGAGACAGAGAAGCTCGGTGACAGCTGCAGCAGTCAGGGAAACAACAGCCCTCGTATATTGAAACACACAGAAACACTCTTTCCAGAAAACTGGGCTGTATCTGCCTGTTTGGTGAGGGGGGAAACCTCAACACCCAAAGGCAACGAGTGCTGTCCCCATGCCAGCTTCCTGCTCCTGCCATCTGGGCATCCCTACATCCCCAGGAGCCAGCAGCTGCTGCCCCACACCACAGCACTGAGAGCTGCTCCCTCACGGGTTCCTCCACAGATCCTGCTAAAGCGTACGCCGCTGGCCGAGGGGGAGGAGGAGGAGGACGCTGAAGCAGAGCAGAGCTGGGAGGTAGGTAATGCTCACAGGCACGGGAATTTGCTTTACCTGCTCAGCACTGAGGGATAACTGCCCAAACCCTGTCACTTTATCACAAGGGGACTGACTGGTGGTGGTATTTTATCTTTAGGACAGCCTGTTGTTTTCTTTCTGTTTTTTGGGGGGGCTCTGTGAAGCCCAATTGCTGCTGCACATCTCCTCCCGCAGCTATGTTGGCATTGTCTTGGAAGTGACTATGTTGAAAGTTGGTCTTTCCTTCTCCCCGGGCTGATCCCTGTGTTTTTGCACCCATGGCTCTGGATGACGGTGACCTGGTGCATCTGTCAGCTCTGCAGTGCTTCTCACCTTTGGTAATCCAGTCCCTAGTGCCTGTGTTGGAGATGAGAGAGGATTTGAAACACAGACACGCTGGAGATGTTTCCAGCTCAGGTGCTGTGTGTTCACACTTTGGTGACAGCCAAAGGGCTGATCCTTTCTCGCTTGTCTAGTTCCCTGAAAACACTTCAAATGAAGTGCAAGACCTCTGTGTCCCTGACTGCCAGCAGAGCTGGCTGCTTTTTATGGCAGCATGATTTTCTCTCTGCACAGCAATTCCCTGCCCTCCGCTTCCAGACTCCAGGTAATCTTCCTCTTTCAGTGCACCGTCCACAATGCTGGGGCTGCGATGGAGCCGGAGCGGGATGTCAGGGCAGCAGCAGGCAGCAGCTGCCTCTCTTCCCCACAGCCTGAGGCTCAGCACCATGCAGTGAGCCAGTGGCTTTGCTGATGCTGCTGAAAACTTTTTGTTCACTGGACATTGGATGCCCTTTCTTTTTGCATTAGATTGATTTTTATCCAGGGCAGACAGACCTCCCTGCTGTGCCCCTTGTAATGCTTTGAGACAGCACAGCCATGCTGAAACAGGAGCTGTGCTAGCTGTAGTTTTGGCTGTGTTTTGTTAGACCAACCTCTCTGAATCCTTCTCAGGTTCTGCAGTTAGTTTTTTATCAGTTGTGTGCATACCCAAAAGCCTATGTGAATTTATTTGCTGAGAAGTTTCTTGGAGGACCACCAAGCACTGCTGGGATCAGTAGTTTGATGGAGGGCAGTGAATGCTACTTCTGACATGGTTCTGTAACACTTGAAGGCCATTTGCGTGATCTTGCTGGCCACGAGCACCCTCAGATCATAGTTTAAGATTAGGTAGACTAAAAACCAACTTTGTATTAAAAGCAAGACTGGATGTCAGGCTTGCTGATGATTCCCAGGGCTGAATTTTTAACAGAAGTGCTTTAATGACCCTTTTTTGGTCACAGGTTTCTAGAGAGCCTGGAGACAAACATGTAATTTTCCTATGCAGACACTTCCTTCTTTTGTGCAAGGAGTAAAAAGGTGTGTTATATACCAAGCTTAACAGTGAGAACATATATGAAATCATGATGGGAGCACACTCATACTGTTGAATAGCATGCCTTACTGGGAAGTACATGAAATGTTAACCTCCTGTGGTATATGTGGTCAGCTGCTGTTTGATGTCTTATCAGAATACCTATTCACATTTCAAAGGGAAAGAAAACCCCAAAATATTATGCACTGTTATTTTGTGATGTGATTTCACTTTGCTGCCTTGTATTGTGGATCTATTATTTTACATTTCAAAGGACAAGCTCTGTCTTAACTTTGCTTTTCACTTTCCCAAGCTGAAATGAGACATAGAAGGAACAAATGAGGGTTGTTCTGTTCCATCCTCAGACCCATTTTATTGATAAAAGTCCTAAGTAATCAAAAATCTTAGTCCCAGCTTGCAGCAAATTTCCCTGGCAAAGGGAGGTGCAAAGGCTTCCTGGTGCTGCCTGCCCCCACCTATCTCCTTTAAAGAAGAGACCTAACACTGGGAAGGGTTTCCTGAGTTTGTAATTGCTGACTTTACACATATTTGATAGAATAAAGATGAAGCAAGCAGAGAGCATTTTGGGTTAAGGAAACATAAACACTCAGATCATTATTTTTTTGTTTTTGTTTTTGACATTGTTTGAGATTAATTCAAGAACTTTCTATTTCTCCAAAGATTCCCTAAAGCATTGTGGCTCAATTCTTGGCTTTGGGATTTCTCAAATGTCCTTTGCTCTGTCCAAGAAATGTGGACACATTCCATTATTCTTGTCTATAAAACCTGGTCTTGAGTTAGGTCCTGCTCAGAAAAACCCTCAAAAGGTTAATGAATCTGTTGACCTTTTACTTTTCTGCCTACTAACTTACAAGGTAGAAAGTCTTGATGATCCTTGGAATTATTGAAGCTTATCACAAAAGAGTCAGCAAAAGAAAACCTGTGTGTTGTAAAAGGAAATACAGATTTTAAGTATGCAGTGGCAAAAGTTCATCTGTTTTATCCCACTCATTTGAAACTCACACAAGAAAAACATGAAGATGCAGTTTGGTAATGAGAAGGAAACCTGACCCATGCATCTGCATACCGGAAAATGACTCCTCCTGCTCTTCAACCCACCTTCTTGCTGGATGTGATATATTTCAAAACATTTTGGGCTGTATCTGTTATCTTCACTGAGCTGTGCGTGTCCACCCCCAGCCCACAGGACAGGAGGGTGATGTAGGTGGTGGGAACGGGAGCTCTGTTTTACCCTGGCTAGCCTAAGAGATCCTCCCCAGTGCTGCGGTGAAGAGGGGGTAGGAAGGGCTGATGCAAAAAGCAAACTCCTCTCTGTCAGCGCAAGGCCAGCTGTGCTGCCGCCGGTCACGTTTGTGGCCAAGTCACATTCGCAGGTAGGGCTGTGGTGTGAGGAATGCCTGCCCCTCACCTCTCCCCATGGCTTCAGCCTGTCCTACCAACAAAACTGCTGGCACACCTTGGCAGGTCTCCCCATAAGCAGCAGGGGCATGATTATTTGGGTGATCTCTCAAGTAGCACCGTGCAAGATCAGGAGAGAGTTTAAATATGGTGAGCATTGATCCCTGCAGGTTATGTACCTGCACTGCAGCCTTCAACCTAGGGCAAACGGGGAGTATCTGCTGAACAGTGGTACAGTCTGTCCTGCTTGCTCCTGATGCATCTGGATGGGTTGCTGGGTCCATGCTGAGGTGCTGAGCTCTGGCTTTCCCTCTCCCCCCAACACATGGGCTCAGCACAGCAGCTGTGCTGTTTGCAGTGGTGTGGATGGTGGACATGCCTGATGTGGACAGTAGGGTGGTCTTCAGTGTTGAAAATGAGTTGCCAAGAGCCTGGTGCTACATCTCTGTAGAGAGTATGTCCCTGATTGTCTTGACTAGAAAGGTTTGAAATCTCTTTCTGATACCAGGGACAAGCCTCTCCCCAGGCTGAACATGCAATCATTGCACGAAAGTGTCTAAGTGTCTGTATTCTGCATCATCAAACTCCTTCAGCCTTACTTTCACCATTGTGAGCTTGACCCATGGGCTTCCAGTTTTTGCCAATGCCACTGTGATGACCTTATTGCCAGGCCCTTTGACTCACCACCTCTCGTAGAGCAGGTTGAGCAAACCTTGAGGTTTTCAACGCTTTTGGTATCTTGCACATTTCCTGCAAGAGGTGGCAAAAAAAGTATGTTTCCTGAGATGAGATAAGTGTAAAAGAATAACTACAAAAACCAGACCAAAAGAACCAAAAACCCCAAGAAAAATAATAAAGCTGCTCATCAGCTTCCTGTTTACCAGCGGCTCAGATAGAGATTTGTCAGTGGTGTTGCCAAGCTCTCTTCACACCTCCTCTCAGACCACAGCAGTGTAGCAGGTGTGTGTTGCCCCAACAAAGCCTCTTTTCATGTCCCTGGTGAGGGCAGAGGCCTGAAGGAAGATGTAAAAGACATAACAGTGCTGCTCGGGTGCCTGCTTTGAGATCGTAGCCGCTGTGGTCTAGATGGGAAACACCAGTGGAATGGGACCATTGCCCAGATTTCAGTGTGTGATGCTCTCATGCTGAGAGCAGCCTGCCAGTGGCAGGGTGCAGGTTTGAATCCACGGCCCCTGAGTCATCAACCAGCCCTAAACCACACTGGCTTCCCTGTTTTAAGAGCATGGCTTCATGTGTTGAAAATCTTTTTTCCTTTTAAAATCTGTTAAGCATCTGGAGCTGCTTCCACAGGAGGCTCCTGCAGCAAAAATGAAACTGCACTCAAGAGACAGACTGGGCCACCAGTGCCCACATAGGAGGTGGCCCACCCTGAAGCCCCACAGTTCCTCACAGCCACCAGGATGGCATGGCCTAAGCCAGTTAAGAGGCAGGAGTGGTGCAGCCACTGCAGTGTGACAGTGAGCCCTTGCGGGGGTCCCACTGGTGCCAGGCTGCAGGAAGGCACCCGTCTTGCACCTGGGAGCGAGTCTGGTGGTCTGCACCCCATGCTGCTGCTGCTCCCTGAGGGCAGAGAGTGTGAATGGTGCCGAGACCAAACTCTGCCAGGAACCAGCCTAGCCATTTAACCAAGTAGCTAATTGAGTGCCCTTACCTGTGTCCAAACAGCATCTGGTTTATCTTCATTCAGAGACAAAAGGTGTTGCACAGGGTTAGGCACCAGAGCTGTGGTGAGAGGCATCCTGCCTGGTTTCTGTACTGGAGCTCCCAGATTTCCCACCTGAAGGGTCAATGAACCCTGAAGAGAAAGCCCTGAGCATCAGCAGGAAGGTCTGTTGTGGTTTTCATTGGTCTCTGACCAGTGTTACCTGGCTGGGTGCTGGGAGCAGAGCTGGGCTGGCTGGAGCAGCTGCAACTGGATGTTACTGGTGCAGGGTGACCCAGTAGTGGTGGTGGTGGCCAGTGACCACCTTTGCCCCAAGCCAGTATGGCCAGGGTCAAGATCTTGTGGAGAGAACTGGGCAGACAATCAGCATTGGGAGCCTTGATAATCTGGTAGGGAACTATCAGGTTAAGTCAGAGGGGGAATTATGTGCCAGTCAGTGTAATTACAGTTGCAGGAAAGCACTAGAAGGAATAAGCAGGCTGCAAGAAAATAGAAAGAGCAGGAGCTGATACAGATCTGCCAAGAGGCAGCTATGTCAAACCAACCTCAGTTTCAGCCTCATGCCAGCCAGCCAAAGCAGTGGTGTCCCATACCTCAGAGCTAGCAAGCTTTCTGAGCACCTCTAACAACATTTATGTGGGTGCACAGATGATCAGACAAACTCCTGAGCAATCACTGCGGGCAGGGAGAGCTGTCCATAAGGATCCTGCATCAAGGGCTTTGCCCTGCCCTGGCACAAACCAGCATTTGCTGCTCTAGATGAAGGTCTAGTGCATGATTTTGCTGTTTTTACACATACCACTGTGTTGGGAAGGGGTGCAAATGTACAGGGGGACAGGATGGCTGCTCAAATTGACCTTGTCAGATGGAAAAGCCTGGCGGTGATGGGGTGCAGTGCATTAAGAGCAAGTGCCCACTTCTGCACATGGGCAGGGTCAGACAAGGCCACAAACACAGTATGGGGAAGGCAACACTTCTAGAGAAAAGAATCTGGGTGCTGACATCCAGGGTAAGAGAACTGTGAGTCACCAGTGCTACATGATTGAAAGGGAAATAGCTACCCCACACAGGTTACTCTTCCCGTCTGCTTTGCCAGTTTTGGGCACTGCAACTGAAGCAGAGCTAGGCCTGAAGAGTTAACTTAGAATGCATATACTGAGCAAGAGTATAAAAAACCAAAATAACAGAAGGAGGTATTCCCACCAAGTATACTGAGCAAAGGATTCAAAACAACAGAAGGAGGTACTCCCTTCAAGGACTAGTACTGACACAAAAGAACAAAAAGTAGACAACACAAAAGATAGGAAAAGGTAGGAATGCATACACACACGCATAAAAAGACATTAAAGGATATATGGCAGGAACACAACAGGATGAAGAGGGAGAAGGTGCCAAGAGCTCAAGAAACCCTTGCCAGAAACATCTTGGAGTCAGCAAAAAGATGACAAGTTCGAAAGTTCACCTGAGGAAGAGGAGTAAAAGATGACCCCTCAAAGATGAAGTAACAAGAACTACCCCTGAAAGTTTCTCCAAATTAGACTCCACCTCTAACTCCTCCCTAACCCTGCCTGTTATGAATATTATAATAAAATAATGTAATCATATGAATATGCATGTCAAATTGATGTAATCTCACACAGAAATTGTATAAATAAGCCAGCTTTTCACTGATAAATTCGGAATCCTTTTGTCCAGCATGAGCTGGGGATTCCCCGACGTTGCTGCAATAAATACCTCAACTGCTTAAGGACCCAAATTGTCTCTTAGCAGTTATTCTGGGCCTCTTGGGGCACAAAATTTTCGGCATCACAACGCAAAAAAGATTAAGAAAAACTGAATAGTCACCAAAGAAGAACAGTGGCTGCAATTAACAATTTAGAAAGCATGACCTATAAAGGAAAAACTAAGGATTATGAGCTGTTAAGACTGAAGGAAAACATGCTATTAGAGTATTTTAATGCAGCTAGAAGTAATTGTTCCTCAATGGATAAGGTAAATAACTGACTTAAATTAAACCAGGAGAGTTTTAGATTAAGTATTTAGACAAATTCACTAGGAGTGAGTCTGGAGAAGCACTGGGATGTTTTCTAAGAAGAATCTGGGTGGAAAGCAGTGGCTGTAGGAGCAGGTTGAACAATTGCATAGCAAGAGTGGCAATGGGACACTGCCCCTGCATTCGAGACAGGGGACAGACTGCATGGTCTTCCAATGTTTCCTGCTTCTTCTCTGGTTTCTCTGTTCTAACTGATTGCATTTTCCTTTGTTCTCCATCTTTAGGCAAAGCACTGTCAAGTGCAAATCCAAGAGGTGCCCATGCAGCAGTGAACCAAAGGTTTGAGTCGGCAAAGGGTTAAAAAGCTAAGTGCTCTAGGGTGAGGGAAAAAAGCATCAGGTAAGGGACAGATGGGGAAGATTTTTGTTCTCAGAGACTCCATACACAAGAGATGTATTTGTTTACTTCGCTCTGTCCCACAGTTACCGTGTCATAAAACAGGAGTGAGAAAGTTCCGCTCCCTGCTGACGCTGCTGTGAATGAGTTACTGTGCTGGGAGTTTTGCAACGCACAGATTTCTGCTCGGGTGAAACTAAGCGATTGTGCAAGGCTGCAGCTGTCAAAGCCATAATCCTTGTGCCTTTGGTGCCTGCAGGAAAAAGGAGAGTGTGGAGCAGAGTGAGCTGGTCCAGACCTCACCAAACACCTCCAGCTGCTTCTCCTTCACAGACCCAGCAACAGTTTTTGGAGGACACTCTGGCGCTCAGGCTTTTTTTTTTTTTTTTTTTTTAACTGAGCATCTGCTACAGGAGAGAGAGCCAGAAAAATGCCAAATAGGTTTTTCCTCCACACATTTGTGCATGTCTGCATACACAAGCACTTTGTTACTGTAATACAACTCCACTTTGGTGGAGGGTGTCAATATTTTTGCCAACCAAACCAAAAAGAAAAATAGACACTTCTGCCTACTATCAGCAGAACAGACACATTTTTTAAGCTTTGAGGTTTGCTTGTTTTTGAAGAAGGGTGGGAAGAGGAGGTTATTTATTAAAAAAAATGCTGTATTTGAAAATGACACATTTAAAAATGGCAATTTTTTTTCTGGGACTTGTCAGAATAAAGTATCGTAACTCTTCTTTATTTTTTTTCTTGATTTGGAGGGGGGAAGTCCTACTCCCAAGCAACTCGGAACTTTCGGAGATATTTTAGCCAACCAAAATGTACATTTCTGATGACATAAAACCCCACTACTCAAAATCTTACAAGGTCACAAAATCTCACCCAACCTCTTTGTACACAGGCATACAAATACATTATCTCCATTGAGAAAAGTAAACAAACCATTCTGCCATGTGGCGTATTTGTACCTCCACACTGGCAGTGGTCTGATTAAACAATTCCAATCCAGATGGTGTGGTCCAACTGAGATGCTGTGTTGATAACTGGATGCTGGTAGACTCACACATCATGGCAATAACTGCAACATGCAAGGATTCCTCAAAAGACAGATCCTCTGTGGGGTTTCCTCCTGTATCTCACAGGTCCCTGGCAGCCCTGGGCACCGAGGTCTCAGTGTCCCCCTTGCCCATCCCTGCTACCCTGAGAGAGAGGGGTACAAGAGAGGGGGTGCTGCATCTGGGGAAGGGCAGTTGCTGGTCCATACAGGCAGCAGAGACACTTGGGAGAGGGTTGTTGGGGGAGGATGGCCAGGAGAAGGAATCTGGGATGGGACATTCATCAAAGTTCTACCTGCCCCACTGCTCCCACACTTCAGGGGACATGCTCACTGTGACTCCCCCCTCCTCTACCTTCTCCTGCAAATCTGAGCTGTCCTCATTGTTTTCCTCATCAACAGTGATGACTGCTGGCATTTTGCAAGGCATTTTAGCTGACAAACCAACATCTCTGAACATTGCAGAGCCTCTGTTGCAGTTAATCCTGGTTTTTTATCTCTGCTGAAGTAAGTCATCTCTTCCTTCTTCCAATATGACACATAAGCCCTCTGAGATGTAAAGTGAGAGCTGATCTGAAAGGGAAAAGCCTCCTTTTGACTAATAAGCTGTTTTTATTTTGCTGTTGAGCAAAGGCAGAGGAAAGTGCTCTTCTTGAATAACAGCATTGACTTGCTGGCTCACACAGCTCTGAGATAGGTGGAAGCCAAGCATTGCATCAAGGTAAACGTGTCCTCCACTTTCCAAACAGGTGCTGTGATATTAAGCAGATCCAGCAAACAGTCTTTTAAAGCAAAATATCCTACCAGGTAGGGTATCTCACTCTGCTTTTATTCCCATCTTTTCCAAATGGCTTCTACAGCAACACCAGAGTCTGTGCCGTGGTGTCAGAAATGAGCCTCCCATCTGCCTTACAGAACAACAAGAGCCATACCATGGCTTTTGGCCAGCACTCCTGAGGCCAAAGCAAGTGCTTGCTGGTGGTGTCTTCTGTGGCAACAACAGTTTACTTTTTGTGTTCAAACTCAATTCTTCTAGACCGCCTGCAGGAGGAAGAGGTTTCTACAGGAGCAGGATAGCACTTCTGCAGCAGCTAAGCTGGCCATCCTCCCCCAGGCTGAGGAGTTGCAGCGGTGGCAGGGGATAGGAAAACTCTCTGGGACAGGAAAACTCTCTGGGACTGATGCTAGAGGTTGAGCTACTCTGGTCTCAGCTGCCAGGGAATATTTCTGGCTGTAGGAGCTGCAGACATGGCCATGCTATTTGCCTCAGAGTAAGATTCCTTTTGGTTGTGGCATTTGCCACAGTCTTTCCATGTAACATTGGGCTTCAGTGGAGCATCACTTCCCTGACTCTGGGGCTCCAAGCAGTCTGGGGGAGTGGAAGTCTGTGTTACTCTAATTTGCTGGTCACTTTTGGGCTGACAGTGTCTTCAGCTATGAAGGGTTGCATGGGGTTTTTTCCCTGATGAAGCAGAAGATAAAACAGCAGAAAGAGTAGCTTCGAGTGTAAATACCAGAACCTCTGCAGTGGTGATGGCAGCAGGCACAGCTAAAGGGGAAGCATGATCAGGGTGATGCACAGATCCCCAGCCCTTGCCATCTCTCTGGGGCTGCTGGGGCTGCTGTAGGCTGACCCTGACAAACACTGTCAAAACACGAGAAGACAAACCAGAAAGTTCCTCTTACAGCAACATTTTTGCTGTGTTTTTGAGCTTGGCTGGTGAGTGAGATGCCTGTACCAGCCTTTTCACCAAGTGGTGACTCCACATGGCTCTTCTCTCTGGCAGTTCACAGTCCTGAGTGGATGGAGAGACCCAAACCCAAACTGGCCATAGGCTGGAGCACCAGAGATACCTACAGTCAGTTGTCTCTTTTTTGCTCTAAGCTATTTCTTTCCCACAGGAAATCCCACAAGAGCATGGAGAGACATCTCTAGCATTGGTATTGGTGACCAGTTAAAACTGAACAGGAGGGACACTGCAGACAGCAGTCAGGGCTGCTGGAGAAGGAGGCTCTGGGGTGGATTTTGGATAGTTCTTAGCAAACAGATTTGAGACCTCCGTGCCTCCCCAGCTCTCACCCAGTACCTTGGGAGGATCCCTGAGGCCCTGGGAGGGACTGTCTGGTACCTCCTGTCCTGCCCGGGTCAGGCATCCCCTTAACAAACTCAACCAAGAATCATTTTACACCAGCTGGTTGGCTCTCCTCCCACAGGAAGGCTGCTCCACAGCCCCACTACCAAACTCACTTGAGCCCAAGGGGGTAAATATTGCTGTCATATGGCTGTGCTTTTTTTAAGGTGAGACAATCCTCTATTTCCCCTGTCTGTGTCCTCACTGAGTTGTCTGTATGTAGCAAATGTATCCCTTCCATGGCTTTGCTTTCGAAGGCCGAGCCAGCCTTGAAGGCTTTTAAGGCTCTCACTCTGCTCCTCCTGCCACACTGCACCCCCTCTGCACCTCTTTCTGCTTGAGTTCAGCACTTGAAAGTGCAGGTGACCTTTAACTTCTGTGTTCATATCTTACCACCTCTTGCTGGCTTACCACATTTTCTGTTTTGTTGTCATCCTCAGGTGAACTACAAAAGGGCTGTGTGTTGGCTTGGTAGAAAATCCTTGTTTGCCTGCACAGCCCCTGTATAACTCAGGATGCTACTCCCAGACTGAAAAATTGGGAAGGTTACAAGTTATTACAGCCTGGCCTATAGCTGATATGAAGAAAATTGCAAGTGTGTACCTCTCATCCTCTCTCCATCAGAGAGCTCCTCTGAGCTTTCAAGGGAAGTTTAGCACACCTACAGCTTTCAGCATTTCACATCTATGAACACACTGGTGGTTATTTATGCCTACTACCCATCAGCCAGCAGTACTCTGTCTGCCCATGCTCCTCTTGGGTCCCCTCCCAACTTTGGCCGAAGAATAAAATCTGTCTGTGGTTCTTCCCTGCCCCCCAACTCAGGCATCTCCCACTAGTTTTTGTCATCATGACTATCACCATTTCAGCCAACATCATAATTATTTTCATTTGCGTTCCCAATCCCACCCCCTTGTGCTTTAGATTTTCCCACCCACCTTCACACCTGCCAGTCAGAAACAGAACCTTTCCAAAGCCATGTGGCTGTCATCTCCTAAATCCATCTCCACTCCATTCCTTTCACTGCTTTTGACAAGTCCCATCCTACGCTGCCTTTAGTAAGTTCTCCTCCTCTGTCTAGAAAAGCTCAGGACATGGCTGTGTGTCAGGAGCACCAACCACCCCAGAAGCAGTGCAGGCACAGAAACCTTTCTGAAAGCCAGGTAGGGCCAGGGACTCAAACCTGTAGATCACTTCTCCAAACACAGCAGAGCTCCACTTGGAAAGGTCACATTACACTCCAGAATTCTGCTGTTTTCCTCCAAAACACTGGCACCACCATCATTTTTCCTCCCTCTCCTTATTGCCAAGCTGTTACCCACATAACCAGCCTACTCCTCCTTGGTATGCCCAAAGTACAGCAGCCAGCCATCCTCCAGCCACACCTCACCAGGCCTGCTCACTTCTGGTTTAGGTTTTTTCACTACAATTTGAGCTCTCTCACTCGCTTTTAGATCCTCTGCATCTTCCTGCTTGCTCCAGCTTTTTCCAACACACACAGCATTTCCTCTGATATTTTCCTGCTGCACTCTTCCAGCTTCATGCCTCACTTTACCTGACCACGCAGAATTTGGGCTGGTGAGAGGACACAGCTGGGATATTTCCCAATTGAAAAATATGAATTTTCAATTAACTAAAATCTCTTTTGAAAGACCATACTTTGTGCAACAGAAAATAACTCAAGAAAAAATATAGTATTTTTTCAATTTTAGAATATGTGTTAATATTTTAAAATGCAGAAATATTTTATTCTACCAGTTTTATGTCAAACTATTGCTTAATTTTTTTCTAAGTGTTAATAACTTATCAACCAAACAAATGCAAAAGAGCATACAGTGGAAAAGGAGGCATCTGTAATTTGTTACTGTTTTGATCCTAAGAAGAACTAATGAAAGCTAAATAAGAACACAAATAGAAGGAAGCTGCATTATGTTGTACTTTGTGTCTGTAACACCAGGACATACTGCTGACGAATTTATACTCTTCTAATTAATATCTAGAGAATACAATAACAAAGTTTGGTTGAAACAATGCTCAAAAATTAATTCTGAAAAAAATTATGAGTGAAATAAGAGGAGCTGGTCTCTCTCATGTAATAAGATCAACTGGGTACTTGGAGGCAGGGTCATACCATGGTCACCTTTAGCATTTTGAGTATCTTATGGGACAGGACTTTTCTTTCTGACTGTGCTGCTGGATAGTGAAAGGTACTTTCTTGGGTTTTTTCCCCAGTCCATTTTCTCACTTTTTTTTTTTTTTCTTTCTGCCTGCAGTATTTAGCTTTTTTTTATTTCTCTTTGAGACTCTCACTGTTCCTTTGTGCAACAGCCAGCAAGCTGGAAAGCTCCTTTGTGTTGGAGCTGCAACAAAGAACAGGATAATAACTTAAATAACAGTCATGTTTTGGATCTGCCACATACTCCTTTGGAGGGTCTCTGGTATTCTCTGTGGTCTCACTAAACGGGAAAATGATGCCTGTTGCGGTTAATGGACAAAAAGCATATTATTTGTTTGACTTACAAAGCACCATAGTTTACAGTATTACACTAAACAAAAGTAATTTAAAGCTATTGAATAAAATAAAAAAAAATCAAACCTGTCCTTGTTTCAGTATTTTGTACTTTAGTATGTACCCTAAAGGTAGGAAAATATACTTTAAAAACTCCAACACAGCAAAGCAACTGAAATATCTCCACCAAATAAAAGCACCTTAAAAATTATTTCTAAATCATATCAGTAGCTGTGAGCACTTATTTTGCTCAAAAAGCTAATACATTTTTAATGGGGAAGGAAATAAACAGACTGCAGTATACAAGTTATTATTAGCTGAAGAAAATGAAAAACTAAAACAATGAGACCTGGAAATCATAGATCAACTTCTGTAAAAAGCTGTAAATTTATTAGGGTGTCTCCTGTGGTGGAGACATCCAAACTTCTGAATTTTCCATTTCAGTCAAGGGTGGCTGAGAAGAAGGGGGGTTCAGCAAACACATTTGAAGGAGTGCTGCCGTTGCTGTCTTCAAAAAAGAGCCGTATTTGATTTTTGTTTCACAGAATGTGTTTGATAACCCTCTCACCTCTTTTCCTGTTTACCACAGACACAAAATCTTCTATTTGCCTCCAAACCTGCCCTGTAACTGCCAGTTGCCCCTTCGACACCCACATATCATCAAATCTCAGCCGTCTCCGCAAGAGGTGCAGCGAAGCTCCCGTAAACTCCTGAGCCTGAGCAACAGAGCAGAAGGAGAAGGGGTAGAGGCTTCTTGCTGTCGAAGGTAAAGTCCATCCGTGTTCAATGTGCTGCTAATGAGCTAAATTTGGCAACCAGGGGAAAGGGACCTGCAGCAGGTACCTCTCCCTCGATACCCTCCGGAAAACTGCTTTTTCAATTTGACTGCTCTGCTGAGTGATGTGGAGAGGGGAGAAAATGGAAAGTGCTGTGCCCTGGTTGGGAGCTGTCAAAGGTATTAACGATGTAAAGGTGGTCTGAAATAGAGCATCTCCAGTCTCTGTTCAGCCCAGGAAAAATGCTTGAATGTTGCCAAAAGTGGATGCTTTATATCATTAAATCTAGATCTCTGTATACCTGTATACCTACATATTTATAGATCTATATATCTGTATCAGAGTATTCATTATTTTTTTAATCTTTTTTTCACTTTTGATAGCTCAATCCATGAAGTGTTTTTAAGGGGTCCCTGACAGGCAATTAAGAAAAGTGAACCAGTGCTGCAATGCTTACAGTCACAGTGTGCCAGGTTCACACATCGAAAGCATTAACAGGGAATATTATTACCAACATCTGTTGCTGCATGAAGAGCCATTATCTAGTAACTCAACAACTCAATATTTAGTAGTTTACGCCTTATACAAAGTTTAAATTAATAATGCAGCTGTTCTAGCTACAGCTGAAATCACAGTATAGTAGAGAAACACACTATCATTGTAGATTGCAGCACTGCTTTGCTCTCATTACCTGTTATTTCTGAACGAGGAATCCTGTAGCGTTGAGTGCTGTATTTGTAACAGGTTTCTCTGCATGGCACTTACCAATTGAAACAGTCCCGGTGTCCCAAGGAAAGCTGAGGAGGATCAGTGAGGCATGAGCAGCATCCATACCTGGAGCAGAGGATGAACTCCAGTGCTCCTCTGTGCTGTGCATACAGATCCTTCTGTTCCCCCACACAGATGGCACAGCAAGGCAAAAAGGGGTGAATTGTGATTCCTTCCTCATCAATACAAAAATCTTCACTGCTGTCTCTCTTTTTGTATACCTGAGAAGCAATTTTTTAATTGCAGGAGAGCACCTCATCTACTTTTATTGAATTAATCACTTTTGTTCCTATCATTGCTACAGCTTAATATTAATGATTATTACAAATTATTCTTCCTTCCTGGAAACTCTGTGTCTTTGAAGCTCTTTCAAGATGTGGGCAACCCATAAGCAAGTACAGCACAGGAGCAGCACAGCATAAATTTTCATCTGTCTTGGCAGTGACAAGACAAACTTTTTGAAAGAATCATTTCTCCTTAAAACGTGAACACTTAAGTCTGCAAACCAGATCCCCTTTTACAGGGGTCATGAACTGACATCTGAAACAATAAATAAAGGTGACTAAAGCACTGATTCACTTTTAGAGAGCAGGTCAGACTATTTAACAGTGCTCTGTATCCCTGAGAACTCCTTGTTTGCTGCAGGTTTTTTTGAACGCGATCCTGAACTCACTGTCATGTGAAAAGCAGGGCAGAAAAATTCTCTGTCCAACCTGTAGCAATTTATTTTTATCTATTAAGGTGCCCCCAAGATATCAAAACCCTTTTTTTTTAAATGTCTGGAGCAGTCTGTAAGTGTCTCTTAGGAGACTGTCTGCTTAACACATTCACTGTGAAGACAGTTGATATCTTTTATAGAGACTGCACCCAATAGCAATAGAGAAACTCCTCAGCAAGCCTTCTCTTAGGGCTTATTACATTGTCGACCGAGCCTGCCAGCCCCAGAAAGATGGACTAACTGGAACAGCTCACATCATAACATGTTTATTAATACAGATCTATGACAATTAAAAGGCTTCTGGTCCTCAGTGATAGTGGTTAACTACCTAACTTAAACTAACAAACAAAGCACACCGTCTAAAAGCACAACAAAATACTAAAACGCTATGTAAGAATTAAAGCAAAATAGATGCACACACTTTAAAACAAAGTAACCCAGCAATGTAATTGAAGTAAACATTTTAAAATACCGTAAGTTACTAAAAACCCAGCAAAGTGATTCACTAAGAATGAAGCAAAATACAAGCAACAAAAAGTCCCTCACAAAGGATATAACTAAATATAAAGCAAAGTACAAGTGGTATCTATATACCCAAATATATATATATATATGAGACTGTAAAGATGATTGCTCACCCCTGGGGCATCCGAAGTGAGTGGAAGGAGAAAAGGCAACCCACTGGCCACCTCAGAAGAGCTTGATGGAACTTCTTTCTCTCCTTTTTGCTTATGTCCAATCTCTTTTTATACCTTTTTTCTTAGGCAGTTTGGGTGGCTACAGTCAATGAACTAACGCTTTTGGAGTGACAGGTAGGAGACACAGGCCTAAGGATCATCTTCCTGTGATCCATCCACAGGATTTTCAAAGAAAGGCCATGTTAACTCCATAACAGTCCTTTCTTCATTTTAATCCCTTTATCAGTTTCCAAGAATTGTTTCCCCCAGGTGCTGGGGTTTTCCAGGAACCCATCAGGAGTTTCTCTGTCCTTTTGTTAGCCTTACCAGCTTACACACCCACTCATGGAAAACTGGCTTGCATGTCTCTTCACTCTGTGCCAATTCTGAGCCCTGAGCAGTTACGCTGCTGGGTGACGGCTTCTTAAGTCATGACACTTTTAGAGGGGTCTTCATGCTCCAGGCAAAAAGCTTCCTCACCCCAGAGAGCACAAGAAAATCCAGGTCCTTAAGATCGGATGCATTTTTTTATCATTATGACTATTCAGAGCCTGAATTTTTCCCTGTCATTGTAGTGACGAGGGACCAGCCTACTGGCACTGGGGTAGTTCCAGGGAAACCAAGAGCGTGCCAGTGCTCACACTTACACCAGTTTTGGAATGATCAGCAGGCTGCCAGGCAGCTTTTTGGGTGGTACAAATGCTCTTGTCCAGCCAGCAAGGCTGTGACTGCATTTTGCAGCCCCTCTCTCTGCCTGGAGGCTGATTCACAGGCTCGACACAGCAGAGAGAGGGGCAGAAGCCACCCTGGGAGTACTCTGCCAGGACAGCCATCCATTTATGCCTTGCTCTTTCCTGCACAGGTATCTGAGATGAATCCCACAAGCCAATCCCTCAGCACAACCGAATATGAATATGGATACGATGAAAACACTGCTCCATGCAACGAAGGAAACAGCTTTCGCAGGTTTAAATCCTTCTTTCTGCCAGTCCTTTACTGCCTCGTGTTTGTCTTCTGCCTTCTGGGGAATTCCTTGGTCCTTTGGGTTCTCCTGACCCGAAAAAGGCTGACGACAATGACAGACATCTGCCTGCTGAACCTTGCAGCCTCTGATCTCCTCTTCGTTGTGCCTCTCCCTTTCCAAGCCCACTACGCTTCAGACCAGTGGGTTTTTGGTAATGCTATGTGCAAGATAATGGCTGGCATTTATTATACAGGTTTTTATAGTGGTATTTTCTTTATAACCCTCATGAGCATAGACAGATATATAGCAATTGTCCACGCTGTCTATGCCATGAGGATACGGACAGCCTCTTGTGGCATAATTATCAGTTTCATCTTGTGGCTGGTGGCTGGCTTGGCTTCTGTCCCCAACATCATGTTCAACCAGGAGCTGGAGATTGAGCAGGTTGTGCAGTGTGTCCCCACATACCCACCAGGTGACAACACCTGGAAGGTTGCTTCTCAGTTTGCAGCCAATATCTTGGGCCTCTTGATTCCCCTTAGCATCCTTGTTTGCTGCTACACCCAGATACTGAAAAACCTGCAAAAATGCAAAAATCGGAACAAGATCAAGGCGATCAAGATGATCTTCATCATCGTCATCGTTTTCTTCCTCTTCTGGACTCCTTTCAATATCGCGCTGTTCCTGGACTCTCTGCAGAGCCTGCACATCATCAACGACTGCAAGGCGAGCTCCCAGATAGCCCTGGCCCTGCAGCTGACAGAAACCATCTCCTTCATCCACTGCTGCCTGAACCCCGTCATCTACGCCTTCGCAGGGGTGACCTTCAAGGCCCATCTCAAAGGATTGCTCCAGTCCTGCGCCCGCGTCCTCCCCAGCCCTGCCGGGGGTGCTGGGGCTGGACAGTCATTTTCGACACCCACCCAGCTCTCTGGCTGGTCTGACAGCGCAGGGGTCATGTGAGCCCACCTGAGCTGCCTTCTGCTGGTGCGAGGGGCTGGCCAAAGGTCTGATGTGGTCCTGGAGGTTGTGCTGTGAGTGCAGCACCCCCCTGGGAGCAGCAGCATGCCTGCAACTCCTTTTGGGATATGCTGTGATCAGTGGCATCCTAAGTTGTGACATTCGTTTCCCAGTGCACTTGTAAAATAGTGACTGTACAAACTTGCCACAGGATTCTTTTTAATTGAGTTTTTTAGAGCCCTTTTAATACATTTCAGCCAGCAGGGTGCTTCCTCTAGTATTTATTTTCTCCTCTGATGAAAGCATCGCTTCTGCCTTGCCCCCAAATGCCCTTTGCCGTGTGAAAGCTGTTCCATACCTGTATCCCTACATCCCTGAGACAGGTGTGGGGCACTACTGTAGGAAGTGGGGAAGTGGACAGGCAAGAGGTTGCTTCACATTGCAAAGAAGGGAATCACCTCAGCCACTGTCACCCTTCTCACTTTACCTCAGCTCCCAGATTAAGAGGCCCCTCAGCTCAGGACCCTTTGCAGTGGGATTCTCTCAGGGGCACAGCCAGGGGGTCCCTGGAGCTGCTGCTGCCCAGAGCAGCCTTTGGTGGTGATGCCTCCACAAATAACAAAGCAACACCTTCATGTGTCCCCCATCCTTGTCACTCATGGAGGCTCATACATTCAAAAATGTTGTCACCAGAGCAGGCAGGAGGTCTGCAGAGGTCTGCATCCCCTCTGCAGCTGTGGGACCTCCAACTCTGTGCTTCCAGAGCTCGCTGATAAATGTAACCACCACAAAATGGCATGTAGCAAGTAGGCTCAATCTCTTTTTCCATTTGTACTTTTTTTTTTAATATTTTAGAAATGCTTTCTTTGAATAAACATTATCAGCTGCACCCTCCTGTCATGGCTCCTGGAAGTCTGTCTTACAACTCACAAGCTGAGTTTAGGATAAGGAAAAGATGCTTTTACTGATTTTTGAGTGGGTACCACGAAAAATACATCTAGTGAAAATGAGAGGCACTCTGAAGATCTTCAGCAAAGTAAGTCTTACCTCCACTTTCCTGCTGAGGCAGATTTGTTCTCCAAATCCCAACAAAAATTAATAAGGGAAAAGTAACTTTTATGTTGAGATAGCATTACCTTCAACAGCATTTTAAAAGTTAAACAAGAGAATACCAGGAAAAACACAGCCTGGGTGCCATCAAAGACTGTATTTTCTAGGGTAATAAAAGTATTATATATTTTCTTAGTTTTACCTTTCCTTCTGAAAATATAATTGCATGTTTTTATTTGTCTCAAAAATTTCACATACCTTTCTATCCTCAGTGCCAAAATACTCTTGCCATTAGCTACACAGTATAGAAAACATTTCTTCCATTTATTATAGATAGTGTAATTAGCGTTTCTAGGTTTTATTCCTCAATGGATAAGAAATGTCCTGCAGCTCAATTATCGTATTGTTTTGCTTGTCAGAAGACTTCTAGGTATTTAGAAAGAAAGGACTCTGTTAGTGTATTTGTGGGGTTTTTAGGACTGTGCAGGCACTTTAATGATTGAGAAGAATCATGGGCCAGCATCTCAGGTGGTGTATCTTCCCCCTGTGACCAGATTTTTGAAGTCTGGGTAAAAGTTTCTGATTCAAATGTTCACTGACATTTAGCATCATGTTACCTGTTGATGTTTCAGATGAAAACGTGTTTAGGTCTCTAGACATCAGGGAATGATAATTTCATACCTGACAGCTTTATTGGCAGGTTTTTGCCCCTTTTATTATAAGAACTACCAGAACAGAGGCACAAATACACCATCACACCATACACACAGCAGAGCACTCAGAAGAACTTTGCCTCTTCCCTAAACATGAAATTTTATTTTTAATGGTTTTAGCTCCAAGATTTAATGCTACTCTTACATGTGATGGAAAGAATCTGTGGAAACACTGGGCAGTGTTCAAACGTTTTTGCACTTCTTATGCACTGAAAGAGTTCTGGATAAGAGCACTACACTTATATGATACTAATAAGGAGCTGGTACTGCCATTTTTTGAATTACACATTTCCTTTTAGGCAGAAACTTGTCAGCAACAGTCTACTTTTTTTTCCTGCAGGTGTAATAATCTTCTTGGAATAAAGCAGGTAGGAGTATTTCTTCAGCTTCAAGAGTTCTGACACATAGCAGAATTGATAAAAGAAGTTTGACAATCTACTCATAACCAGATCAGCTAGCTTTCATGTGCTGAGATGTTTTCAGCTGCAAATATCACTGCAAAAGCACCAAGGAACATTCAGGTTTGATGTCACCTGGATTTCCTGGTGCTGTGTGTGGTACCATAAATACACATGCCAAAATGTATAGCCCAATCTGGTTCCAATAAATTAGTGGAAAATTGATCACTATTTGGAAGAGGACGGAATGAAGAAACTATTTCTGTTTTTAAAACAGATCTTCTAATGAGATGTTGCACATTTGAAACAACTATTTTTTCTCCAGGCACCAAGCTGTATTGAAATGACTGATATCAGATTTCCAGCTAAACTGCTAAGTGCCAGTTTTCACACATGGTAACATTTCCTTAGCTAGTTCAAAAACTCTGAAGCTGCTTGAACTTTCTTGCTATTAATTTCACCTAACATGTTTCACAGTAATCCACTTGCCTGTTTCATGATTCTCTGTCCTTTTGTGTCATGATGCTTATGACAATGTGACAGGAAGGTCTGATTTTACTCTGCTCCAAGGCCTCTTGGCAGATTGCAAACAAATGTTCAAACGGGAACATCCTCAAAAACACCTCCCAGAACTTTAAAATACATAAAGTATAATGCTACTGTGCAAAGCAGAGCAAAGGAGAAATGTGAGAGTTAGAAAAGAAAAATCATAATGTAAGGTGTGGTGCTGTTGGTAATTCCTCCTGGCTTTTCTCCAGCCTGTGATTGCCAAGCTCACAGTTTTTTTTGTAGGGTTTCTCAGTTCTATTGACTTATTATGGGACAGCCCAAACTTAAGAAGATATGAAACCGAATTTTAGCTGTGCTCACCTGCCCAGGATAGGGTAATGAGAAATCTGATTTGATGAGGGCTCCCGGAATATTAAAAAAAATGAAATTGAGAGATCATTCTACAGGAAATAAAACTCCTGGAAGTAAAGTTCTGCCTGCTCAGGAGCAGTACTGGTAGGTTGTGAACACTCTTGCTCTCTCTCTTTGGCCCCATGAAGTTCCCCTCTCTCTATAAGGGAAAACAAATTGCTGCACCTGGTGTGAGAGTAGGGTCTTAGCATCTAGCAGGTACAGAGGGCTAAGGGATTGTGCCATCCTAATGGGAACAGCTGACAGAAGGTCAAGGGAGACAACCCACAGAAGTCATAGAAAAAGTCTACTTTTCCCTGCCTCTTCCACTTCTGGGGGGGAAACCCGGGTGTTGATCTCTGACCAAATACTGGAGTTTCACTTATCCAACCTTTTTTAAGATTTCTCTCACTAGCTCTCATGTAAGAACTCTCATTTGAGGCGCTCTAAGCAGTATGACAAAAATGAGATCAACCCAAAGAAACCACCTGTTGATATGATGACAGAAGTCCTGCAATACTTCAGGATTATACAGCTCTGGAAGAAAAATCACGTTAAACTTTGTTTAATTACTTAATCAATTAATTACTTAATCTAATCTTCCCAGTGAGTTTGGGAATCCTCAGGTATATGCCTATAAAGGTCTGAGAAATTTATTTACACTCCTACTAGTTGTTCTTTACTGCCCATTAGGTGCTGAGGGCAGTGGTCTCCAGGCAGACCCCTGTCACTGCCAGCCCCAGGCAGCTTCACAGTACCATCACATAAAGAGACTGCTCCAGAGACACAAACCTGTGAGGTCAAAAAACCACCCTGTGCTCAGGCTAAACAGCTGCTGAGAGCTGTGACTAACAGGTCATAGGGCTGCTGGTTCTGGACCTCATTTAAATGTACCTGTAACTGCATGATATAAACACATTTCTTCACTTACTACAGCCTGTGCACCAAAATGTCCCCAGGACTGGCTATTGGAGAGCCCCTCAGGTTCTCCAGCAGTTCAGACACATGGACATCAGTAGTCTGTGACAGCAGGATCATGGGAGAGGTGAAGAACGCTCAGAGTTTGCGCTTGGAATGGAAGATTTGGGATAAAACCAAGCACAGTGTCTAAAAAGAATATGGAAAAAACTATGTCAATAAGAGCTGTTGTATGGTAGAACATGAAGCTATATCTGGGCACTGCTCTTAATTCCAGGAGCTGCTTTAGCCCCCTCTTATTTAGAAATTTCAATTCACTGTACTGTACTCTTGATCCTTCTGTTTCCTTGCCCTTTTTTCTTTTCTCTGGGTTGCTTCCCTTAGCAGAGACTTCCCACTCCTAAGGACTACTTCCTCTGCTTCAGGAGACTCTGGCTCCTGTGTTTCTTTCCTGCTGGTGAGTGAAAGAGAATCTGTTGGATTTCTCTAGCCTATCTCCAGCTCAAAAATATAAACATTTCCTGAAACATGTTTCTACATCTTCTTAGCATGGCTGTGTGAAATATTCACTGAAAATTGCCTCTTGTTACAGGGGAATCTCTGAAAGGAGAGACTCCTCTAGCCCTGTAAATGGAGACTCTGCTTCCCAAGTGTCCTCTTCAGCCCAGTGACCCAACAACACAGTGTTGGTATTGCTACTGCTGGGCTACCAGCTTTGTACTCACTGTGCTATTGCTGGGGCTGAGGTTTGCCAGCCTGCATTTGTCTGAACCCATTTGGATCTGCCCAAAGCTTTATTTTCACTTGGTTTAGCTGTTAAAGCAGTTCTTCTGAGGAGGTGTCTCTATTTAATCTGTCCCAGTTTTGCTTATCTTTTGTGGCACAACCACAGTTTTTATACAGATAGTATTAAAACTCAGTTATTACTTCTAACATGATGCTGCAACATAGAGAAATCCAGTCTGTGTATCATAGTGGGGGCCTTGAGAAGTAGGGAAAGAGCAAGCAGTGTAGAGGGAACATTTCATGAGGGACTGATTGGCTGAAGTCACTGACCTTAGGACTCAGAGGAGCAGTGGAAAAGCAAAAGCATTACACTCAGAAATAAGGTATGTACAACAAATTTAACTGTTCATTGTAGTTGATAATGCAGGGTTATTATTATTAACAATAGTAATATTAGTATAATTTTTAATATTAATATTACTTAATTATTATTGTTTCTGCACAGATGTATTTATGTGTTATTTTTTTCCTCATTTCTTTCTTTTTTCTGGAGATAATTAGGTCTGGACTAATAATGGTTGTTGGATTATAGTGATAAAAAGTTCAATTACACTAAAAATAAATTATTTGTTCTATGTATAAAGCATTTCTTTTCTGCTCACTGTGAGCATTACATTTGCCCCACAGATGAGACCAGCTGGACAGCACTGAACACCTCGGTAAGCAGGCTGGGCTGTGACACCACAAATCTATGAGGTACAGCAGCCCTTTGGGGAAACCCAAAACAGGTAGGAGAGAGTGAATGTGCCTCACCCTGAAAGCCTGAGGTGACACAGGTCTGTATGTGATACTCAATTTAGAGCCAGGTTCTGTCATGTGTTTGAGATCCACCACTGAGTTGAGTAAGGCAGGACACAACAGTCACTGGCATTTGCATAACATTTTCCAGGGCTTGACATCAGAATTAAAACCAGAGTTAAATACAGGTGAAAACTATGTATTACCTTATTCTCTTAGTTAAGATCAAGTTATAAAGAAGAATTTTTGTGTTATTCAAAATCAATGATATTGCTCATTTGTGGCCACACACTATAACTCTTTGTAGTCCTTACACTGGAATCTTGGCTATAGAAACACATCTCACACTGTTTTCTTTCTCTTTCCTTATGTGGGTTTTGCTCTTCTTAATTAGAAGTACATTATAACCAGAATACGTTATCCCATGCAAATCCCAAATGCATTAATAAATCAACCCAGAAGTGAGATACAGAACTTTCAGTGGTTTACAATTTCTGCTGAAATGACCTCATAATGCCACTAAATTCTGCAGCTTGCTAATTTTAACTTTCCTTTAAGAACCTGAAAATCTCAGAGGTCTGCTCAAACTCCTGTGGCCTTTAGATGACCTCTGTGCACAACTGCTCGCTCTCTCTCTGTCAGTAGTTCCTTTCCTTCTCTTGACCTGGAGAAGAAAATCAGGTGTCCTCTCTCACCCATCCCAGTGCACTCCAGTGTCAGCTGGCCAGTCTGCCTCCCTAATGGGTCATCCTGTTCTCTTCCTTCACACTGATTCTCAGGCTGGCTGACAAACTGTGTTTTCACTTGTCACAGCTTTCTGATACAGCTTTCCCAGGAAGTACTGTGTAAGCATTTGAGGTTTAATACATCTAACATTTAATACATTTAAAACACGAGCAGCTAGGAGACAAGTTCCTGGTCGGTGTGAAAAGCAGCAATTGACAGTAAACTTCTCCAATATCCAATAATATTGAAAATATATCGGGACTTGCAGAAGTCTTGTAAAATGTGTGCACTGTTAATTCTCCAAACAAACATGCCAGTGTTAGTTTGGTTTGGAGATTTCAGGCAAGTGCACTTCAGGCAATGAAAATACTTATTTTTTTTATTTATTTTTTTTTAAGATTCACTTATCTTTATGCAGGTCTTTATCCAGCATACCTTAGTACAACTTAGGCAGAAATACCAGCTTTCCTTTGAATTCTCTTGCTCATATGGCTTTTTAGCTGAAGTTATTTTTATCATTTACTTGTGGCTTGCTTTCCTCTTAAGACTTACTCAATCTCTTCCAAGAAGAATGGCAAACTAGTTTGAATGTGTTAAATACACTGGCATTAAACAACTATTTCAGTGTGATCTGAGAACTTCACAAATACAGACTGACTTGGCTTCCCTTGACCCTTGCTAACGCGGGTGGTGTTTTGCACAGTGGCACAAACAGCCTATCCACAACCACCCATCACCTGACAGAGAAGCTGTAAAATATCTCACTTGTGGACAAAGCTGTAAGCTAGCTCTTCCATTCCCGTTATGAGACAGCAATTAGTACTGCCTTTGACCACAAACAAGAGAGAAAGAACACAAAAAGTTTAACATACCACAGTACAGAAGATAGCACAGTGATCCTCAATGCTGTGAAAGAAGAAGGGGAGGCAGTCTGTGGTATCACAGCCTGTGTGTGGTTAGTTTGCTGTGGACTGTGAGAAAAGAGGTTATGATGACTTGCCTAAAGCCCACTTTTTAATTCTGTTTTGTCTACAGAGGTTACTAAGGAAATGATGTCTCCACCCTGTAAATAAAACCTGTCAGAGGATGATTTCATGTGTATGAATTGGTGTAGTGTAGCTACCAAGCTGACCTCAGGCTGCTGGACTCTCCATGAGGGCTTTTCTGGAGTATGAGCCCAGTCTCTGAGAAGAATGAAGACTATCTGAAGCTGGTTGTGTCTTTCAGGTTCAGTTTCATTGAGCAGTCCCGCAGACACCTGAGAAGCAAAATCAGGGAACACTTGCATTTCAGAGATGCCAAGTCCTGTGCCACAAATACCACTGGACTCTGCAAGATTGTCACAGGACAGGCACAAGTTCCATCAAGGGATTTAGGCCTGAATTCATCCCACCCACCCTTAAATGTCTACTTCTAGGACATAAATTAAGCACCTTCCATTTCGACTTCTCTTTTCATAGATAGCCTCTGCAGTTGTGTTCCTCATGTTCCAAGACTCACTGTGAAGACAAAGAACCAGCAGCTCCAACTGATGGGAGCCCTGCTCCAGCATAATGCCTTGCTTTGGAGAAAAACCGTTCACAACACAGGTTCCCCAAGTTAATAGATGCCTCACAGTATTATTCATAATCTTGGCACTTCAGCTTCCTCATTGCGCAATTGAGCTAACCGTACTGATTCATCTAGTAAGTGTGGTGAGAACTGTAATATCTATGAAGCACTCAGATATTACCCTAACAGCACCAGAGACATGATCATGAGGGGAAAGCAAAATTGTGCAGTCCAAGAAGAACCCCGAATAACCAGTCTCTCAGCTGGCAGGATGCCTTCTACCAACTGAGCAAAGCATTGTGATGTGTGTACTAAGAACCACGATGTTTGTAATCAAGAAGGGCAGATTGCATTGATGTTTCCTTGTGTGCCTTTTCCTGTGAGCAACTCAGAAGATCTTGAGAATATGTTGAACTCCTGGTTTAGTTACATCTCAGTAGTCAAGTCTTACTTCTCCAAGGCTCTGTGAAAGCCCCAAAGCTGAGGAAGTGCTGTGACACCTGAGCAGCTAACAATGCCACTTTCACATGCCCTTAATAGAAACGGGTTTGCTTTTATGTATCCTCCCACCTCTTCTAAAACTCAGTGCCCTTTAGAACACCCACACGGGTAGGAGGATGTCAGGGAAGAGGAGGACAGCCCTTGCAGCCTTACTTCTGTGCCATGACAGGAAACACAGTTTTCACGGGCATGAGCAGAGTACAGTCTTCATAGTACCACAATACATCTGATCCTGCTTCTGGGTGCATCACCAGCTGGACTGGTCTTTAAATCTACAGAATAGGTCTATTTCTCTTCAGCAAAGGATGTAGACAGCATTATTAGGCTTACCTGTTAAGAAAAACATCTCAGCCCCCAGGAACAGAAAATCAAAAATACTTAATTTTTTTCCAAAATAAATGGCTTCTCCTCACCAAAAGCCCAGAATAATTCATTCAGGTTATCTGGAACAGTTTCAGCAAGGTACAGGCTTGCTGTCTATTTTGACCTTGTTGTCTAGGCTGATTATATCTTTAAAGAGAGCTGCCTCCATAAGGTGATTCATTCTAGCCTAAGATGGAGTAACTTAAAACAGTCTGTCCCACTGCAAATACCTACCTCTGTCCCTTGACTACAGAGGGAGCCCTTAGATTAGCCAGCTGACTGCCAGCTAAGGGTGGGAGAGAGGATCCCTACAGCCTACAACATTCAGTTTGAAGGAGCTGGGAATGAATTACTAACTAGCAGACTAACTAGCAAAGTCCTCCTGTGTGCTCCTCCTTGTGCTCAACCAACATTGTCACGTACCCACCCCTGTAACCTTGAGCACAGTCAGCAAAATGTCTGCTGAGGGTTGTCATAGGTGAGGGTGCTCAAGAGGAGCCCACAGCACAGGTTTCATTAAGATGTTTATTGAACTCCTTTTTTACCAGAAAACGTCTGCTTCATTTAATTTCACCATAAAAGGGCAGGCTGAAGCACATCAGAGGAATGGGGAAGCAATTCCACTGGTATGCACCTTCCCCCCTCACAGTGTCCTGCTTTGCCTGAAATTCTTAAACATGCTTTGACACAGAGTCAGAAGTCAACATTTCTCCTTCCATGTGGAAAGCCTAGAATATGAGATCAACTGCAAGGCCATCACTTACCTTTGCCATGGTCTTAGTGGCATACAGCTGAGGTCCAGTCATTTCTATTCAGGTATTCTGGTTGGTAATTTTACCACTATTTTTGTCATTGATGAACTGTCCCTAACTGTCTCTAACCTTTTTCTCCACAGGAAAAGAGACTTCTTCAAGAAATAAGGAAAATTATTTTAGTGCCCGGAGTGTATCTCCTCACCTTGACTTCTGCACCTACAAAACATTTTAAATTTCAGGCAACAGTACTATTGTCAGAAAAATCCAGTTCTCTTTTATGTTCAGCAGCTGATGGAGTAATAGAAGCACATCATGTTTTGATTCCCTTGCTTCAGTGCTCTCAGTGGAAGTGTTGTGACAGTTTGTAAGAAGCCCCAGCTGAAGTAAGAGAGTTTTGTTGCAGTTGAGTTTTTTGTTCTTTTTTGATTCTTCTTTTGGCTACAGTCAAGCAGTATTTCCCTGTTTATAGAATTTTGATGGATTAGCATGGTGAATTTATATACTCTTTTCTTACTGTTCTTTCTAATTTCATATGGAGTTGGAGAACTTAAGCAGTGCTCTAATTTTATACAGCAAGCAATCTTCACCTGGCAATGTCTCTGACTTTGGAAGGCTTTTCTCCCACTACTTCCACTATTTCTGTCTCCTCAGCAGTCATATGGATTAGCTAATGTTTAAAATGCCCATGAAGCCCATACAGGAAAAAATACTCAGAGTAAATTCATAGAAATTAAGTTTGAGAGAGCTTTCCAGAGATCTACTCCTTTTCCAATCATTTCTCGTAGGCCATGCTTTCTAGACCAATGAACACAATTTCTTCCCCCTGGAATTCTTCAGAGTCCCAACATACCTGAAAAAGGCATATTCAGGGGATCTATCCTCATTTGTAACAGGCTTTCTCTTCTATAGTACAATAATAATTTAGCTACAATTCAAAATGCAGTCACAGATGCATAAAATTAAATATCTAATATGAAATATTTCTTTTTTCCCCCTGTATTTTAGTCTTGATCAGACTTTCTGAAGTAGCTTCAGATTATTTGCATTACCATTTCAGATAGAAACCATTTCTGATTTTCAAAGGTCAGAGCAATTTGAGATCAGGCAGTCTGAAAATACTGTCAACTTGTCTTCAATCTAAGCACCCAGACTGGAGGCACAAAGAATGAAAATTCTTTCAAAACAGTATGTGCAAAACTGTGGTTTTTTTTCTCAAATTAGAATAGAGTTCTCAGTCAGGAGTCAGTCATTCACCACCACAAGGATCCATCAAACCCATTGTGCCAAACTCAAGACTGCTGATTACCTCACAGATTGTGAAAATAGCACGTACATCTTCCAAGGAAGACTTCTTCTTTGGTCTTCCCTAGAAGTGGACTGGAACTTGGTGGCTTCAGAAAGTCCCTGAGCAAGGCAGAAGGAAGTCCCAGCTTCACCAGACAGGGAGAGAAGAAGCCAAGGATTGCTTCTGGTACTCCCAGACAATTATACTCATGTGTAGACTCTGGGCAATGGATTCCAAAGGAGTTCCACTCTCAAGAGCTAAGCCCCTTCTCCAGGTGACCACCCCTCTTTTTCATGGGGCAGCAAAAGTGAAGGGTCTTAAGCAGGGTTTTTGATCCTGCAAGCCAAGGGTTTATTTTCCAGGCACAGTGGTTCACAAAAAATTAAATGAGCAAACAAGACTTCTGAACGAGCAGCCTGTACACTGAGTGGGAAGAGATGTCCTGAGTGGCAAAACCCATAACTTCTCAAACTCAGATAGAAACTCAGAGGGAGATGGTATACAAAGAAAATATGGCACATGTCTCTCTCTTATTCACTCTGTTCCTGTAGGGAAGGCACTTTCTGCTCAGGCTTAAGTTTTCAATGGTTTGCTGTCTATACTTACAGCAAAATCCAAGCAGCCCCTTCCAGATCAACAGAGATGTTTCTGTGCTTTCAGCCATCAGACTCTTCTTCCTAAAGCATTGCTCAGGTGCTCTTTCTGAAACAGCTTTGACTCTCTTCTTTGCTCCCTGAAACACGTGGTCAGGTTATGTAGTCCTGATTTTATTAAAACTTCATATAGAATTTTTTTATTCTTTTTTTTTAGGAAATTAAAAATCCAAGCTATAATTGTAGCATAAACCAGTCTTACAACTTTTCGGGAATACTATAGGAAAACACACCGAAGTCTTATAATGGTCAAGAACTGCTGCCAAAAGACTGCAAATTTGAAAAATGTAGCCTTCCTATAAAACTGAAAAAGACCTCATAGGGAGCAGAGAAGTCACCATATTATTCACCAGTTCTGGTTTATAATGATCTATGGGACACAATGAGAGGGATCACAGAGTCCTGAGAGAATTAGCTGATTTAGTTGCCAAGTCAGTCTCCGTGACATTTGAGAAGTCATGGCAACAGGTGAAGTCCCAGGTGACTGGAAAAAGGAAAACATTGTACTCATTTTCACAAAGGGTAAAAAGGAGGACCCTTGGAACTTCTGACCTGGCAGCCTCACCTCTGTGCCTGGGGAGATCACGGAACAGATCCTCCTGGCAGCTCTGCTAAGGTACATGGAGGACAGGGAGGTGATTTGGCACAGCCAGCACAGCATAACTAAGGGCAAGTCCTGCCTGACCAGCCCAGTGACCTTCTATGATGGAGTGACTACATCAGTGGACAAGGGAAGAGTTACAGAAGTCATTTATCTGGACTTCTGTAAAGCCTTTAACAGGGTCCCCCATGACACCCTTCTCTCTAAATTGAAGAGAGATGGATTCAATGGGTGAACTTTTAGATGGATTAGAAAGTGGTTGGACAGTCCCATCCAGAGGGTAACAGTCAACAGCTGAGAGTCCCAATGGACATCAGACACAAGTGGTGTCCCTCAGGGCTCATACTGGGCCCAGTGTAATTTAATGTCTTCATTAATTAGGCAGAGAAAGGAATTGAGTGCACCCTCAGCACATTTACAGATGACACCAAGCTGAACAGGGCAGTTGACACACCTGAAGGACAGGATGACATCCAGGTGGACCTGGACAAATGGGCCTATGGGAACCTCACAAGGATTAACATGACCAAGCACAAGGTGTTGCACCCGAGCCTGGGCAACCCCTGCTATCAATCCAGGTGGGGGACAAGCAGATTGAGAGCAGCCCTGCTAAGAAGAACTTGAGGGTGCTGGTGGATGAGGAACTGGACATAACCTGCAATGTGCACTTGCAGCCCAGGAAGGCAATCATACGCTGGGCTGCATCAAAAGCAGCATGGCCAGCAGGTCGAGGGAGGTGATCCTGCCCTTCTACTCTGCGTTGGGGAGACCCCACCTGGAATTCTGCATCCAGCTCTGGGGGCCCCAGCACAGGAAAGACATGGAGCTGTTGTAGCAAGTCCAGAGGAAGCCACCAAGAGGATTAGAGGGACGGAGCACCTCTCCTGTGAGGAAAGGCTGAGAGAATTGGGTGTGTTCAACCTGGAAATGGAAGGCTTTGGAGTGACCTAATTGCAGCCTTCCAGTGCCTGAAGGGAGCCTACAAGAAAGAGAGACTATTTATTTACAAGGGCATGTAGCAACAGGACAAGGGGGAATGACTTTGAACCTGGAATAAGTTTAGATTAGAAGTGTCTAGAGTAGACAGAAATACTTATTGTCCTGAGAACGGGATTTTATTGCATTTAACCAGCCAGTCTTAACCCTGTAAAGATGCAGTAAGTAGTTCAGATATAGCTCCAGTTCCAGCAGAACATTAGAGCAGAACAAGTAGACAACTTGTCTTCATCCCTCAGTTCTTACCTCAGTCTGGAAACTGAGCTGTTTTAGAAAAGAAGAACACTACCCTTGATTCCTGTAATGTTTTGCAATAAGATCACACAGGAAGTGCTATTTCCTATTTTCAGTTATGGGGTTCAAGTATGTGTTTGTTCACAAAGAAGAAGAAGACACAGTCAGACAAAACCAGCCTGGTAAATCAGTGAGTAGATGAGTTTTTTCCTTATTTTTATATCTAAATATGTATATATAGATACAGATTCACTAAGTGGGGAAGTATATGTGCCTAATGAGAGTGGCAGTAGAGTGAATACTATCTTTAAGAACAATTGGGTCTTGTAACTATTTTACAATGTGGGATAAGGCTCAATGTGAGAGTAAACAATTGAATTGGACAAATGATGTAGAAAATAACCTTTTCTTGTTCCAAAATTTAGTGGGTCTTGGTTTCAAAGCTCTTCCAGGAGGTCATAGCTTGTAAGTGTATTCTGCTAAGGATAGAAACTGGTCAGACATGAAATCCTGCACTTATCTAACCTTTCCATTATCTAAGTCACATCTTGCTCTGTTAGATGCAGATGGCTGATGTTTTACATCATTATCCTATCACATGGTTTCTCTGTATTATTCAAGCATTTAATCTTTTAAAGGAGCTATTTTACCATCATATTTTAAAGGGATATACTTTTTGGGATTGACTTCTCTTTTTAATATGATGCTTCTGAGCCACATTAGAAAGCCTGTACTCTCTGTCTCAACTAGAGGTATTGGGTTTTATGCCCAGTCATGATTTGGCTTGCAGTTTTTGTTAATGAGGTTTTACAGTAATAAAAATAAATAAAACAATCAGTATTACACTGGAATTGTACAACTCACACACAAGGAAAGGTGAGCTCCTGGGAAAATTGCATTGCCATTCACCTGAAACAGCTGACAGTGTTGGAGCAGTGGGCTTGAACCTCTCTGTGTAGAGACCCTCATAGCAATAACAGGACATCACATGATCCTGTGGCATGTGTTGGCCATCTCCACTCCAAGCTATTAACTGTGTTTTTTCATACTAGAGTTCATCCCCAGAATGGCTGTGACCACAACTGTTCTTTGAATTACTCTGAATTCAGTGTTTTATCTGAAGTAGCATAAACAAAGACACTGGGGAAAAAAAAACAAACCAAAACCCACAAAGCTCAACAAAAGCCCCTCAAGGGACCTACTAGCCCAGAACTTAGCCTGCACAAGAGCCCACTTATGCATTTACTCATTATTTGGAGGAGGTAATTTAATTCCTGCCTCGAGTTTCTCTTTCTCAGAACGCTTTTTTTCAGTGCTTATGCTATTCTTTTACGGTACATTTGTTTAGGCAAGAACACATTCCAACTTCTCTTGTTGTGGGACCACATAGACTGATTCTATTTAGCTGCAGAAAAGCTTAGAATTTTTGCAGGACTGTCTTTCTGGTTTTGATGGGGAATAGAAACAACTGGACCGCGAGGGCTCACAGAGAATTAAGCCTGTTCTTTCCAGCCCAGAAGATACTATTCCTGGAAAGTTCTGCAAGGTTGAAAAAACCTCATCAGTTAGGAGGCAAGTAATTCTGAATGTTTCTAATGCTCAGCTGTTATAAAAGAGGAAGAGGTTTCCCAAGCAAGGTTTAATTTTGGAGGGGGCTCTTTCCCCAGTCATGTCCTAGAAAGAAATCCTGTGGTCACTAACACATGAAAAGATGTCTTTGAAGGAAACAATCAGTTCAACAACTTACACAGAGCATTTAGTTTATACTTCCATCTTTTCCTTCTTTCTTGGTAAGAAGAAAAGTTCTTACTTTTACGCTTGCTCTCCAAGCAAATGCAGGTGTCTGTGCACAGTTTTCTCTGCAGTTTTGCTCCTCCTAGAAAGTCAAAGAGACAGAGATGTTGGCGAGAAACCCTCTGTACTCCTCTTGCAACACCTGCTATCAGAATAGGGGGTATAATTTTTTTGTTATTTGACTTTCAGTTTTGCTCTGTGCTACACTGTACATTTCTCCATCAAGTGCCCTGGAAGCTGCTGACAAATACTTTTAAGCTGACTACAAGTCATTAGCAGTTTCTTTTTCTGTATGACAAATGCTGGCATTTATGAAAGGAGGAGAGTGAGGGCAGGGGCAGCAGTACTGCGTTACCCACTCTGCATGTCTAAAGAGAACTCTTGTCTTAGACCGTCACAAGGGAAAGGGAACTTTAGCTGTAATTCAATTTGGAGCTGAGCAGCTCCACTAATGCACAGGTGCTCTTATAATTTGTAGTTATTACATGTTCTGATTTCTGTGAGGAAACTTTGTCCAAATCCCCTTTAGGGCATCATTGAGCTGTGACTACTGCCATCCCTGAATAAATTACTGTAGCAACTCAGGAGCCTCTTTGCTTGAATGACATGGAAATGTCTGGTAGTCATACCAGCACCAAGGCATTTTCTAGCTAAAGGTGACACATTATGAACAGCAGCTATTGCTCAAGAGCCAGAAAGGTTTCTCTCAAAGCAGCCACAATACAGAAATCTGAAGGACATGATTCAGAGCTATGTCTTCACTAACAAGAATCTCTGATGCTGCCACAAGTGCAGCTTTGTTAAAAATTAAAGAAATGAAATTACATTTATTTTGGCTCACAAAGCTACAATTATTAAGCAAAGCAATTTTTCTCTCATCCAAGATATGACTCTAATTCCTCTGCAAGAACTCTTTTCCAGGGTGCAGGTATTTGGCCCAGGGCTTGGTCGCGCCTCTCTGTATCCAGCTTCTTTGGCAACTCAGAACATAACCAGTCCTCTGAGGGGAAACAACATTAGCCTCTTATTGCACTGCTCATGTATTTAGATGTTTTTGCATGGTTAGAACACAGGATAAATTAAAAAGGAAGGAGGGCACAAAGGAGAAAATTCGCCTCTTATATTTCTGCATTAGGCCTGACACAGTTGCTCAGTTTTGCAAAAGTCAATCAGAATTTCTGTTAGCAATGAAAACTACCCTGGGCGTGCAGAAACTATGGGAGTGTGGCCAGCACAGTGCGCACTGATGGCCACATGCAGTCCAGAAAAGGAGAAAGCCCTTCAAATGAAAACAATTAAGGCTTTCTGAATATTCGTTTGTAATTTTGGAAGGAAAAAGAGAGAAAAATAAATGAAATAATCACAAGTTCCCAAATCAGAATGCCTCAGAAGATTATGTTTAAACAGCACAAGAGCAGAGATAAACCTGGGTATTTCTTTGCTATAACACACCCATCTTCAAAGGTTCATGCCTAGGCAATTTAAGAGTCAAAACCAGACTTCTTGTCAAGGGCTACAGCTTCTGCAGGAGATGTTCCTTTCTGCATGAAAATAAAAATTTGAAAAATGATGTCTTCTAGATTTGTGACCACAGCTGGAACAGGCAACCCAAACTGACCAAAAGGATATTCTGCTCAGCAAGAGACTAGGGGGAGAAGGAAGCTTTACCAAAGTAGGCATAGCTCAGAGCCTAGTTGGACACCATCTACTCGGTAGCAGGTGGCAAGCATTTGTCCTTGAATCATCTCTCATGGGTTTTTCCAGTTTCACTCTCTTATTCAGCTGTTTTTATCTTAGTCTGCAAGTCTTTCTTGCTTTAGCACTTCTAACTCTTTCCCCCATCCTGCTGTGGGTGCAGTGAGTGGGTGACTAGATGGGGGCTGAGCTGCTGGCTGGGGTCAGCCCCTCACAGGACAGAAGACTTGGACAGCAAAGGAGACAAATCTGTAGGGAATCAGTTCGCTTCAGTTCTGCTGCCCCCCACAATTGTTTTCTGCTGGTTTTACAAAAAAAAAAAAAAAAGTACCAAACTGGAAAGAAAAAATAAATTGCTTTCTTTGTACACAAATACATGTTTTGTGGAGGTCTGCGAGAAGACAGGTCTAACTTTTCGGAGACCAAGTTACAGGTGCTTCTGCACCTGACTCACAGTCCTACCTGGGAACTGGGAAAGGGAGAGGCTTTGGTGACTGGAGGAGCTGACATCGAAGTCACAAGCTTTTTTCTGCTCCCACTGTGACAGAATTTGCCTGGGGCCTTTCAAAGCTCTGCTGCACCCTCACTTTCCAGGCCCTGACTCCTTCTTGCAAGGGAAGTCCAGTCCCTTCAACAGTTCCCAAACCAAAACTGAAGGGACTGAGACGTTGCACAACTCTTGCACTTCTTCAATATTGCCTCACTGGAAATGCTGACTAACAAAGGATGAAGAACAATATCACATGAGGATCTGTAGTGCACACTCATAACAATGCCCATATCTGCCTTTCACCTCTGTGCCCCCTCCAAGACACTCAGCCAGTCTAAACTTTGCAGCTCCTGAATCACATCTGTAAACAGCTACTGAAATAAGGAATCAAAACTCCCTACATCCCCAAGCAGCACTGGGGAGGTGTTTCAGCTGACAGGAAGATGCCACAGCAGCCACAGGTGTCAGAGGCCGCCCTGACAGCAACTCTCATCTTTTGTGCCATTTGCCGATGTGTTTGTCTCTCTGTTCTCTCTACAGGACTGTGAAACCTGCACATTTCCATTGCTGTGCCTGGCCCAGGCTCTGTAAAGGACACAGTGTTTGCCGTTGTGACCCCGACCAACACTGCTCTGCAACACCCTGGACAGCAGCTCCACTAGGCAGGTATCGATAGTAATTCCCAGTGTCCTGATTCCCACAGGCATTTAGGCTCCCAGGAAGTCACAAGCAACCTGAAAAAGTGCCAGTCAGCAGTTCTTCACCCATGTCACAATGCCTTTGCAGGCACCATTTACACCTGGACAGTGCCTGGTCCTCCTTGGGTGAGGGGTACGAGATGGACTGGCACGATGAGCAGGTGGCCAGGTCCCAAGAAGAAGCATAGCTGTGCTCTGTGTGCCACATGCTGTGCTTTCTTGGGCTGCCTTGCTGGCTTTCTGCACTCCACTGGAAAGCCACTGGTGAGCAACATAGCCCAAAACTCACCGTGACTTGGAATAAATTAGTCTTTCCTCTGCTTCTGGGTGAGTCAGGCAGCTGACAGGCTCTGCTGAGGAGGAAAAAAGCACCAGG
>JAWWEU010000081.1:43612441-43624165 GCA_035583155.1 Acropternis orthonyx | reverse complement strand
CTGACCCTGGACAGGTACCTGGCCATAGTGCACGCCGTGTTTGCTTTAAAAGCCAGGACAGTCACCTACGGCATCCTTACCAGCGCCATCACTTGGGCTGTTGCTGTTTTTGCTTCTGTTCCTGGGGTTGTATTTCACAAAACTCAGAAGGAAAGTTTACGTTATACTTGCAGTGCTCATTATCCAAGTGATTCCACAATCAATTGGAAGTACTCCTTTATTTTAAAGATGAACATCCTGGGACTTATTGTTCCAATACTCATTATGATTTTCAGTTACTCACAAATTCTTAGAATATTATTAAGATCTAGGAATGAGAAAAAACAGAAGGCAGTCAGACTTATTTTTGTGATCATGTTATTTTACTTCATCTTCTGGACACCATTCCATATTTCTTCTTTTTTGTATACATTTCAAGGTTCACTTTTCACTCCAAGTTGTGACATCAAAAGTCGGCTGGAGAAAGCAATCCAAGTGACAGAAACAATATCAATGATCCACTGCTGTATCAATCCTGTGATCTATGCATTTGTTGGAGAAAAATTCAGGAAATATCTCTATGCCTTTTTCCAAAGGCATGTTGCAGCTCACCTTTGCAAAAAATGTCCGAGTCTTCATCGTGAAAAACTAGAAAGAGTCAGTTCCACATTCACAGCATCCACTGCAGAGCATGACATCTCTACTGGACTGTAAAAATACATCAGAACATTAGTTAGGAAATGTTGCCCCACTTGCTTTGCTTTAAGGACAGCCTGACATTATTTAAGATCTTTACCACTACTGAAAACTGTGTGACCCTCAATTCTTGTGATTAACTGTTCCCTGGGATTACAGCATTTTCCAATGTTAAACTAAGAGAATCAATGAGTTCTCCAGGAAATATTAACTGCACAGCTGGATCACGGCAAGATTTGAATGGGGCCCAGAATGGTATGATCCTGCTTCTTCACAAAAATTCTATCCAATGAGATTTACCTGGGGTGAATACAATATTGAAAAGAGTAAGGAGTAACAGGTCATCTCACAAAACTCATTTCTGTGACATGAACATTTTAAGATAAATACTGGAAGGAAGCTTTGTGGATTGATCTACCTTTTTAGTATTCCACATAAATGAAGCACCTTTTGGAAGTGTCTACATTCTTTCTGCAATGTGGTCAGGCAATTGATAAGGAGAGACTTTTAGTTTTCTTCATTTTCCTCTCCTATCTCTTATTTTCCCCACGTGATTAAAAGATGTTTAAATAAAAAGGAATTTGAGGATGAATATGAGATATATCAACATAATATCTTTCCTCAGATGGGAGAGTTGACTGACCTTTATCTTGCTAGGATGATTTAACCCAAGGATTTATCTATTAGCTAATAGTGTAGTCATTTTTAAATATAATCCTTTTAGTTACAGGCTAAGTTATATATAGTATTTTGATTTTAGTTTTTTTCATTTTATGTCTGCCATATCACTGTTGTGTTACTGACATTTTCCAAAGTGGGCTTTTAGTCAGCAACATTGTGATTTTTGTGAGTGCAATTTTTCAAGTACCTGCATACACCGAGGCTATCAACTGCACAAGACAATGAATGATGCGACCCTAAAAAACAGGAGCTTGTTTCTGACAAATCATATGTCTCCAAGAAAAACAACACTTAAGCAATATAAAGACTTCAACAAGGATCTGCAAGACCAGAGTGAAAATTACCTCAGAATTTGCAATGCAAGGTTCACTATGGAAAAATATCAGGAACATTGGAAGGATTTGGAGACTATGAGCACAGTAGTGAGAGGAGCTCTCCTTAGTTCTGGACAGATAAATCATGTATGTAGAAGAAGAGTTTACATGGCAACACATGACACGGGTGTGTCAGGTTAGGCTCCTGCATGAGAAAAACCTGCTCTTCACACACACAGCAAGTCTGATGTTTGGGATACACTTCCAGGAAGACAGTAGCCTTGGAATTGCAAAAGCAGCCAACACCAGAGGAGTCACACCTGCTCTGCCTTCCCAGGAGAAGAGTGCCTCTAGCCAGCTGGCACCTCAGTTAGAACTGCATGCTGATTGAAGACTCGAGACCATTATGGTGTATGTTGTCCTGTGGCCATACACCTATTCCTTTATTGGGAGTTTCCCTGTAAAAGAAAGTGGTATTCTAGGGATATAGGAAGAAGAGGAGGAAGGGGCATTGCAGAGAGTTTCTAACTCCAAACTGTATGGAAGTGCAGGTGAGCACTCCTTGTGCAGGTGAGCTCTCTGTCCCTTTTTCTCCCCGTGTACTTCAAAGGGCACTGCTCAGGCATGTAAGGACTTGCTCATGGAAATCTGGAGGGAAAGGTTCAACCAACCCCCAGCAAGGTAAGGATACCAGAGGGGATTCCACACTACTTATTGTCAGGCATGTGATGCAGATGCCTCAATTAACAGCAAATCTCTTCAAGGTGCCTCAGCGGTCAGTAGAGAATGAGAAGTGCCTGAGCCAGAAGCAGACACAGGATTTAAATAGTCTCAGAGGAAGATTAACTGTCCAGCTGTAGAGGGAACCTGGAAATGCCAGTCCCTTAATTTAGGCATCAGATGCCTTAATCTAAGTGGTGCAAATACTCTTCCCCCTCTAGCCTTATAATGCCAAGGCATGTTTCATTAGTTGTTAGCTCTTATCCTATCAGCTGTTATTACCTGGCCACTACCTTGTGAGGTTAAAAGCCACAGATAGACTAAATAAAAGACCAAATTCCATACACACAGCAAACTTGCTTGCTTGGAAATAATATTTTTCTTTAATTTTGTACTGTTTACTGAAACAAAGTGAAAGTACCTTTTTAATATTAAAACATAAATTAGGTCAGTGTGATACAAATCCTGCTGTAACTGTGGTATTACTACTGCTGTGTTCTGTTTTAAATCCTTGTCTTGTTGGAATTAAGTTTCTTCCCGTTTTCACGTTAATGTAGTGAAATTAATAAAAGCTCTGTCTGCGAAACTGTGTATACTCTGCAGCCCATGTTCTCTCCTGTAAGCAGAAGGATATTGGCTCTGCTTTCAGAGTGGAGGTGGAAAAAAGACAAAGCCATGGCCTTAAACCCTCACAACACCACACTTCAAATCAAGCAAGCACAGAACTGCCTGCCCAGTCCAGAAGCTGCTGTAGCTGGCACAGCTTGAAAAGAGTGAACTATGATAGCTTTGGGAGAAGTTTGCAGCCACAGATTTTAGATGAGTTAAATGCAGAGAAACAGGGTTGTGCATGTTATAAACAGGGAAAGAAAAGGAATAAAAGAGGGCAATGAAAGATGCCACTGTATTAATATTGGGATAAAGACAGGATTCTCCATAGACTTTCTGCAGCCAGTTTCAGATCTCCTTGCACCGTGTGGAGTGACCCCAGCCATGCACTGTGTCTGAACTCTCAAGTTTTATGTGTAAGGAACTTAAGCACTCAAAGTTCAATAGGGAAATATCCTGCTGCTTCACCCTATCATTCTCCCTGCTCCATTGTGCCCGTTCCTTTTTTCAGCCTATGATCCTGATCTTCCCTGCACACTCTTTTCGTCTGCCCACCATGGGATAAGTTAAATTCTATACCCAGTCCCATTTTTTCTGATTTCAATTTTATATTTCATTTTGTGCTGGCAGAAGTGCAAATAAACTAAACCTAAAGATTAGCTATTGTTATGTGCCCAGGCAGGATAATCACTGGTTCCTCGTTGTAGCTTTGCACTGAGATATGCAGGGCTCTGTGTAGCTTTGTGGCAGTTTTTGAGTTTTAACTGTTCAGAGGTGGCTGCACCAAGGTATAGCTATAGGCCGGGTAGCCTCAAATTAGGCTAGCAGGACTTCAGGCAGTCGGTCACAGTGGGATGGAGCTACTCATGGGGAAGGTTTAACAAGATTCACAGTCCCTGTGAAAGAAAACACAAGTCACCTTGGCAGGGAAGTAGAAATTTTACATACTGGAGACAAATACTTCATAACTCAAGGTCTGCAGGGAAAAAATGTTGAGATGAAGATCCAATGTGTATGTAAGAGCTAGGGATATAGGCAGATGTACAGAAACTGTGTGAAGAATTAGAGGTATGTTAAGAAAATGGCAAGGATTTGCCAATATGTCATGATTGTAATTACAGTGGAGAAGAAACCAGCACAAGGAAGAACCACTGCAGTGTTTGTGAGGCACCTGAGCTGCTCTGGTGAGATACTGAGGAAACAAACCAAGCATTTGAGATACTGTACAAGTAGCACCAGAATATCAAACAGATTCAACACAGTGCTACTGTTACATGTCCAGGAACATGTAGGGAGGAATGTCCCACACAGCAAAAGATAACTCTGCCAATGATCAGGGAGAGTTCCTGAGGGGCAGAAGGAAATGTAGCATATATGGTGTTGGCAAATGCTGAACAGCACTCACAAGCAACCACCGGGTTTATAATCACTGCCACTGGTTTTTCTGTGGTAAGTATATGATGCATGAAGACAGAAACAAGAAAACTTCTGGTAACCAGGACACAGCCATAAGACTTTCTCGCTTGCTAATCCAACTGTAAGCTTATGTAAATAAGGTAAATGTAAATCGGTGTCTCCATTTAAAAAGAAACCAAGATGTCTAACAAGGAAAGTGAGGAATCCTTCTGGACTAGGAAGGGGGCCCTCTCTCTCAAGACCACCACAGCCTTTGAAATTAAGAGATTTTAATCAGAAAATGTAGAGAAGAGGGTAACAGTTCTTTACTACAAACAAACAAACAAACAAAACCTCCAAAACCAACAAACCAACAAAACAAAGAGCAACACCATAACCAAAACTTTCAAACAAAACAAGTCCTGTCTTCTCTGCCCTTTCGGTGCAGTTTTAGTTACAGACACCAGGAGTCGATGCAAAGACAGGGGGTAGGGAGGTGCCAATCCGAAAGCTCTCGTGGGAACAGTGGCCACAGGGACGGGCTGAAACCTTTCCTGTGGGCAGTGTAAGGACCCTCTCACCATCCTTTGTCCGAAAGCCCTGGGGAGGGGGTTGTGGCAATTCCTCTGCAGATGGCGCCGGCCCCTCAACGAGCCTGTAGTGAATCCAGGCAGTGGTGATTGTCCTCTCAGAAGAACAGCAGAAGGCAGGTGGAGCTGGGGGGCAAGCCGGGCCCCCCCTGCCAGTGCTGCGCCCAGCCCAGCCCAGCAAGCAGCAGCTGGGCATCCACCCAAGCAGATGGAGGGCAAAGGTATAGCAGCAAAAACAAACAAACAAACAAACAAACAAACAAACAAACAAAAACACCACCGAGAAATCTCTCTCTCACCACCTCCCAAGCCAGGGAAAAAGTGAGGTCCTCTCCCCCCCCAAAAAAAATGGAAAACACCTCTCCCAGTCCTCTCCCCAGCCATCACGTTGGAATGCAAAGCTATCATCCATCCCTCTGTTTAGGCTTTAGACAGTTAGCTGGCTCCAGGAGCAGGCAGGGAGAGAGCTGGGCTTCAACAGGACATCTCCTTCTGGCTTCCAATCCCCAAACTGCTGTGTTGTGGCAAGGGACAAAACGAAAAATAAATTCCATGAAAGATTTTGAAACTGTAAAAATGGGATATAAAGGAAGAGGAGTAGATGAAAATGGATAAACAGGAAAAAGTAGTGGCAAAAAATGGCAGAATTACTTTATTAGTTCTAACAGAGGCTAAAATAGCAATAGCCAAAGTAACGGGAAGACCAGAGGTGAATACTTTAAGCAGATCATTCAAAGGTTTAGGTAAGTGAGATTTTCAGCCCTGAAGCTCCAAAATAAATATCACTCCTTCCAGTGAAAATTACAAAAAGGATAAATTCAATGAACATGAGGAGAAATGTAAATATCTTGTTGCAGTTAATGAGAAACAAAGAAAGTGTCAGGAGAATAACATGATGTTGACCAGGTTTAACAGCACAACAGGCAGATACTGCTCATTTTGAAGTCTAATTTTGCTGCTGTTTTTGACTGCTGTTGCCTGCAGGCCTTCTCTTCATGGTTACTGTGCTTACTGTGGCCTTAGAAGTTTTATTCTGTAGCTTAGTAATTAAAAAAATGGAGCTAACAGAGGATAAAACCAAGCCGGAAAATTCTAGTGCATTTAAAATATCAATAGCAACCAGGTCAAGACAAAGGGGTGTAGGCATTGCTTTGTACCCCTATTCTGGTGACATTTGCTGCACTTCATTCTAAAAATGGAATGGCAGGGCAAAAAAATTGTGGTGTAAGTTTGTACAACTGCCAAGAGGTTTTGTAAGTCCGGTGACAGCGAGAGCAATCTCAGTTTGAGTGTTTGAAGTCTGAAATGACTGATCCTGGGAAGGTGGGACCCAGGACTGAAATCTGGGGGGACAGCATTGTCAGAAACACAGACCACTGTGCAAAACTGCCCAAACCTCCAAGTGACACTCCGCTTTGCAGAACTGCCTACAAGATTATGCCAGTAGGATGCTGTCCATACGACACAAACAACACAACATATCCTGATACCAGACCTTTTGAATGGAATGGAAACCAAATGGACAAAAGTAAAAGAGCCATTTGGACATAACTTGCAGGGATGCTAATATAAGCTATGGACAATTACAGACTTTATCTAATCTTTGGCTCTCAAAAGTACTTTCTGGGTCCTGGGTCATGGTGGTGTCCTGAATGTGTGTTCTTTCATCTGGTGTGCAAGAAGCCAGTTCAACACACAGAGCTGAGATATTTGCTTCTTTCATTTCTGCACAGAGATGGGTGTTAAGTGGTGAATCCACAACACTAGCACACCTTCGGTATGCCAGGTGCTCATTTTTATACACTTTGAACAATCAGAATTCAACATTTCCCATATAGGCTGCAACCTAAAGCTGTAGTCCTTGGCTTTGTATTCCCTCACCTTTGTTTAAAGATACAGTGCACACTTGCTTTACCCTCCATGCTCTGTGAAGAAGGGATTTTTGTGAATTAGGTACTTTTGTGAAATAGGGGTGATCATGGCCTATAGGCCGTTATTTAACTGTGTTAATGACTAAGCACCAAGTTCAAGCAAACTTCTTCTCTGGCTTTAGCAACAGTTTCATTTCCTTTGTAGTTTGATTTATAATGTCCTCTTGTTCTTACTTCTCGGGCCACAGCTCACAGTTCCTGCAGGTTTGTTTTCTCCGTCGTTTTTCTTAAGTTCTTTTATTTATCTTGAACTGTGCTTCAGTGAATTTTTAGCCCTTTTCAGGGTACTTTATTTCAATACTGGCATATACCTTGTCATTGTACAGACCCTGTTCATTCTTTCTATGACCTACTTTTCACTGGGAAGAGACTTGGTGTGTGATCTCCCCAACCTGCCTGATAAAATGTCCAGGATTTACATGTACGCTGAGGAGCATTTTTAATGCACAGTTGTGACAGCCCCAAACACAACTTCTAGACCTAGAATTTATGTACCATAAACACACTCAAAAAACCACACACCTCCCCCCACCCCGCCCCCCGCCAAAGAGTGAGAATTAAAGGCCTATGTAAAAATGAGATTCTGAGAGCTGAAAATTTGTGAAGTGCACAACTGTGGCCCAAAGGTAAAATCTATTGCACTGTGACAAGCCTTTATTTTCAAATCAGGGCAGCAGATATCAGAAACCAGGATAAAAAGGGAAGGGAGCAATGCTCTCTTCCTCCTTGTGGCATGAGGAAACATGCGGAACAGTTAGTTCAGTAAGAGCAGCTTGGAGAAAGCAAAAACAAAAATAAAAACATGGCAATGGAATTAATATGTGCTGCAATGTATAATTATGTACGTGTAAGATTTGCAACAGAGAGAAACAAACAGAGAACCTAAGAATTATAGAGGGGGGAAAACCCCTTTGCCCTTCCTCCCAGTAAACAACCATGCAGAGGTGTTAATCCAGATTAGAAATGCTTGTGCCTCCCACAGTGATTTTGGTAACCCAGCTTCCTTTACACCTATGTGTAAAATGTTTTGCTTGGTTTCTTCCGCTGGTCTCCATGATAGAAATCGTAGGGTGTGGTACATTACATTTTCTCCCCATTTTCCTCAAAATAATACGCCTCACAGATGTGAAGATTGGGTGTGATTGTTACAGTGGCAGCAAAAGATTAGTCACTAGAATTTGAGAGTCTGAAAGAAAAGGCTGATAGGAAAAAATATCCTAAACAATAAAGTAGTTTAGCTGACTGTCTTTATTCAGCCTCTTCAAAACAAGGACATTTATTACTGATTAAACAAAGTATATGTTAATACTAACCTAATTTGGACATATTGAATATTCTCTTGTGACTACAACAAGAAAAAAAGATGCATCCAGTCTGTGTTCACTTGTTTTCATTAGATTTCTTCTCCAGATGAAAAGGATTAATCTGCTTTATTGTAGTTACAAACTTTGAATAAGCGTTGTGCACTAACCCATCGTGATTATCCAAGAAAGGTATCTGTCTTTCCATTGCAGGACTCTTTTTTGCCCCAGACTCTTTTCTTCAGGTGGTGTAAGTTTGCAATAAATTGGATGGAAATCATTAGTTGCATTTTCAGATTTCTGTACCCATAAATCTACTTGATGACATTTGTGTGTCACACCGGTACATGAGTATGTTTCTGGTATGTGTTCCTAGGAGACACATTTCAGGGCTGATAGACCTCACATAAATGACAACATCTCCCTGTGGGAGTGCCATACCACTTAGATACCAGACACTTCAGTGTGATGATCTGATTACTGTAAAGATGAATCATATAATCAGTCACTAGATAGAAGAGGCTGACAAATGCAGTTTGACTTGAAAGTGTACGTGGCTGCACACTTGCTGAGTACATCAACTTGGGCCCCACAGGTGAGGGATGAAACTCACTTCCATTTCCAGGAATATCCTTATGGAGGGAATGAGTATCACACCACTAAACATAACTTCTACTCATCTCTGAATGTAAAACCACAATGGGTAAAATTCAAAGCTATGTCAACCCACTGAATTATTACTTCTATCATTGAACAGTACCTTCAATTTCTTGGTAAAATTATGAGATTCACCTGTAGGTAAAGACAGTGAAAATCTGCTGTAGCTCACGACAAGCAGCAGTGCACTTTTCCAAAGAGGTGCTGGGCAAGGGATTGAGAAAAGCTGGGAAATTCTGACCTATAACACTGGATGTGCTGCCTGCATTGTCCCTGCCTCAGCATTCACACACACTAGATGGAGGCAGTCTGAAGGGAGCAGGGAAGGGGAGGTGAGACAGCATTAAGATGACCAATCCCAGGCTGGAGTGATGGAGCTTCAGCCTGGATGGAAGACCAGCTCATGCAGGGGACTATGGAGGGAGCCTGAGGGGAGTAAGGGAGCAGAGAGGGAGAAAAGAGCAAGATCTTGTCCTAACAGCATTGATGAACAGCCCAGCACCAGCACCCCAGTGCCCCACAAACAGCACAAGGGGGCTGGGTTCGCCTACAGCCACTTGCAAGACATGATCAAATCTGTTTTCCCAGCAGGTGGTGTAGAGCTGATTGTATTTATCCTGCAGGTGGTGATAAAGCAGTCACAGTCCAGGTGCCTGCTGCCAGAGCGAGCCCAGTGTTTGGGCTGGCAAGTGTCAGTGTAAGGCACACTCACTCTGGGGAGTCTCTCATCCAGATGTAAGATGCAGCTGCTGAGCAGAAGAAGGAGCATTCCCTTTATTCAGCTGCTATAACTGTGAGTGGCAGAGGTTCCTCTCTTGCTGTGCAATAACCTGAATCAGTAAATAAAATGTCCCACTATGCTTGCTGACCAGACCTAGACATGAAAACCAAAAGCTATAATCAATAAAATCAAACAGATTAATAAAGTACATTAATTTGTGGGTACAAGGGACTATTTCTGATGACCAATCTACCACAGGTCTTAGTATTAAGTTGCTGTTGTTGTTGTTAGTCTAAATGTTGGGGCCAAGTTCTGTGGGAGCATATTTCAGAATCAAAAAGCTTGAGGGCAAATGGGCAAGTCCAGAAACAGGTTTAAGACTGTTCCCCCTGTTCCTATAATGTGAAATTAGGAAAGGTTTTAGAGTTTCCAGTGGGTTCAGTAACACGTATCAAACAATGAACAATGAAGCAGGCTTCATAAAGAAATACTGAAAATGTCTGTTAACTTTAGTGTGTAGACTGTTTAGGAATTATACATTGAAAAAGTAGTTTGGTACAACACCTCGTTTGAGAATTTTAAGAGTTCATTGTCAAAGCAGAAGTTTTTTGCCAGGAAAGTTTGGCAGTATTTGGGAACTTGTTTTAGGTGTAGTGGAAACATATTTAGAAGCAGCTTTTTTTACTGACTGTGCAGGGGGTCTAACATAGTGTGAATAACATAATATAATAGTGTGAATACACCTGTAAAATACCTATGGGGACCATTCATTCTGATCATTAGATTCCAGCCTTTAAAGAGCTCATTGAAAGAGCCAATCCACTTGTTCTATGGAATAAAGATTAATCCCTCATGCAAAGAAGGGCTGACCAGAAAAACAGGGTGAGCTTTTCACTTTTTACTGTCTCCCCCCCAGATCTGAGAGGTAACTGTGATTCCCTTGACTTCTCTTAGGAATGGCAGCATCCAAAGAAAGACTTACCCGCTGTGCTTTTGGCATTTCAGAATGTTTTAAGCATACTGAGAACTGAGTGTGGAAAAGGCATCCTTTTAGTACCTTCAATATATTGATAGGATGAGATACTCCAGAACCCTCCAAAGAGATGCCAAGGAGAGGAGGTAGTTGCACTTTATTCGGGATCTTCTCAGGGTTTCTCTCTTGGGGGATCTCAGGCATCCTGTAAGGCACCATCTTTTTCTTGCTTTTTGTGTATCTTTCCTACCTCCTGTGTGGTTTCTTTGATGTCCAAGAAGGATCTAAAAATCTTCTCATTGTGCAGTTTCAGTTTAATTCTGAAAATCACCCGAATCAGTCACAAGGAAAGAAATTGTCAAGAAATCAGATTTTATCAGGCTTTTCTGAAGCTTAATTCCAAAAAGTAAGCAAGAGTACTGTTTTAAAAGGTCAGGCTCACGATATAGACTAAGTCATAAAACAAAAAATATAGTTCAGAAGGCCAGGTTAAAGAAAAATAGAATCAATCAAATCTCTTAAAATACAAGGACTGAAAGCCAGACCAAGACAACAGAAAATGCAGGTAATTCTGAATGAACTTTATTCAAAAGGGCCACTTTTTCCTAAGAGACAGAAAAATATAAAAGAAATTTAATGATTGAAAAACATAAAGGGATGAACGTCGTGTAAACTGGTTTTGATCAAAGAGATTAGCTAAAAGAAAAAAGATAAAGTAACAATATAAACCCCCTTTTCTAGAACTACAGCTGTGGGTTGTGAAACTTTGAGTTCTGCGCCTAGGAGGATCCTCTACAATTTCAACATCTCTGCACATTTTGCAGAGTTAGAAAAGCAACATCTGATGACCCATTTTTAGAAAAAAGAGAACCAGAGAACCGGTCTTTTTTTTTTTTTTAAATGAAAACAGATTTTTTTTTTTTTTTTGCTAGAAGTTTTCAAGCTGATATATCCTTCTTCACTCAGGAAGAGGTGTTTTTCACCTTTGTCTTGTGACTGACAGATTAGTTTAGCCTTACTCCTGTTGTAATAATACAACACATCACTTGCACTGTAAAATATATGGTAAGTCACCTTTGCCTCTTTTTTCTTTTCTTTTCTTTTCTTTTCTTTTCTTTTCTTTTCTTTTCTTTTCTTTTCTTTTCTTTTCTTTTCTT
>JAWWEU010000081.1:43586309-43602308 GCA_035583155.1 Acropternis orthonyx | reverse complement strand
GCTTATCATAAGTGAAAATAGAATGGAAGTTATCATTATGCTTTTATGGCTTCCATATATATCCATTTTGCATTTTTTGAATGTTTTTTTTAAGGAAAACCATGGACAATTGAAATCCATGTTTGTTTGAATGTGAACATGACTGTCATGTGGGTTCTTTTTTCTTGATCATTTTCTGTAATTTTTTTGTCCGTCCAGGAAGAAGTTCATAAATACGTGCAGATGATGGGTGGATGTGTGTACAGAGACCTCAACATGTCAGTAACTCATCTTATAGCTGGAGAAGTTGGCAGCAAGAAGTACTTGGTGGCTGCATCTCTGAAGAAACCTATTTTGCTTCCCTCTTGGGTTAAGACATTGTGGGATAAATCTCAGCAAAGGTATGACAAAATAGAACTAGTTTTGTTTGGGGACTGGTAATTCTTACGCTAACACAGGCTCCTTTCTTCTTCTAGGTGATTTTACGTGGAAGAAAACATACACTTTCTCTCTTTCGTTGCTTTAGCATAATGAGGTACACGGATGTTAACATGGAAGACTATGCTTGCCCCGTGTTCCTTGGCTGCACGATTTGCGTGACCGGCCTGAGCAGTTCGGACAGGAGAGAAGTGCAGCGCCTCACTGCTGAACATGGCGGGCAGTACACTGGGCAGCTCAAGATGAATGAATGTACTCACCTCATAGTTCAGGAGCCAAAAGGTAGAACCGACATTTTCACTTCTTGCATTCAAGTAGTGTAAATACGTGTAAGCACAAGGGTGTGAACTGTCTTCGGGTCTGCTTCAGTGTTGCTCCTACTGCTTCTGTTTGGCAGTCACTGTTGTTGGAAGGAATAACACAGGGCACCCTTGCTTTGCTCTAAAGACATGGGAAAGAGCAGAAAAGAGGAAAAAACCCCAGAGACACAGGTGGTATTTAAGGAAAGAAAAAAAGGGTGAATCCTAGAGGGGGTAAAGAAAAGAAAAACTCATTTTTTGGGGGAGAGCTGGATAGGACTTAATTTGTTGTGATTGAAATTGGATTATGGCCTGATGTTTTTTAACTGATTCTTTTTTGTACCTTCTGAACTCCCTACAAAGGTAAAATGAACGCTCCTTTTCCTTCCTCTTGGAAGATGAAAGAATTTTAGTTCTATTGTGAGAAGAATGAAAGGGTTTTCTTCTTTTTCCAATTTCTCTCTCTTTCCCTGTGGTGAAACATCCCAGGACTTTATTTTAAATGTTTGGTTTTTTTGCATGCTTAAAAGCTTTAGAGCATTTTTTCCTTTTTGTTTCTTTAGTGCCCTGTCATACTGTACCCATGAGCCATCCATGAGATTTTTTTTTATTCTAACTGGAGAACGAGCAGCTTATCAACAGAGTCCAGAATAGCACAACTTGCACATTTAAATAAGTTATTTGAATTTCTAAATTTTCTTAATATCCAGCCGTCTTTCAGTGGTCACTGTTTGAAACCTTAGCCTTTTAGTGATTGTGATTTTTTTTTTTTTAATTTTATTTATATTTGAAAGGTCAGAAGTATGAATGTGCCAAGAAGTGGAATGTGCACTGTGTGTCCGTGCAGTGGTTTTCTGACAGCATCAAGAAAGGTTTCTGTCAGGATGAGACAATGTATAAAATAGAGGCTGGATCAAAACCGAGTAATACACCCAGTACATCGACACCTACAAATGATGCCAGCAGGCCTGATAGTAAGTAAGATATTTTATAACATGTTAACAGTAAGGTAGGAAACATTTATGTTAAGGATTGAGATTATCCAGGTGCTTGCTTTTGCAATGCTGATTTGACCATTTGAGTTCTGGATTCTGCTTAAGTTCAAAACCTAACAGATTGCTTTTATGCACATTGAATGTTCCAACATGTGTAGGCTTGAAACATGCCAATGATTGTTAAAAAATGAAATTTAAATGATTGTCAAAAGCATGACTGTTCATACATTTGAAGTTTAAGACCATTGTAATGAATTTAATCTTACAGCAGTCTTGGGGGGGGGGGGGGACAAATGCTGATTTTGGAGTGATTATTATTGGTTTGTTTTTTTTTTTCATATACTTGTTTTTACTTATTCCATGCTACTAACAGAAGGAAAGTTAAAAGTATTTTGTAAGCACACATTAGTAACATGAAAGACACAGTCAGCTTTGTGTGTGTCCACCTGCTATTGATTCCTTCTTCTCTTAAATCACGGAGCGTCTTGATTTCTATACTACAGAGAGCCCTGTTTATTTGTAAGAGTATTTCTAATAGGTGTCTACAAAACTGGAATAAAAGCCTTGAAAACCAGTCTCATTGGCTGCTATGTCATAGTTGGCATCTGTTTGGGAATGAACAGGAGGTGTATAAGCACTCTTGCTAGCAAGACCATACTCAATCTGTGTCTAAATAAACCCCTTGGTTTAACCAAGGTTCTGCTTACCTAGTATTTTTCATTTTTCAGACTTTACATTTCCTTGTAGCACAATGAAATCATACCCGGCAGTTTTGTGGGGTTTTTTTAGTGAAGCTGTGGAGAGAGCTGAGTCAAATCTAATGCCTCTTTTTTGATTGTAATTTGATTTAAAGATCATACCCTCTCGGATGTCAGTCACATTTCCAATATCAATTTGAGTGGTGTTAATGAAACTGCATGTAGTTCTGCTATGAGCAGCAGACTGGATCCTCTTCCTGATGAGCTGGAAAACTTGGACCTAAGTTCTTTTCAAGCCCCTGAAGATTTGCTAGATGGGTGTCGGGTATGTTTAGCAATGTAAACTTTGAAATGTTCAGTCTTAACAATGTGAAAGCAACTATGTTGAAGGCCTGGCATTTGTTGCTTGAGTAAATTGTGTCCATGGTCAGCAACAAATACCAGATGTATTTTGTGTCCATAGTCTGTAGCTTATGTGTGTGTAGAATGGTATTAAATATGTACTATAAATATAAAATTCTGTATTTTGTGTATTCGTAGACATCAACATATAAACGGTATAGTGAATGGATTCAAAAATTGGTGTGGAGGTTTATTTTGGGGGTTTTTTTTGTTGTATAATTTTAGGGGTTCACTCTGTTAGTAAACGTTGAAGCTTTGCTAGATTAATTTTCAAAGATAAATTAATCCAGTTATAAATGGTTAACTTTTTTAGCTGCTTCTCAGAAGGTGCACTACTACTTTCTGCCTTCTGCAGCAATTGAAACAAATTATACCACAATACTCTACTTTTTAACATTTTTAAAGCCTTATTTGTTGCTCTGTTCTCTTTGTAGATCTATCTATGTGGCTTCAGTGGCAGGAAGTTGGACAAGATGAGAAGACTTATTAATTTTGGTGGTGGTGTTCGATTTAATCAACTTAATGAAGATGTTACTCATGTCATTTTGGGGGAAGATAATAATGAGCTGAAAAACTTTTTGGACAAGACGGCTCACAGGTTGTTATAACTGTATTGCTTAAGGTCTCCTTACACCTGATTTTCTTTCTCCCACCGCCTCTGGGGTCCCCAGCACAGAAAGGACATCAGCCTGTTGGAGCGAGTACAGAGGAGGCCACCAAGCTGGTTAGAGGGATGAAGCTCCTCTCCGGTGAGGAAAGGCTGAGAGAGTTGTGTTTGTTCAGCCTGGAAAAGAGAAGGCTTCAGGGTGACCTGATTGTGTCCTTCCAGTACCTGAAGGGACCCTGCAGAGAAAGATGGAAAGGGAGTCTTTACAAGGGTGACAGGACAAGGGGGAATGGCTTCAAACTAAAAGAGTGTAAGTTTAGATTAGATATTAGGAAGAAATTCTTTGCTGTGAGGGTGGTGAGGCACTGGAACAGATTGCCCAGGGAGGCTGTGGATGCCCCATCTCTGAAAGTGTCCAAGGCCAGGTTGGATGGGACTCTGAGCAACCTGATCTGGTGAAAGGTGTCCCTGCCCATGGCAGGGCATTTGAAACAAAATGATCTTTAAGGTCTCTTCCAACCCAAACCATTCTATGGTTCTTTGAAATCACATATTCATTGAAAATACTAAGTGGTTCTTGATTTAAATGGAAAGACTTACAGCTAATGTTCGTAAGTACATCCTTATGTGCTCTTCAATACTGTATCTTTGAGTAGCCATGAGTCACCATGGTGAATAGAAAAGCAAATGTTCTTAAGGGTGAAAAGAGATGTTAATATGTATTTGTTAACATACTGAGGAAGAAGAATTTGGCAAACCAGCAGTGACAGGTGTAATTTTCATTATAGAACATAATTATGAAATGCTCTGTTCTCAGACTGAAAGAATTTAAAAAACTCTTCAGGTTTGTAAAGTACCCAAAGCTTGCTTGATACTGGAGTTAAAGGCTTATGTGTGTGTATATACTAGTATTTGTGGAGTGGGAAAGAAGAATCACAGGTCTCAAACCTGCTGTAACTTGTTTCTCTAATGCTTTATTTTATAGGCCTCATATAGTGACAGCAAAATGGTTGCTGGAGTCATTTAGTAAAGGTTATCTATGTCCAGTGGAGCCTTATATCCCTCTAAACTATCAGCTGTTAGAGAATCCAATTTTGGAGCAACCTGAAATGAAGTCAATTCTTCCCAGAAAAAACAGTCTCTTGAAGAAAGAAGCTGTGAATGTTATAAGGCACCAGAAAGCTGCTGAAGATGACTTCCTCTCTCAATATGTAAATAATGATTCTACATTAGGTACGTTCTAGGCTCAGAATACTGTAGAAAGTTTAAGTAGAATTTAATTTAATTAACTTTAATTAGAATTTGAGTTTGCAGGATTTGCTTATTAAGAAGCTAACCACATCTAGTATGTTAACTTCTACACTGTGTTTCAGAAATCAAATTTCAACAGGCTTGTATAGAAAAGTTTTTAACTAAAATCTGGCTGAAACCAGCAGAATACTGTCATTTCTTCATTAAACTGTTTTGGCTTGTCTTTGATGTTCTTGTCAAGCAATTATTATGCTTGGTTGTTTTTTTATTTTTCTTTAACCTTTCAGATGAAGTTGAAAAAGTAACATCCAGAACCTTCAATGATGTTACTAACTCAACTGATCAAGGAGAGAATCAATCTTCTGTCTGTAATGGTTCCTTGGGAGAGTCTTGTGCACTGGCTGAGGGAGGTGTATTTGTCAGGAAGACGTTTCTCCTTTTGGGTTTTGGTGAAGAGGACGAGTCCTGCCTTGCAGATATTATAAAGGAGAATGCTGGGAAAGTTCTGCCACCGCAAGGCAGAACCATTGCAGACTATGCTGTGGTACCTTTATTGGGGTGCACAGTGAAGGCAACTGTTGGTGATGTGGTCACAAACACATGGCTGGTAAGGGAGTTGCACTTTTTCAATTCCACAAGTAAATAGGTATCTGTATTAAAGATTTGTCTTGTCAGAGTGCAGTTACTGGTGGCTTAAGTATACATAAGATACTGAGAGATTAGCCTAGTCTCATTTGAAATGTACTAACTGAAAGCACGCTTTAAAGCCTCTGCATCTGTAGGGTGTCTTTTGTGTGTTTCACTTATTTTCTGTAGGACTTAAATAGGACTTCATTGTCATGACTCAGAGGTCATCATGAGGTCTGACAGTATTCTGTCTAAATGATAAACTGTAGAAGGACCTAGTTGACTAATAATGATTTCATTTTATATATTTGCTTGTTTCATGCTTTTTATAGCTTTTTTAATTTGTGGCAGAAGAGCAAGTCACCTTTATAGCTCCAAAGTCAAAAAATGCTAACCATGTTTGTCAAGAGTGGACAAATGATGTAGACTACCTGCTGTTGGTATTTTTCAGTACTAGGTAACTTTCTGTGAAGTAAATCTATACAGACCCTCAGGTCACACCTTGAACTACTTCAAGGGAACATCCAGGGTTGGAACTTAAGTAACTTAAAAGTTCTGAATAATGCCTCAGTATGTCAAACTTGACAAAATTGAAGTGGTCTAAAAAAGCCTTTGTCTGATTCAGTGGGAAATAATTCATCTCAGGCGTAACGATGGAAGCAGGATTGCTTGTTATTGAGTCCATAAATGCTTGTGTACAGTTGCTGAAATACTTTTGGCTTTGTTGCTTTTTGACTTGATTTACATTTTTGTCTTTCACCTTCTTTAAGATAACATGTGTGGAACAGCAGCTCCTTTTAGATCTCCAGTCCAATCCACTTTTCACACCAGTCCTGGTAATGGAAGGAGCTACCCCTCTGGAAGATTGTGTTCTTTCTTTTAGCCAGTTCACTGGTGCAGAGAGAGACTCCCTTGTTTATCTGGCAGGACTGCTAGGAGCCAGGTATGTCTCCTGTCACCATTTTTCCTCTTCTTCAATACTATTCAGTTCAGCCTCATGGCCAGTGGTAGTGCACCATTACTTAGCAGCTGGCAAGGTTAGTTATTTGCTCCCAGTTCATCAGGATCTTTGAAAAACATTAAGAAAAACATGTCTAGTCATGACATGACATGGCAAAATTGTGTCGCTTGGGGTATCATTTGTTCTGATTTGTAGGCTGTTTGAACTAAATTCTTTGCTGATGAATTCTTGGTCCTGCCATCTTTCTGGAAGATTGTGTTCTTGATGACAAGAGAAAAACTGTGATATAAAGAAGAATGTTTAGGCCCAGTATATGATTTGAAAATGGGATATGTGAGGACTGCTGGAGTAAGAGAAATGTTGTTTTCAGTATAGAAGTAAAGCATTACTGTTTAGCCTTTTACTTTCTTTTTTTTTCCTGCACGTAGATTAGACTGTAAAGTGCAAAGTGGGTGGCCTCAGTTATCTAATTCTACTGATTCTTTTTTTGTTGCTTGAATGCATTTTATAATGAATGTGCCCTAGATTGATTTTGTTTATGACTAAGTGAACGTTTTATTCATCTAATTGTAGAGTGCAAGAATTCTTTGTGCGGAAAGCCAACGCGAAAAAAGGAATGTTTGCCAGTACCCATCTTGTGGTGAGAGAACCCAACGGTTCCAAGTATGAAGCTGCAAAGAAGTGGAATTTGCCAGCAGTCACTGTAGCTTGGCTTTTGCAGTCTGCAAGGACAGGGAAGAGAGCAGATGAAACCAAGTTCTTAGTTGAAAATGCAGAGACTGAAGGTTGGTTATTAGCAAGTTAGGGAATATGACTGTGTCTGTGTAGTGTTTGTTCACGATAAAGAAGGCAGGCATGATGATTTTTTTTTTTCCTAGTGCCTTCAAAGTATTGTAGCTAAAGGATATTTTTCCAAGTATTAACATGAAATCATACAATGGTTGGGGTTGGAAGGGATGTTCAAGATCACCTAGTTCCAACCCCTGCCATGGACAGGGACATGTTCCCCTAGAGCAGAGCAACCATATTTTTTCTATATTTTTTTCCTGCTATTGAGTCATGATTACAGAACTTATACTGTGTGTTTGCTGCAAGTCTGTTGGAGCAAGTGGAACCTTGTGGCTATCAGTCAGTTGGGATTCAAGCTCAGTGTCTCAGCTTTGTCCTTTTTGGCACATGGACTGCTCTGTAGCTTGCATGGGAATTGATGACAGATTCAGCTGAAACTTCATAGTTAGTCTGCAATGATGTGAAGCCTCTCTGTTCAGTCCTTCATGCCTACCCCATCTTCTGCTCCTTTTCTAGTTATTTCACACCTTTTATTTGGCGATATTTCTTCCATATTAAGATGCAGACTACAATGATTTAATACTGAATGTTAGCAGACCTGTTTTAAAAGTTGCCTCATGAATTAATTATATAGGTCACTAAGTCAAAGGACAGAAGATATGTAGTTGGCATTAGGCATGTCTTATCTGTGTGTTACATTTTTAAGGAAACAAAGTGGAGGGGGCAGGGGGACACAGGAAACAGGCAGTAAAATGTAAAAGCAATTCTTGTGCTAATTCTTTTTGAGCTATAAAGATGATGAGTCATGCTTATCTAGAAGTATTTATGATAGATGAGTTATAACAGCTTATTGCTAGCTAAATCTTGGTCCTGTTAATTCAAAGGCATAAGAGGTGTGATTCAGAGTTATAAACACAAAGGAAATCTTTAAGTTGCATGGGAAGTAAGGAGCCAAGGAGGAGGAGTTACCTTTAATGTTGAAAGGGAAGGTTTTTATGTGTATTGCATCATATCTTGGATTAGTATTTTGATAGTGGTATGACATATGTGAGCTATACAGGTACGTGTGGAACTGCAGAAGTGTTAGTGGATCAGGGATTGCTCACTCCTTTTCAGACACTTAGGGTCAAGCTCATAGCTATGGAATACCAACTAATACCAAATGAAAGGGACACTGAAGATGCTGACTTACAATGTAATTGTCAGTTTAGAATGTTTATTGGGAGGGATATGAATTATTCTTTTAGGGAAAGAAAGGTCAGGTGAACTTTTGGTTGTTTAATTGAATGCATGTGAAGTTTGTGTTCAAAAGAAAAATTAGTTTGCTTGTGTTTTGTTTGTTTCTTTTAAAGATACTGAGGGCTCCATTACTCAGCTTAGCAAGACCCCAGCAACTGTTAAATGTCCTGATTCAGAACAGCCTGCTTGTCTTCTTGAAGCTGGTAAAAAAACAGCTGTGACCCCACTTGATATCAACAGGTTCCAGAGTAAAGCTTTCCAAGCTGTCATCTCTCATCATATTGGGAAGATAAACCCTGTTGCACAGGGGGGACCACTACAGAAAGAACCGTCTTTACATCTTGACACACCATCAAAATTTCTTTCCAAGGACAAGTTGTTCAAGCCTTCTTTTGATGTAAAGGTGATTGTCTTTGCAAATTTTTCAGTCTATAGAGCCAGTATTGTTAAAGATGTGCATAAACTTCAAAGCAGCACAGAAACCTGTGCTTACCCATTTTTATGCTGTTCCCATAGAGGCTTTCTCTTTTCAATAAAGCCAGGAAAACTGGCTCCATTTATTTATTTAATTTTAGTTAATGACCTGTCGACAAAATTTATTGACTAGGAGGTGCTATAATGTCCTTAACAAAGCTCCTCTGTGCTTATTGCATCATATGTTTGTGTGTCCTACACCTCAGACAGTACACAGTCTGTGTTCTCTGCATCTAAAGACAGAAATGTACTAAGGCAGCTTATAATTGGCTCTAGGTATTTGGAAAAACGTGTGTGTGCTTATTTTGTGATGAAATGCTACTTTAATGATTTGTTTTAATGTAACAGCTTTATAGCTACTGCAAATTGAAAAGTACATTAAAGTTTTGGGTTCAGTGTCTCTGAAGGCCACAAAAAACTAGAAAAACCAGCACAAAGAAACCCCTGACACTGAGGGAATATCTGTGCTAAACCAGCTGTTGAATGTCTCAAGTGTGCTTTGGAAGGCTTCAGATTTGTTTTTCATTTTCAAGACCTTAACTGAAAGATCAAAGCACTGAATTCCTGCAAAGTTGTTAGGTTTCTTGTAGTTTTTTTTGTGAGTTGACTGTTCTGTTGTGGTTTGCATGTGTTGCAAACCCAGTGTTCTCTTTAGCTTGTTCTGCTTCATGAAAAGAAGGCTCCAGGAAGACCTTTTAGCAACCTTTTAGTACTTAAAGAGGGTCTACAAAGAAAGATGGAGAGGGACTTTTTACAAGGGCATGTAGTGACAGGACAAGGGGTAATGGCTTCAAATTAAGAGTGTAAGTTCAGGTTAGATATTCGGAAGAAATTCTGTACTGTGAGAGCGGTGAGGCACTGGAACAGGTTTTCCAGAGAAGTCACGGGTGCTCCATCGCTGGCAGTGTTTAAGGCTAGGTTGGATGGGACTCTGAGCAATCTGGTCTAGTGAAAGGTGTCCCTGCTCATAGTAGCGGGAGTTGGAATGAGGTTATGGTACACTGTAAGGTCGCTTTCAACCCCAGTCATTCTGTGAATGTGTGAATCTGTGATTCAACTGGTATTCTCCTTTTCAAAATCCCAGTAGTTCACATCATTTTCAAAAGCAAGATATTCTAGACCAAATTTTTTTTTTTTTTTTTAAAAAGAGCAGTATGAAATGGTATTTTAAGGGTGCAGGTAAAATAACATGCTCATATATGACTCTTGTGGGGTGAGGTATTAGTAAATTAAAGTAATTGGTTGGAATTGGGAATACATAGGTTTGGCCACTGGCTTTTCCACTGAGGGCAATTTTCAGTGATGAGATTAATAAACCATTTTTTTTGTTTTACTGATGCAGACTCTTAAGATTGGGATTGTCTTGCACTGCTTCTGTACAGTGGTACTACAGTTGCACTTGCCAGCTGCCCCTCTAGTACACTGTCCTGGTTTAGGAGTGTGAAGTCTTACTACGGACTATATTTGTGAAACTTGCACTCGAGTGAGCGTTTTGTAAGGTGTTCATGACAGTCAGTCAGTATCTTTTGTTTTTGGGGGGTTTTTTGGTTTTTGGTTTTTTTTTTTGTAGGATGCTCTGGCAGCTTTGGAAACTCCAAGAGGTCCCAATCAAAAAACCAGGAAACCAAGCACACCTCTCTCTGAAGTCATTGGCAGAAACTTGAAACTGGCACTGGCAAACAGCACAAGGCACACAGCAGCTCTTACTGCCAGCCCTCAGTTAACTGCTGCACAGCCAGAAGCGGTAGGAAATCTTGGGGGTTGATTTCTGGACCATAGCTTCAGTTAAGAAAAAGCCATATCTTTTTGTGATTTAAGTTACAAAGGAGTTTGTGAATTGTTATTTGTGACCTATCTGAGTACAAGTCCATATGACTGTGCATTCTTCAATGACAGCTAAAGGAAGGTAAGATAGAAGAATTTCCTCATGGAAGGCAAAGAATTTTAAACCCTTTTTCTACTGTCTGTAATACTGTCTTGAATATTAACCAGGTACTAAGTGGCATGGCATATAAATATATACCAATTTAGACTTTGTAGTATTGGAATGAGGTTATTTCATCACACTTAAGAAATTCCCAGGCCCCAGCTGAACAGGGCTAGATATTATCTCTTGGACTAAAGTTAGGAGTTCTTTTTTAATGCATGTGTCTTCTTTTGCTGCCTTCCTCTGTAAGGTGCTGCTGTTGTGCTTACTAGGAAGCACAAGATGTGATCAGTTGCTCACTTGTTATAAAGACATACTATGTTATTTTTTCTTGTAGTCATCTTACCTCTTCAGTCTAATCCACCCTAGTGACAGAAAACAAAAAGATGTAGGAGGAAAGGGAGCCTTTATATATTGCTTGCCGTGTTAGTACCATTTACAGTAGAGGAGGGGCAAGACAGCTAATGAGTTTCAGAAAGGGAAGGCTGTCACTTCTTGTTTTGTAGCTCCTTATTCTTACTTTTCTCACTCCAGTACAGTGAAATACTTCAATGGCATCAGGTTTGGTAATTCCCTAATTCCAGTGTTCAGAAAGTGTTCAGTCTGTGATGAAAGGAGCAGAATTTGTTCTTTGGAGATTGGTTGAAAGTGAATCTTTAGTCTTGGGATTCCTAGTTTATGGTATGATAATAGTGCTGGGTTTTGACCATGGAGTTTGGGAGCAGCAAAAATAGAGGAACTGTGGTTTTTCTTACCTTCGTTGTTATTGCATATTTGTCTTTAATATTTAGTGTAGCATTTAGTATTTTTGTTATTGCTACAGAAACCTTCCGGTAGTGACTCTCCTGTTTTTATCCCTGCTGCTTGACCAGGAAGAAGAGCCCAAGCCTCTAGCTGATGTTGTGATATGTGTTAGTAAAAAACTTGGTAAGAGGCAAAGGGAACTGAATGCAGTAGCAGCTTCTCTTGGAGCAGACTACAGGTATCAACCAATACAAATGGCTTCTAGGCTTCTGCACTGATGTAGATTTATAATAAATATGAGTCTTCACATTCTAATACGCCTTTTGCTGTAGCTAAACGTTAGATTTCACCATCTTAAACAGTAAAGTCATCTTCTTCTGATGTCAAAAAAGGCCATCTTTCCCTGCTACATCCCAGTCTCTGGTTTCTTGATAAGCCTGTCTCAGAAAGTCTTTCTGAATTGCGGAATTTTTTAATTTTTCTTCTTCATATGTGAAGAAGTTTAGCTTTTGGATGGTTTAACATTTGCTTTATATTCTCCATTCTCAGTCTGATGTGAATTTGTGTTGGTTTCTCCCTGGCTCAAAATGAATTATTTTCTGGATTGTAAGCATGGCTGGGTCAGTCTTAGAAAAGCTTAGGAAAAACAGGTTGTCATGAAGAGAAACTGAAAACTAACGTTTGTGATTTTAAGACAATTCTGCTTCCACTAAATCTGATGTATGTGTTTTGCTACTGACTTATATAATAAGTGTTATTATTCATGGTGTGAAGGAACTTGCCTTATGTTTGGTAGCAGGTTAGAAATGCTGAAGATACTTGCATTAGATAGCAAATGCTAGTTTTTATTAGTTTAAAAGTTAGAATTCCTCATTTTGTTTATTTTGAGCTTCAAGAATCAGTATTTCACTTGCAGCTCAATATGACAAACAAAAGAAAAAGCTCTCATCCCAGGTCACACGTTCTTTTCAGAAGCTGATTTAAAACTCCACTTACTTGAATAAAAACAAAATCTAAAGCAAAACACCTCCTCTTCCATATGTTTATCCAATTTAGTTTTATTTTCTTCAGTAATGCTTTCAGAAAGCATAGAAGTTGTTCTGTCATGAAACTGAATGCTGTCTTTTCTGGCAAACAAAGTGGGCTTATTGTTTATTGAGGCATAATAAAATAGGCAAAACAATATTTTAACTTGACCAAGGAACAGGACAATTTCTGAACTGGATTTCTGAGGCTTTTTCATAGAAATTATATCTTCAAGTTGTATTTTGTTTTCTAGATGGGGCTTTGATGAAACAGTAACACACTTCATCTACAAAGGAGGACAGAATGACAGCAATAAGGAGTACAAGTCTGTTAAAGAACGGGGTATACATATTGTTTCAGAACACTGGCTTTTAGAGGTATGAAGCTTGTTTTGTTCCCTTTTTAAAAATGAAGGGAAATGGAGCCTTAAAACCAGTTATATGGCAGTGGGTTTTCTGTATGCATTGGGTTTTCTGTACGCATTTATACTGAACTTGTATAGGGACTGATGTTTTGCATCCTGCTGTGAATAAATAAATTGAGTATCCTGTTTTCACTGATGTACTTTTACCTTGTTCTCTATGAGGAGAAAATAATTTGTCTTCCACTGAACACTTATGCTATGTGTTTCCAGAATGTCAACCACCTTTCTTTACACCTTGTGTAAAGTGCTTATTTTGGCAGTGTTTTTATTGTACTTTTCCTGTGTTTAGGTGTGAAATTTCTTTTAATCAGTTCCTCATCTTTCTCTTGTTAACTGATGTCATTACAGAGTGCCCAAGCATATAAACGGCTTCCTGAATCTCTCTTTCCTCACACTTACAATCCCAAAATGAGCCTGGACATCAGTGCAGTGCAAGATGTCAGGCTCCCCTCCTCCAGTAAACTTCCATCAACTGGAAACCCAGCAGAGGAGAACGAGGTATGATGTGTTATAGGTACTCATGTTCTATGAAGTCATTTGCTTCAGTTAATAGTTATTTTAACATACTATTAAGAAACGTTGATGCTTATTCAGCAATGTCCTAAATCAGGTTTAACTAGTAGCTAATAGTAGCTATGGCAGATGTGGGTTTTTTGCATTCATAGTATTCCTCTTCTAGGGTGATGGGAGGGATACACAGACATTTCAAGATTTGCTTTCCAGATCTGAGGTGATGTAGGTTCAGTCTTTGCCTCCTCTTGTAGGTAATGAGATCCAAAGTGTGAACTTGCCATAGCAGACATTTAGACTGCGGCATAGGAGTTGTCACTGATGATACTGTTCACTGTTCTACTGTCATTGCAGTAGCAGAAAGGTTAGAATTTACTCTAAGGCAAGATTAATACTCTTCAGAATTTATGCAAGTGCTAGACATGCTTAAAAAGCAAAAACTTTAGGTATATGAGAAATCTACTTGTCTTCTTGGCTTTAGATTATTCCAGTGGATGAAGATGATGCTGAAGATGATGTAACTACTGACAAAATAAAGGAAATAGTCACCATAGGGGAAGAACAAATTGCAACCAGTGAATCAAAAGGAGGTAAATGTAAATCCCTGTATTCAGAATGTTTTTGGAACACCAAGCTATCAGTATGAGCCTTTTACAGCTTCAGGTGCTGAATGTTAAGATGTGTAACCTTTAGGTACCATAGTTCTGTATGGGTCAAGTACAGCTATTGTTGCTGGATGCGAGGAAAGGGTTTTCCTCTCTATTTTTATTAAAGACTGACAGCCCTCAAGAAAATCATGATTATCCATTGCAAAGTACTTAATTGCTGGGTTTTTGTTTTTAAAACACTGAAATTCATCTTTAACATGACAGATTGCTGTTTTGGATTATATATTATGTAAATAAATGTGTTGTGAGAGAACTGTGGATCTAAGTTAGATCCTGTGAGCAAATTGACAAGTGAGCCAAATGGAGATTTCTTCTTGTGCCTACGAATAGGTGACTTGGGACATATATAGTTTTCCTAGATGCTTTTTCCCAAGTATCTTTCCTCTCCTTAATATTTAGTCTTTGTCCCAGTGCAAGGGGAGGTGGACTGGAATTTCAGTTTTCAGTGAAACAGTGAACAGTCATTCACTTTTCACTTGTTGCAATATAACATTCATGGTATTATGACTTTTGTTCCTTCTCTTAAGTTTTAACCCAAGCACTGGAAATGAGAGAGAATTTCCAAAGGCAGCTGCAGGAGATCATGTCTGCCACATCACTAGTGAAACCACAAGGGCAAAGAGGATCCCTTTCAAGGAGCAGCTTTGATGGTTCTCCAGCCACTCCCGATAGCACACGGTCTGTGCGAAATGGCCGCAGTAGAGTCTTGGAAGCTCTAAGGTATTGATTTGTGTTTCAAAGTATCTTATTTTGTCCTCCCTGCGCTTGTTTAAGACATTCATTGAAACATGAATGGGTCTCCAGGGTTTTCAAATGTATTGTCTGTTTCTACTGATGTTGCTTCTCTTAAAATTCTTTAGCTGGATGTGCTTGATAAAGTTAAAATGTCGTCTTAATCCATAGTGGGTACCTTTTGTGTTTCAAAAACTCAAAGAATAGTATGATTGGTTTTTAGTTTTGAGATGGATTACACCAACAGGTTTACTTTTTTTTTGGTCATATTAATTAGTGTTCTTACAGATTTTGAAGAAAGCAATGCTGCAGTATTTCAGCATGTAGATCATGTACAAGTAGTGGGTATTCCTGCAAAGCACCTCTGAATGGTTCTTCTCTTATTTTTCTTTTCTCTCTACACAGAGGATAAGATTTGAACTCTATCAGTGCTGAGGTACAGTAAGAAAGTGATGGAAGCCTTGCAAAATTAATCATTTAGCTTGGTGTTTATCTGCAAATGAATAGTATCGGTAAAGAGTAAGGCACACTGATTTTGTAATAGCTTATTAATATACACATAATAAAAACATCTGATATTTTCTGTGCCTTTTTTCATCCAAAATGACACTTGGGTTCACAAAGCCAGGGTGCCAGAATAGCTTTTATACTGAAATTTTCCCCTTTCCCAGCCATGCTTTCTAATAATGAGGTCACTTGGATGCTAGAGTTGATGTGATCATTTAACACATTGCCTTCTAGAATGGTAGTCTTCTGTAAAAGGAATATTTAAGATACCTGTGCTTTTTTCCTTAGGCAATCCCGTCAGGCACTTGCAGATGTAAACACAGAGCCATCCCAGAGTGAGCAAATCATCTGGGATGATCCTACTGCAAGGGAGGAGAGAGCAAGACTTGTCAGCAACTTTCAGTGGCCTAATAGTCCTTCCCAGTACACCGAGCAAGGTCAGAGTAACGCCAGTAAGAACGTGGATGAGTCTGCCCTCAAAGGATCTGTACCTGATGCAGAGATGGCTGGTATAGGTAAAATCAGAAACTCGATATCCCTTTTCTTTGTGACAGCATCCATTTGATCTCTGAGACTTTTAAAATACAGTTTTACATCCTTGAGCTCCGTTATGTGTTGCTGTTTTTTAGAGAGAAGCTTGCCTATCCATTTGTGGTCAAATGCCAAGGCAGTGCCTGTCTGAAAATAGACTGCCATGGTTCC